>OZ025222.1:4283921-4883921 GCA_964019055.1 Anthopleura xanthogrammica | reverse complement strand
AATGATACAGAAACTAATCATATACATACAAAAATTTCTGCACTCTGATTGGCTGAGAGCACCTCAATTTATTCTAAATTTGCTAAGGCAGTGCAAATTTTGAAATTTTTGAGTGCAAAATTTGAAATTTTTCAGTGCAAAACGTGAAATCGATTCTGATTGGTTGGTTCATATATGATTAACAAATAATCGCATGATTTTTTCGTGCAATTTAGAATAAATTATGACTCGTAAATTTTTCAATGATTACAAATTGCACTCGCCTAACGGCTCGTGCAATTTTGATAAACATTGAAAAATTTACTCGTCATAATTTATTCTAAATTGCACTCAAAATCATGCGATTACCTATACAAATTGAATCACTCGAGAATTAGTAAATCTCAGTATTACAAAACATTTTAACAGAGAATCGCTCAAACATTAGAAATACATGACAAGGTTAAAAGAAATTACTGGCGTTCAAGGTGTAAGTTCGAATTTACCTTCTAAAATTCTCATTTCCAACCGGTCTTTGGTCTGTTGACTTCATCTTGCTAAAAAGGCAAACTATGTGCTTCTGTAGAAATTGCTACACTGGAAAGAAATGTTTTATATCGGGAGATTCACTATAATAGTTTTACAAGTAAGAAAACTTTTATTATCGTAATGTATTATCTCGTAAAGCAGGGCGACAAAAAATAAAGTCTATAACATTGAGTTGTTCCCCTCCACGGAAATCTTTAGTAAGAGGCGAAAGATTTATACGATCTGAAGGGAAACCAGAGTGATGAAAGATTGTTTTCAGATCAGAAGATGTCTACTATTGCCAGAGGAGGATGGTTACTCCTTCGCAGTGCATCATGGGTAAAAATCTAAATTTAATCAGTCGAGCTCCAACCGTCGTGAAGAGAAGAGTTCCGCTTGATGCCCTAACTCAAAATATATCCATATTTTTGCGATTAGGGAGAGTAGTTGTGCTTTTGAATCTAACAACTATCCTTAGAATTTCATGGGTTGTCTTAATTCCTTCATTTAACAGTTTTGTAAGCTTTTTAAAGGTCACTGAACTGTCGTAGCTATGTTTTGTAGAATTGCGTTACTGTATATTGCCGCCAAACGGGTCAGTGCCGTGACATGACTAAGTATCTTCCCTGAATCCGAAAACTTAAATGTATGCGGCGCTTAACATCGTTCAGGTACATAGAGTATATTACGTGGTCGCGCGGAGATACGAATTTCATCTTCGTGTATGAGAAGATAAAATTCGTATCTCCAAGCGGCCATGTAATGTTCTGTTTATTATATGAAATCTTCAATGAAAAATAATGGAGAATTTGAGAAGCTGAGCAAAAAGTCGAAATTTGACACCACCAGTGTTCGGGGTGGAAGGAAGGAAGGAAGGAAGGAAGGAAGGAAGGAAGGAAGAAAGGAAGGAAGGAAGGAAGGAAGGAAGGAAGGAAGGAAGGAAGGAAGGAAGGAAGGAAGGAAGGAAGGAAGGAAGGAAGGAAGGAAGGAAGGAAGGAAGGAAGGAAGGGTGGAAGGAAGGAAGGAAGGAAAAACGTAGTAACCTTACGAAGATCCATTATGTCAGGTTGTATATCGGCCGAGAAAACCTTCTTTGACAATCGACATATTTATACAGACGTGTCACTATAGCGTCAACCCACAGACATACAAACGTCTGTAAATTTGTAGCAGGAATAGCTGTGTCGGGGCCGAAATCTCCGTTATAGCCGCCAGTAAATGCTTCGCGCTGCCGTACGACGCTTAAACATTGCGACTGGAGGTATGGTCCTTAATCAGTCTTTAATTGATGAAAAAAACAAATATCTAAAAACATACTCCCTAACAGATGCACTTTGTATCGAAAGCTTTATTTATTTAAAAAATATACGTTCCCCATGATGCGCGCTCAGCCGATCTTAGCCTTGTGGACTTTTGGTGGATAATTTTATGGAAGTAAGTACATACGTGGGGGACTAGCTCAAATGGTAGAGCGCTCGCTTAGCATGCGAGAGGTACCGAGATCGATACCCGGGTTCTCCAAGTTACTCCGTCTCACATCACCAACTGGTGAATTTTTTTATCTTACATTTTCTTGTGTTCCCAAATATAAAACGAACTGCAGTGTGTCTTTGGATCCAGTATCGTCTGGAATGCTTTGTCACGGGTTCCTGAAATTGTTTTTTTTAAAGCCCGAACTTCGGTTCTGATGGGATAATATCATACATTTGCCCTCATATTTTCTATCAAATGACGTGCTAATGTGCTTATAGATCTAGAGATCTACAATCAAACAATACTACCTATATGGCTGTATAAAACGTTTTTTAAAGAAAAAGGTTGGTGAAGGTTTTGTTGTTTGTTGCATGTTGTATACCAAGCCTGAAATGTACTATGGGTAAAGTGAATGCAATCAGCGAGAGATCAAAACGATGTGGAATTTGACCAAATTTTGTCTGCAGGTTTTTTCAGCATATTTTCTTCGGTTCTAAAATTATTTACATGTGAATATAAAACATTTCAAGCTTGGTAAGCAACATACAACATGCAACATATAGCATGCAAGAAATCCCTTCACCAACCTTTTCTGAAATAGCTCTATACGAATGAAAATCGAGCCTATCGTATGCATATGGGGGACTAGCTCAAATGGTAGAGCGCTCGCTTTGCATGCGAGAGGTACCGGGATCGATGCCCGGGTTCTCCAAGCTTGTTTATATCACCTCAGCACCTGATGAGTTATTTTACTCTGAATTTTTATTTTACTTTTTCTTGTGTTCCAAAAAAAATTCACAATGATTGCGCTGCTTGTTTTGTTTTTTTTTTGGTTGGATCCAGAATCATCTTGATAATGCTAGCATAGACGGCAACAGGAAGGACGACAGCGCATGCACGAAGAACCGTTTTGAAAACGTGCTTGCGTCATCGTCTGCCGTCGCCGTCCTCGCTCCCGTCGTAGATCTTAAACCTTGAGTTACGTCGTGTGAGGACCGACGGCGTTCTCGACGCAGTCCTTTCTCGGAATTGTCGTCGCCTTTGTCGTCCTCCCGTCCTGGTGCTTATAAAGGTCCCTAGTATCTTCCAAAGTGTTCAAGTCTACAAAGTCGAAAACAACGAGACGGGAGTCTCCTTAATTAATCGTTCAAAAACTAAAAAGGCCAAAGGATTCACCATTTTCCATACATCGGCCGTTCACCGGTCACAGACAAAGCATTCGATCAGATTATTAAAATTTGAACATTGCAGCCTCGACCTGACTGAAAGCTTTGCCTTGTGTTTGACCAGTAAAATGATGCATGGAAAGTGAAGCAAAGAAAGACTAAATCAGTTTACCAAAAGCAGGAAGCTAGAATACCATTTTTTGTTATATATATTATGCCCCGCCACTAAGGCAGGGCGATAAAAAATTAGCCTATTGACTCATTGAGTTGTTCCCCTCCACGGAAATCTTTAGTAAAATTTTTTTTTTTTTTTGTTATAACCCCGAAGGGCGACTTTATTTACAAACTTTCACCATGTATAATTACAAATGTAGACTGTGAAATGCTGTGATTTCAAACTAACTTATTTGAGGTGGATTACCAATTTCTTATTTTGAACTGAGGATAGTACACTATTGATTCCCCATGTGGACAGGAAATCTTCCTCCTGTTCGCACAGGGACCATTCGCACCTTAATCTGAGCATAACAAACGATTTAAAGTACGCTACTAAATCTATTGGAGTGTTCTTTTGGAAAGATTTGGAGACTCTGTCTTTCCAGCATGTTAATCGTGCAGCGTCAATCAGGAACTTGATGAGGTCGTTCTGGGGGGCATTGGCATTTGGAGGGAGGCTGCCCAGCAGTACGGTGTGGTTGTCGAGGTTAATATCATAGTTTCCGCCCCCTATACGGCGGGAGAGGAGGCGAACCAGTGACCACAGGTCCCGCACTGAAGGGCACTCGAGTAGGGCGTGTTCCAATGATTCTCGTTGGCCACAGCGTCGGCATTTCTCCGAGACAAGCATCCCCCACTGTCTCAGACGGGAGAAGACCGGGATGACTCTGTGTATTACTCGCCAGTTGAAGTCGGCCATAGATGGGTCAGCTAGCTTGTGGTGGCTAGCTTTCCACACCTGCTCCCACTGCACCTGGCTCGTGAGGAGGGGTCTCCACGCGTCGACACATCTAGGGCGGGCTGGGCTCAGCCAGGACGAGACCGCTGCTTGGTACAAGGTTTGGCAGTTGTGTTTGGGGACTGATAGTGTTCTAAATTTCCTGTAGGATGTGACGACTTTCTTGTAAAAGACATTTGGGAGGCTAGCATTTGGTCTCAAGTTGTTGTTAAAGCCAAGCTGTCTACCGATATAATATAGAGTAAAACAGTTGGCTATTCTTTCTTTTCCTTCGATCATCCTCCACAACCAGGTCATGAGGAGTGCCTGGCATTTAAGCTTGATATCGACCACCGCCTGGCCACCGGAGTCGCGAGACTGAACCATGGTTTCTCGGCGGACTAGCTCGGGACCAGAGGGCCACAGGAATTTCCACTTGATCTTCTCTAGCGAGTCTAAGATGGCCGGCGGTGGAGGGTAGATTTTAGCGGTGTACCATACCTTAGAAGCGGCCAGCATGTTGATTATCAAGGCCTTGCCGTGTAGCGTTAGGAATCGGGTCTTCCACAGATTTAAGACTTTCTGGAACTTTTCTTGGACTGCGATCCAGTTGGCGTTCGTTGTGTCGCCGTTTCCAAATCGCAACCCAAGAATCTTGAGACTTTCGCACGACCATTTGAAGCCGCAGGGCGTGTCGGTACGACCAACCCAACGACCCAGCCACAAGCCCTCGCACTTGCTTCCATTGAGCTTAGCGCCGCTAGCTCGGGCGTATCTTTCGAAGACTTCGCTTGTGGCATGGATGCCGTAAGAGTTGGTGCACACGACTGTGGTGTCGTCTGCGTATTGGCATACCTTTACTTCGGGACCTCCAGGGAGTTTCAACCCACAAATTTGGGGCGACGCACGGATCGCCAGACCGAACGTTTCAGCAACTAGGATGAACAGCAGAGGGGAAAGAGGGCAGCCCTGTCGGACACCTCTTTCGAGATTGAAGAATTCTGTTATAAAGCCGTTGGACAGGATCGCGCTCTGGATATCTGTGTAGAGACACCTGATATAAGAGCGGAAGGCAGGACCAAAGTTCATAGCAGCGAGGACTTTATCCAGGAAGCCCCAGTCCACCCGGTCAAACGCTTTCTCTTGGTCCAGGCTGACAAGGGCACACCCCAAATTTTTGGAGTTTGCATAATCGCAAATGTCACGGAGGAGGGAACAATGTTCATCGATGCAGCGGTCGGGCACGGAGCAGACTTGGTTGGGGTGTATCAAAAGGTGCAGTACCTTTCGTAGACGGTTTGCGAGGGCTTTTGCCAGGAGTTTGTAATCAGTATTGAGGAGAGAGATTGGGCGCCAGTTCTTTAATAATTCCTTATCGTCTTTCTTAAATAACAGTGTTATCGCGCCTCTTCGTTGACTGAGACACAATGTGCCTGAGTTAAGACAAAAGTTCAGAATTTCTAGAAGGTCGTCCTTTAACAGGTCCCAAAAGGTTAGGTAAAATTCCTTTGGGAGACCATCGGTACCAGGAGACTTGTGGTTTCCCATAGACTTTAAAGCCCCGAGGAGTTCGGGTTCAGCCAGGGGGCTTTCCAGTTGATCACTTTTAGGCTGGCTAATTTGGCTAGAAATCAGATCTAATATTTCTGCCTGGGCGGTCTCGTCGGTGTCGCCTTTCGAGTACAGTTCTTTGTAAAACCGCACTTGCTCTGTCATGATGTCTGGAAGGGACGTCACGCGAGTACCATCAGGCTTTTTTAATGCCGAAAACTGTTTTTTCAACGCACGTTTTCTTTCTCGCTGAAAAAAGAAGGATGAAGCTTTTTCGCCATTCTGGATCCATTTGGCTTTACTTCTGATTTTAGACCCTTCATTTTCTCGGACTTCAATATCTTTGAGCTGGCTTTTTAAGGCTTGAATTTCCGGTGCTTTGTCTGGATCGTTTGTTTGAACAACTCTGCGGTATTCGTTAATGAGGCGGTTCTTTTGTTGGGATTGCGTGATCCGCCTCTTCTTGGAAAAATCAACTGACATGTTCTTGATGCGGGTTTTCCCTTCATCCCACCACACACGTGGGTCATTAAACTCGGCTTTCCTCGATTGCCAATATTTCCAAAAGGAAACGATGCTCTTGATGTACCGAGCATCTTCGAGGAGAGTCGAGTTCAACTTCCAAATCCCCGGCCCGGTTGGATCTGCGTTCTGAATTTCTAGCTTGAGAGTTATCTCGTCGTGATCGGACAGATGACATGGAATGATCCTGGAGCTGAGAGTGAATGACGCGGTGTTGTTGACAAGGTGACGACTGACATAAAACTTGTCAATGCGACAGGCGATTTTGTTGTCTGCCGTTCTCCAAGTAAATTCGTGGTCGAAAGGGTGCTGTATTCTCCACACGTCGACCAAATCGTGCTGTTGTAAGATGTTTCTAAGGTGGTTTGAGCCTGTAGTGCCGGTGTCTCTACTGCCACCTCTTTTGTCTTTCGAGGCGTCGCAAACGCAATTGAAGTCGCCGCCGATAATGAGTTTCCTTGATGTGTTTAGATAGGTGTTGAAGTTTTGGAAGAAATCTATTCTCTCGCTGCCATCTGTTGGCGTGTAGACGTTGATTATTCGCATCGGTTCCGCGTTGATTGTGCAGTTGAGGACGACTATTCGACCATCAAAATCCGTAGAAAAGTGGATATTCGTGATATTCGAGCACAAGGGAGAGATAAGGATACCAACTCCTCTGCTCTTGTGTGTACCCGAACACCAGAATGTTCTCCCCGACCATTCTTTTCCCCATTTGAGAAATTCATCCTTTGTCGTTGTGTGAGTCTCTTGCAGAAGTATAATATCGTGTTTATTATCCTTCATGTATTTAAAAACGCGGGATCTGTAGATTGGGTCTCTAAGCCCATTAACGTTAAGTGAAGAAATTGAGACTGCCATGGTTGGTCCGGGTCAAAGGTGTGATGTGTCTCAATAAACTTTTAAGAGCGGGGGCGAGGGCCTTCTCTTTCGCAATTAGTTTTCTTTGATTTTGATTTCGAATTTTGCTTGGGTCTTTTGGAGTGGTTATTTTCCGTGGCAGGGTCGCTAGTGTCTCCTTCCGCTGGTCTTTTCCCGGGCTCTTTCGACGGGATTGAGGAGGTAGAACCAGGCGGAGTTTGAGGCTGGTTTCGTCCGGCTTCTATAATGGTTGTCAGAGCGTGATCGGCCGCTTGAACCATTAATTCTTCGGTGTCGGTATTCGTTGGCGTGTCAGTGAAGAGGGCCGGAGTATTTTCTGACTCGAGGGGGGAAGATTGTGTATTGTTGGTACAGATAGAGTGTTGAGTTTCGTCTGTTCCTTCTTGTTCGACTTCACTACTTTGTTCTTCCTCCTCACTACTGTCGTCTTCTTCGTTGTCGTCTCTTTCCATCCTACACGGCATGTCTCCTGGGTGACGCTCATTGCACTCTGCACAACGGTTGCAATCGGCGCGTACATGGCCAAACTCCCCACACTGGAAGCATTTGAAACCATTCGTACATGTGACTGCACGGTGGCCTTGTTCGCCGCATTTAAAACACTGAGGGACTTGGCCTCTGTACGCTATTTGTATCGTGTGTCCACCGAGGCGAAGACTTCGGGGAATGCTTTTAGTGAGCTCCAGCATTTTCACCAGGAGAGTGCCAGTCGCTATTTTGGGCTCGTCCCTGTACACCTCTCGGCGAATGTCGGTGACTTTCCCGTATTCAGCAAGCAGTCGTTTGAGGCGCTCAAAAGGAGTGTCGTAGGGAGCGAAGGAAACGCGGATCTCTACGTTGTACTTTTCAACGTCGTGGAGGGACATTACAACATTTTCCACTATCAGCCCATGGTTGAGCAGTTTCTCCTTCGCATTCTCATTGGAGAGAGTGATTCTGCTCACTGTTTTCCCCATGGGCTGGACGCACAGTATCTCATCACGTTTACAGACCTTTTTTACTGCATCGAGCACGGAAGCCATTTGGAGATCGCGACCGGAACCGCCGCGAATCATGACTGTGGTGGGCATTTTTATCCTTTCTTCTCTGGGTCTTACAGGACGGCCAAAGCCTCCCACGGCTGCGGCATAGGTCATTTTGTCCGCTGATGACCTAAGCGCTAATTTGACTTTTGGAAGATTTGTGAAAAAAATCTTTAGTAAAAGGCGAAAGATTTATGCGATCTGAAGGGAAACCAGAGTGATGAAAGATGGATCGCAGAAAAAGGTCTACCGTTGAAAAATTCTTTGACGTCTGGGATGTCTGATGTTGCCCTTTTGAACAAAAGGCATGCATCGTTACCTTTGGGCAATAGCTAAGACGCATGCGCATTGCCTCAAAATGGGCTTGGCATGCGAAAGGATCGATACCCGGGTTGTCCAAGTTTTTTTTTAAAATTTCTAATCGTATCGTGAAAAATTGATATACGAGAACTGTAATGATGACAATAATGAATTAGTATTGATTCGAAAAGCAACTGACATGGAATTGTCATCGTTTTTCCCCCAGGTTTGCACGACCCCAGGTCCCCGGTTGTCATTCGTACTTCCGTGGCAAGTCATCGATATTAGAGCTCTTCTGAGCTCGTCAAACTTGACGCATTATGGTTTAGCTTTATTGAACGACACCATATAAGGCATAGTGAACAAAAAATATGTTTGTACCAGAGCTAGACCACAATGCACTATGTTTACTATTCAGAAAATATTTATTGCAGTAAGAGTGACAGGCTCTAGGGGCAAGAGGGCAATGAAAAATACTGTCACGCATGCCCTGATAAACCAGGCTGAGTGAAAACTGAGTAATAATGATAATAATAATATTTAATACTTATATTGCGCATTTTAACATTTGAGGTAAAATACAATACATTATATATAAAAACTACTTAGAATTATATGTACAAATTATGGTAGTATATAAAATATACATAGCCTTAATTTAAAAATAAGATATACAAAAAAAAATATTACTAAATACTAGTAAAGCAAGTCGAATAAAAATAATAAACTAAGTTAAGTTGCTAAATGCCTCTCTAAAATAATGAGTCTTCAAAAGACTTTTAAACTTATTAAAATTGTCCTCTTTCCTAATATAATCAGGTAAATTGTTCCACATCGCGTAGAATGAGGGGTCAAATAGGTTTTTGCATCTAATTAAGAGCTTGGAGTGCAATGGGCCAGTGCGAAGTTAATGAGTGGCGGGAGATTCAAATACAGAGAAAATGGCTGAAACGCTGTTACCAGTGCAGCTTCAACGCGGTTTTTAGCATTTCTTTAAAAACAAATTCATGACATACATACGGCTTTTGGAAGATTATAAGCTTCAAACAGTCACATAGAGCTTTTTATTCTGCCTAAATCTTAAAAAAAACCTACTACCTTTGCAATGACAATCTTAGGGACTTCCAAGTGTATTTTATGGGAAAAACCCAAATCTCTTATATTCATGGCTCTGTATCTCTTAAATTTAAAGACGCAACGACAACATACACACGGCTTCTTGTAGGTCTTGAAATGTACTTTAAAATGATACTTGAATTGCTAAAAAGGGCTGAAAAAAACCTACTACCTTCTGGAAAAACTAAGAAATGTCACTTTAAAAGTTATTTTGAGAGGATTATGCTGATTAGTTCGACAACAACCGCTCGCTCCCGCTCACTGATCCATTGTTAGTTAATTACTTGATGATCCAGAAATCCGACGTGAAAATCCAGAATACCCAATAGCCAATAGGAATCGAGCTTTTAATTCGATGAATTTTTATAATCGAGCTTTTAATTCGATGAATTTTTATAATTAATTTATTCCAAAAAAAATCAAAGTGTCCCTTAAACAAAGGCCATTCTGCGCGATGAGGTTTTAATTGTTCCAGGTTTTAATTCCATGAGTGAATGCATGGTACACCAAACAAACAAACAAACAAGTCGTTTTCCCCATGAGACTAAATTGTCAATTATCAAGTTTTGATTCCATGGAACGTTCTTTATTAGTGATGAATATTATCGGTATCCCGTATCTGGACGTGAATCAAAATACAATACAATTGCTAGTGACTTGAATATACACTGATATACGCCGTAATTCAGCTTAGTTTGGGTAATTGTTGGGTGCTCATGCCTGGATCAGAGAAACAGTCGTTAATCTCTGCATTTAAAACTATAAGATATATCAATTTTGGAGCAAAAAAAATATAGACTGGTGGTTTACCAATGCGTCACATGCTAACGTTGCCACTTAAATTAATTTTTTATACACGTCAGTCATCAATACTCTTTTCTTTAAATAACAAGCCTGGTGGCAGTTTTGTTTTTCTTTGACTTTAATATAAACACGAGTTGGGGATCCGCCAAAATTCGTTTTCCGCTTTTTGTTAAAGAACTTGTAGAAAAAAGTAATGAGGTGGCGGCAATGCGACGGTAGCAGGCGTTGCTTTGTAATACCGACTGTTTTTACAGGACACTAATCCCTGTTTCGTCTCCTTGTTTGCTTTATGACATCTCCTTTACGAGACGGGTAACCAGCAACTAACTAACATGTGGCCCTCTTTACGTCATTGACTTGGAATTTAGAAATTGGAATTTAGGAAAACCGGATGACCCGAAAAATACCTCGAAGCTCACAGGAGAGAATCAACAAGCAAATCACTCAAATGATAGCGAGTCCTTAAACACTGTAATCACCACCAATCAAGCAAATACACACGTTGGTAACCCTGTGGTGAATAAAGCTTCGTTGCTTTCAATTGTTTTAACTGAAACAGTAACGGCTGAGTGACGACAGGTACCAGTAAACGTAATGACGGAACACGTGCTCCGTACCCGTGCCACCATGAGATGGCGGCGTTCCAGTTTGACAAGGAGAGAAAAAAAAGGGAGCAGATTATGATAACTGACCTGTTTGACTTGTCAGTTAAACAGCCAAGAACGGGTGACAATAATGAAAGCTAGCTTTGTCACACTGTTTTACTGAATCAGATTGGTGGCATTAATTGAAACACAAATAGAATAAAAAATGAAAAAGAATTAACAGTGGATTCTACAGAGTCGCTCTTCTTCCACTGGATTCCAATAGACCTCATCGGCTTGGGTGTAATGTTGTCCCATTTCAGACCACGTGTCATTCCCCAGAGTATCATTTCATTGTTTAACGGTTGCGCATGAGAAGATACATGAATATGGATACAACTCAAACAAAGAATCTTAATCTCAAGAGAATGACACGTGGTCTGAAATGGGACAACATTACACCCAAGCCGATGGGGTCTATTGAATTTAAAAGTTACCGGATCACTTACCACCCATAGCGACGGGCCTTCAAATATAAAGCTCTAATTCATAACTGGTGTGAACACTGTCACAGGACAAGATTAGATACTTCATCTTTCGGGAGTAATGTTTCACTATCATTTCGTCGGAGTAAGAGATCTGTATAGCTTGGACTGAATTCAACCCAGGAATTTTGAAAAACAAAATTAAAATAACCTTTGTACAACTATGAATATTGACTAAAAGCATGACACACCGGACCTTTAAACACGTGTGAAAGTTGTTTAGTTTAACGAGTGTCCTTTCACACCGGACCTTTAAACATGTTTAAAAATTTGTTTAGTTTAACGAGTGCCCTTTCACACCGGACCTTTAAACATGTTTAAAAGTAGTTTAATTTAACTTCCCTTTAAAAAAGCCCGCACACCTAACTAAGCAGAGTTCCATGCCTCATAAAAGCCCAGCTACAGTGTGCAGTTTTCCCAGCAACTTGTCTCAAGACAAGTGCTGGAGAATTTCACAGTGTAACAGGGGTTGTTTCGCAATTTTTGTTGTTGCGCGTAGCCTTGCACGAAGAAGAACTCTGTTCTACTTTTCGCAACGGATTCCAGCTACTGACAACGCAATTGCACTTTGTATCAACCCTCCAGCAACTTTTCTCGCAATTTTAAGGCATATTTGTCAAATCATTGCGAGTTGTTGAGATCGCGTTGCAGTGTAACACCTCACCTCGTCAACCTGCTACGCTACATTTTCAAGCATTGAGAGACAAGTTGCTGAGAAAATTGCACAGTTTAACTGGACCTTAACAGTTAGGAGCCAATTATTCACTTCATATCTTCAAGCCAACGTGTAATTTGATTTCTTATTATATAGACACATCAATAAACAAAAACTACACAACACGCGTTAAAGTGAGCGGGAAAACATCGGAAGTGACGTCACGATATCTTCACACGTGAGGATATGGAAAATATGTCCCGGAGGTCCCGGATGTAGTTCGTATGGGAAATACGAGTGGGGTATTTCCCAATAAAACACTAGTGTCTATACAATAAAAGCAGATTCATTCTTATTCACTGGTTACATGTTTATAAGCTCATTCATGACACAAGTTAAAGCGAAAAGATTTTTAATTTACAGCAGCAAATATATACATACTTCATAATACACGCATGTCACTTATTATATGACTTGCCGATTATAATAGCTTCATCAAATGTACAATTAATTTTGGCAAAATTATTTGGTATAATCATTAAATATTGTAATATATATTTATAAAGGATACAAAACTGTGGTCGATAATATAAATGAATGTATAAATGGTTTTGTTCTCAAACTATATAATTTTATATTTTTACGATATGATTTGGAAGTTACGAAATTAGAATTCTTCGCCGTGGTTTGAAGATCTATGTCATATTACACAGAACCCGAATTACCGCAGTAAATATTTTGCAGTTTCCTTAAAAAAATATTCGTTAGGGTCCAGATGTAAAGAGGGAAGTATTGTTCAGCATGGTTATCTTCGTTTACTGGTTTTTCTAAGTTTGATAATTTTTCTCAAAAGTTCATCATTTTTTTGTCTTTCAAAGTCTTTCTCTTTGATCAATCTTTTCTCTTCTTTCTCAGCTGCTAGAATAAGTTCGTATGCTTTCCGTAGTATTGTTATTTTGGCAGCTTTCTCGTTGTCCATCAGCGATGGGATACTTTCTCTCAGGGCAGTAAAACGATTTCGCAGCTCGTTTCGTCGCTTTCGTTCCAAATCGTTGTGCGAAATTCGAGTGTTTTCGCCTTCACTATCCGACGTTGAACTGTCTTCCCTTTTGTCTTTGAATTTTTGTAGAGTGATTTTTGGTTTTAGCAGGGCAGTTTCAACGTTCTTTGATAGGCTACTTTGTTCAGCGACATTTGTTGTAGTACTTGTAGACTTGTTATGTATTTCATTGTTTGTTTGTATGCTTACAACATCAATCTCTTCATCTGTTGAAAAGTAATTAGAAAACAATGAATAAGACGAGGGAAAAGGACTTGAATTATCAAGAATATTTCGTTAACAACTGAGATCTACAATCCTGGACAAATATGTTGGGACTCTTTCACCGTTTCTCACATTTTTGGAGGTTGAAAAGATACTTGCTACACTTTAAGGCCAAAACCTTTCCTCCCCTCCTCTCCCCAGACATTGTTTTGGTCTGACAGCTAAGTCAACACCAAACCTCCCTAGGCAACATTGGATAGGGGGGAGAAAGTGATTTTTGTAGCTTTTTGCAAAATTTTACACTGATTGGGTTGTCAAAAGAGGGAAAAAGTCCCAACAGGTTTTGTCCAAGATATCTAGAAAGTATTGTATTAGCCTTGCAAATCCCGGCTCACAGCATTTTGCTGGACTTTACTTAGCCTTTTTATCTTTTCTGACTTTGCCAAAGATCTACTTATAAACCAAACCATCTATTGCTATAAATGGATAAAAAACTTTCCTACCATTTCATCCTGATAGATATTATTAAACTATATTAATTAAACTTCTGTGTAATCAGTAAACTTAATTAAACTAAAAGTAAGAGATAGAGCTAGGATATGAGGACTAGCAAATACAGCGAGATGAGAAGAACACAACAGTGAACAAAAATAGAAATGATTAAAACGTTATTCCAACTGGAAACTACCTTAAGAACATTGAGAAAAAAATACTAGAAATATATCTTATAATCGAGTGATTCAAAGATACTTCGCATTATATTCTTGCGATATTCAAGGTCAATTCTGATATTCATTTGTTAACGTTGAGTTGTTTATTTTATCCCAATCTTCCAAAGCAATGGAGTATTTCAGTTTGCAGACAATTTGCTGGTAATTGTGGGTCCGCTATTATACTTAGTCTGGCGTAAGTCACATGTTTACCAGTAACTGTCCAAGCTAGTTAAGCCTAGTACACGAGGAGAACAGGTAATTGACTGATTGAATAAATACGAGGACCAGTTATTGGGACTGATAGTACTGAATAGCCCATTATGATATTGTTACTAATATTTAGATAAGTTCTTTTCTTGTTATTATATTGCGTTTTCAGAGACCAAGACTATAGTCAAAATCCCAGTCAAATTTTTAGTCATAACAATTTGAGGGACGTAAAGAAGGAGGGGAGGGGTGGGTTCGGTTCTAAAGGCTATTTGGTTTTTAAGGGATAACGTTAACGTCACTGAAGTAACTGCAACCGAGGGCCGAGAGGGAAGGGTTACCCGGCACCCATCACCTCTGGAAGTATAAGATTCTGGTTTTGGTCCTCAAATATCTCTAAAACTAAGCCGGGCTTGGTTTACGCGATATCGGACGAATTTTTAACCGTTAAACTGAAAAGCCAACGTTTAGGCGTTAATTTTACATGGAACTGTGTTATCCGGACACAAATTCAAAAGCCTAGCCGTGCAAATGAAAGAGAAGGTTCCTTGTAAATGGTATGTCTAAGTTTTGAACGGTTAAAAAATCGTCCGGTTTTCTTTAAGGCCAGCCTAAAAGTCAAACCGCACAAATGAATGTGCTCTTGTTTTGACGTCTAGTACTTTGTTTGTAATTATAACCGACTGCCATCCACTAAATCTCATCCCCAAATACTACGGCGTATTACATTGCCTAATCCAAGCTCTCGCCTAATCTTTCCAGTGGAGACAACTAACAAACTCTTCTCATATGTGAAGCCGAGACAAGGAATCGAACCTGAGATCCCAGAGACGAGGCGAGCGCACTTAGCGCTAGGCATCCTTGCTTTTGTCGATGGCAGTAAAGTTGAATCCAGTCGCAGTGCATAAAAACGTAATTTTACCATGAAAACGAAGCAAAGTATTTTGGCCCTTTGAACGATGTCCTACATAAAGACAATCAAAACAAACTCAAACTTGCACAGTAAATCATATCTACCAAAAGATTATTTATTATAACAAAGTCGAAGTGAAACACTGATGTATTGAGAACAATCTTATATTAATATTTCCACTGAGACATCTGCTACAATAATTTTGGCCTTGATGTGAATGAAAAATCAAATAACATCACTAGTAGACCGACTGCAAAATCTGCTGGAAACTTATTTTAACAAAACGCGTCAAAGAAGAGTTTTTAAAAATCCATTCAAAAACTAAAGATTTTGTACGGCTTCTCAGTTTTTTCGTCGTTCTTAAATTTTTTCCATTGATATTTCTCGTTTAGTTTGCACTAACTACATTTCGTAACAAAATGCTATATAAGATTGAACAAAAGATGAAAAAAAGGGCGTTATAAAAATGCGGCGCGCGGTAAAAAGCAACAAGGAACACAAGATAACAAAAAACTGGTATTAATCTTGAAAATCACTTATTTTGTAGTTTTTTTTAGAAAAGTTTTAGTTATAATTCCCATGCGACAGCGGGTGGTCTGTATCTATTGTACATTGTATAGGTAGTCTTACTAAATGAAAAAGCTATCAAAATGTTTTTTTTAATCAGTTCACAAGATAAACTTGATCAATAGCTTATTACGCGATGCTTTGAGGTGCACAAATTGTTTAGTAACAGATGCACTTAGTATGGAGCTAGTTTCTTCGAGTTCCACCAAGATAATTTGTTATGACTAAGAATTATATTCAAAATTATTTGATATTTTCATTGAGAAAACGACAGCAGTTCAAACAAAGAAGAAAGAAAAACAACCAAGACTATTAGGAATTAACTGCCTAAGATTTTTAATTATCATAATGAATTCCCAATATTTGTAATTTCGATTATGTACGGGTTTCTTCCAAACAGCATAGAAATGAAAATAAATTCCATTGTTTTGAACGTATGTGATTTTTTAATGAATTCAGTGTTTACAAATATCGTTGAATTAAGAACATTCGGAAATTAGCTTAAATAAGTGAAAAGTTCATTCAAGCTATTTTGTAGTGACTGGTTGACTTTGGATTTTTCGAAAGCTGATTTTTTATTCATTGGGTGATTTGATTTTTTTCTAAGATGAATGTCGAAATTAAAGTGGATTAATCTGAAACTGCATGAAGCTGGCTATAAATATACTCTTAAAAATATCTCCAAAATTAAAAATTAACCTGGCTTAGTTTCTAAACTTAATAGTAACTGTTTTGTTAATTAGATTACTGACCTGAGTCGGAAAGATCTTGGAATGGACTCGAAGCGATATGTTCATCGTGTCTACTGTTAGTATCATCATCTTCGTGTGAAGCGAGTAATGAGAAAGAAAACAGCTCCTCACTGTCCACAAATGTAGTGGCTATCGGCTGTTCAAATGCTATCGGAGTCGAGTTAAGATGGAATCGTACATCTATATCCATAGCTGAATCGGGTCTTTTAGCTCGGTGACCTGCATTCCACATAATGTCGTTCAAAATAGCCGGCGATTTAGCTCTCCCAAAACTAGTACCCCTTGCATTTGAAAACAGCTCGTCATGAAGGTCGTCACAATTACTCGATAAATGTGTAATGACTTCCTTGTCGCTCGTAACTGTATCGACGGGAGATAAAGGCGGTGTTGCAAATGTAAGCCCGTTCCAAACAGTTCTCTCGGAACTTGGGAATAAAAAGACTTCTTCATCGGGGAGGTACGGAGGCGAGTCTCCAAGTAGACTATGTTTCTTTAAATCCATTATTAAAGGTGTTTCTTCACAGTTCAGTTGTTCTGGTCTCCACACGGTCTATGTGTGTAATATATAACTAATTCACAACTACAGTCAGTCAGTCCTTCTCGTACTGGTCGTAGCTTAAATGACCCTACGTCTTTTTAAAGCCGTCTTTATATGCGTGACAAAATGCAAATGTCCCTCAAGCGACAGCAACTGAATACCTACGCTAAAAGCGTATGAAAAGAACAATGTATCTTATTCACCGCGGCCTGCAAGTAGTACACCACCACTTTCCACACGATAAAGAACACTAGTTGAATATCCGAAGCTCAACGTTTACAACTGTTGCCGAAGTTGACCGAAAGAAACATATAAATCGGATTTTGAAACCGAGCACGTTGTCTCTGCGAGGTTGTAGGATAATTATTACGCTATTTACTTAGAGTTTGAACACAGCACCTGTACCTCCCGGCACTACGATCCCTTCAATAGAATACCTGCAAAGTTTGGTCCCGCCCATGGCAAAAAAAATCTAGAATCACAGGCCAATACTTTTTTTTTTTACTAGGGAATTATCTTAAAGTCCATATTTTTCGTGTGGCTCAGGGTTGAATGACTCGAATAAATCAAATATTTTTTTTAAGAATCAAAAGGAACTCTTTGATCAAATCATCAATAAACTACCTGCTTGATTTGCCTTCAAGTTAAAAGAAAAACGTGCAACAAGCTAGAAAATGTTCTTTAATTTTACTAACACCGAAATAAAACACAACTTTAGACAATGTAGCCTTTCTTTTTGCTTAAAAAAAAGGTTGTAGCGCGAGTTTGATTTCCTACGGTTTTTAAAACGTTTCAGTCAAACTTTTCAAAACTAGATTATTTTACTAATGTAAATTGTATTCATTAAGAAAACTAAAATTCTTTTCTACCGGGGCTGTTTGATGACAGTCAAAACAGAACAAAAGAGAACAGGTAGAGGTTGCATCGAACGTCACTCTATTTAGCTAAGCTAGAAGAAAAGGATAAAGAGCTGCAGGATGAATACGAGCTAATCTCCTGATTCTAGGACAAAGAGAATTCTTCTGTTGGCCTGCAGTATTGCTTGAAAAACTCGAACTCAATAAAAAAGAAAAACACTACTAAAATGCTAGAGAAACAGCAGATAAAACAACAATAGTAGTAAAATGTGTAGCTCGAATCTTTATTATGTTTAAATCAGAAAAAAATTGCAATTGTATCAGTTAAGAAATATTCTACGTAATAAAAATAAAACGAATTATAGAGAGAGATAGTATAGTTGCAGAGATAAAATAAAAGGTAAAGTTCTACCTTGCCAAAAACTACTGAAATAAACTCGTAAAAAATGACAACTAGAATGTGGTATGAAAGAAATAAAGTCTCTATAAGCTAAGTTTAGTTGGTTTATTCGTACCAGTCCTGAATGACACGGGTGGCTGTCTTCGTACATTTGAGACTGAAGCCGGTACAGCTACGCTAGTCTTTTAGCTTAATTACGAGGATAATTTTCAATATAATGAATATATTTACCAGTACTGAATTAAGTCGCTGTTCTGAAGTGCATTCAAGCTAAAAGCCAGTGTAGTTATAGACATTTAACGCACGGAGGGGGATTGATTCCCCTGATCCGATGAACAGTGTCAGGCCGTAGTCGCCTCGGGTAGTACACGCGCCATTCACCAGTCCAGGGTCTAACATGTGGGTAGAGTTTGTTAGGTCTTTCCCTCGATTCAAGGGTTTTTCTTCGGGTTCTCCAGTTTTCCTTCTTCTAACACGCTAAATTTCAGTTTGATCTGTGAGTTAGCCGTGCCCTGACTTAGATCAGCCCAGAAGTTGTTTGAGGGTTTGATCTGTGAGTTAGCCATGCCCTGACTTAGATCAGCCCAGAGGTTGTTTGAGGGTTCTATCTGTGAGTTAGCCATGCCCTGACTTAGATCAGCCCAGAGATTGTTTCAGGGATTGATCTGTGAGTTAGCCATGCCCTGACTTTAATTGATCAGCCCAGAGGTTGTTTCAGGGTATCGATAAAATTTGAAGGTCTCCTCGGGTTTGATTATGCATGGATCCATATTTTTGTCTTTTTACGCCGCTCAATGTTATGGCATGCCGTACCCGGTTTACGTGTTTACTTCTACACACCATGCACTCATGAATGCTAAATATATATATACTATAATCCTTTCTTTCTTTCCGCATTTTTTCATTGTTTTTTTTTTTTGACACACGCGTGTGATATAGCAAGTTCACTGTGTTTACTGACAGTAAACCTGGTACCTCGTTGGTCGCGTGTGATGGAGGAAATCTGACTATAACATGTATCGTAATAACTAAAACGTTGGCAAATATTAGCCCACGCGATACATGGAATAATAATAATAATGGGGTTCTTATATAGCGCATTTCACATCGTCTCAATGCGCTTTACAATTTTGACCAGTGGAGGACTTTACGGGCTGCATATTAAGGCGCTATTAGCAGCCGTGCAGCTTACAATCATGAGTGAAATGTTAGTAATTAGTGTTATGCCTCCAAATTGGGATAGGCTGTTGAACCGGGAGACAATCCCCTACTCTTACACGAATAATTCAACAGGTTCTTTTATGTCCCCCATTTACAGGTTAAGAAAGGGTTGGGAGACAGGGCCTACGGTTTAAAGTCCTTATCCGAGAAGACTTGAAAGTCTAACCATTTGTAGATGTGATTACAAAGGCAGCACTTTCTCCTCAGTTATTTTAAGACCCTGAGTGTTGGTCCGGCCGGGACTCGAACCACGACCTCCCGCACAACAGACCGACGCTCTTACCAACTGAGCTGAAATGATATCATTTCAAAAAACCATGCGGGCGGATCGTGCATGCGGTTGGTCGTTTTAAGCCGTACCAGCTAAAACATTGAACCCGCGTGTCTTAGGGACAGACCATTTGATATTTGATGGGGGGGGGGGGGGGGGGGGGGGGGGGGGGGGGTGGGCCAATTGTAAGTTTGGTCGATTTTTTTAAAAGTGTTACACGATATTTTTTTTTACTGTGCCAAGCCGCTTGCATGATATTTTTTCATTCATTTTTTTGATAGTATATAAACACAGAATGAATGTCAAGTTTTTCATTGACAATCTGTATGCACAAAATACAAAGTATAGTTTTTTATTTTTATTTATTTTTTTATTTATTTTTTTATTAATTAATTTATTATTTTTCATGTTTACAGATTTAATAAGATACAGTAATTACAAAAATTACAAAAATTACAGACACGAAGTACAAAAAAAAAAATATAATAAATTACAAACAAAACTAACAAAAATATAAGATAAAATATTTGAGAAAAAAAAGTAAGAAGCTGCACTCCAAAAATTAGTTGTAGTTATCAGACATTTATACTACCAACGAGTGCATAGTTACATATCGCGACTGTCCGCCCCAAAAAGTTTCAATTGCAAGTTGGTCAACGGAATACCAAAAATCCAGACAGATGCTGAGTTTTCGTAGGCTGGAGCAACTAGGGGGGGGGGGGGGGGGGGGGGGGGGGGGGGGGGGGTCTTCAAATTCTTGAAATTTAGAGACGAAAAAAAATCATAAATTTCAACATTGTCCTACATGAATAAAATAAAATAAATAAATAAAAAAAATCCTTTATATTTTGATGTCTGATTATTTTTGTTGGGCCGTCCTCATCAATCCTATTGGCTGATGACAACAGAGGGCTATAGCTATTCTTAATATACAGTCGAGTTCCCGTGCATTTTACGAATGGCTACTTCAATTATGCAAGTTTTATTGGGAGTTGTGCTCTACAACTATTTGCATAGGAACTAAAAAAAGTCTGAAAAATAACTCGAATAACTTTTACAGAATACTTTAAAAATAATTTTCTTTACTGCGATTCTCAATATTCTGCGAACTCGGGAGTTGCGAATTTCCCGTTGGAATTTGGTTTTTCGCTGCCGCCAGTCAAAAATATAAAAGGTACCGACTAATTAGTTTTGATTGACGGCAGCGAAAAACCAATTTCACAAAAAGCCAATAAAATGTCTGAGTTCGCAGAATATTGAGAATCGCAGTAATCACGATAGATGCTATGGTGATCGATTTTCATAATGGAATGGAGGTTACTGAGCTGTTTGGTCTTCCACCCGGGGGAGGAGGGTGGTGGTGGTAGGAGATATGGAGGGGGAAGCAAACATTGGCAGAGAATGGCAACCATTTGTTGAAGACCGTCTCTCGCCATCTAATTTTGATGCCAAACATTTTTCATTTTTTCCCCCAAGGTTCCCCTGCTAGCCAAGTCTTCCTTTAATCTCTTGAAACTATTACTTTTGTTTCTGACTTGGTAAAGTTTCCAAAAACGTGTATTTTTAAGACGACTAGCCCAAAGTAGCTCAGTTAGCTCAAACAAAATATTTCACTTATTAGAAAAAAACCTTATAAAAGCGATTGAAATCTTTTGGTTGAAATTGTTTGTTCCCTAAGAACCACGTGACTAATCTGCATTAATAATGCATAATTTATTTGACATTAAATATATAATGTTTGAATCAGTACTAAGAGACCATTAACGGTCTACAAGTAGGCTGTCAAGGCAGTGGCATACCTTAACTTTATCTCTTCCTTGTGTTAATAAGTAACACGGCATTAATAGTAAATACGAGCCAATCATATGATATGCCACCCAAAAACATTACGTTATCATCATATTTTATACAATACCGTAAAAATTCAGCCTAAGGCTTGTCTTGTTCGAATATACTAACACAGTTATATTGTCATCAATCTAGGGGGCTTTATAATCGATCAAAATAAAAAAATAAATATTTCTAATTACAGTGAGGACACTCGAACCGTGAACACTTTGAATTTTTTTTAATCCTTTTTTTCTCCTTCATCCCTTGTGTGAATCGATTGGAAATATGATTTATTTTGAACAATAAGATTATTTGAGTTCAGTGCTTCATTTTCAGAAGGTTTGAAGCAGTAGAAAGTTCATAAAATAAAAAATATAAAAATATCAAGTGTTCATGGTTCGAGTGTCCTCACTCTCATTCCTAATTGTTATTTTGACAAAGTTCTTGTTGTGAATTAAAGTTTCAATTTAAATATATGTTCTATCCTATATGGGCTGTGAATTTTCTTTCAAGATTTTGACGATATTTTGTAACTTTTTCAACAATTTTTGATTCCTTTCTTTTTCCGTGCCCTTGGATTTTTCTAGAGTTTCCCCCTCTTCTTCTAAGTATCTGACATATTTCCAAGCTTGCTTCAAGATTTGTACCTTTGGTGTTTTTTCTAAACTTTCAATTCTTGGGATAATTTGTCGAAGACTTTCAAAACGACCTTTCATTTGATCTCTTCTTTGTTTCTCGGTATCGTTGTGATTCATTCTTGTATCACGCGAAGTTTTCTCTGCTTCTGTTGACATTTCTACATCACTATCGCTGTAATTCTTCTTGAATAATGTAGTATTTGCACATCTTTCTTTTTTAAAAGTCTTTGAATATTTAGATAAGCGTTTAAAGTTTTGGTTATCAAATATTCTCGTTTCTGCCTGTTTTTCATCGTTTATAATCACAGTAGGTTGTATTTGATCTTGAACCAGAGTTGTTTTATTATTTTCCTGAAACACGTTGATTTCTGTATTTTTTCCTTGCGTTTCTTCGTTGGTTGTCTCTCTCAATAGGGAACCTTTTCTATCTCTCTTGTCACTTGAAGTACCTTTGTTTTCCATATGTAAATGCTCCGTTTTATCAAAGTTCAAAGAAATTCTTTCATTAGAAACGTTGTCTGGTTTTCCATGTGCTGGTTTTGGCGCGAAAATCCTCTGGCTTGTCGACAATTCGAGCAAAAATGGCGGGAAAGAGTTTGAAGACGATTTTTGAAACTCTTCTGTATTTGATGAAAGAGATTGTATATTAGTAGGGCTGTCGTTGTTTGTCAGGATTGGAGGTTCTGGTTCTAAGTGACGGCTAGCTAGACCGCGATGATTCAATCTCTGAGTATTCGTCGAACAACAACAAGATTTTTTCTCGAACAAATCGTTGCCATGGTATGGATTCAAATTCTTGTCATTGCTTGATTCAATATTCAAAGCTTCGTGACGACTGAAGCTACAAAGCTGAATTTCATATACATTTGAATCATTCATTCCTTGGTTCTCTTGACTTCCTCGGATGGATTCGGAGTATGTCGGAGCTGCTTTATCGGGAGGAAATTGAAAAATAGTATTATCTTCGTCTTCTAAAGTACTGTACAAATCTTCCACTTTAGTGGGAGTAATAACACAAGGTTTCAAGTAAACATCAAGACTATCTGTATCCGACTGTCTTCTCTCCGGACTTGTAGCAATGTCTCTTCTTTTTATCTCCGAGTTACTATCAGTTCTTTCATCTTTACCTACTTCTTGCTCTGGTAAACGTGATAAACTTTCACAAAGTTTTCCAAGATTTTCCTCAGGTTGATAATTAGTACCACTTTGGTTTTGGTGAATACCGTTGTTTTCGTAATCAATGCGAGAAAAGAACGAGTCGGCAAACACTTCGTGGTCAAAGCTCGGCACCACTTGTAGGCCCATGTTCGGATCAAAATCAGAACTGCTGGCAAAGTTTGTGCCATAGTTCGAATTCTGTTCAGATAAAAATGAGTTCTGACCACCTTTAATGTCATAGAAGTTGGGGTCCAGGCTAAAATCCTGCTCTAATCCAGTGAAATATGTAGTTTGTTCTCTCTGTTGCCTCTCGTGATCCATGTTGTGAAGATATTTTTACCACCAACCTCTGAGATCTAGCTACAGTACCGCGGCGCACTGTCTATAGACCCGACTGAAAATGTGTTTCAACTTAAATGTTGTTTTTCATATTTTTTGCTGATTCAAGACTTTCGTTATTTGTTATTGAGAAGAGTGAATATTATTTCAAAAGCAGCCAATCAGCTTCGGGTATGTGGGTGGAAATGCTATAATGAGATGCTGAAGTCTACTATCATACAATTACCCAACGGCTTATTACTGAACAATAGTGTTTATATCCTGATGTTTGAAGAGGAAAAAACACCTTTTTTACAACTCAAAAACCTAAACAAAATACAAATTACAAGTTTAATGACAATGGAATTTGCATGAGGAAAATGTTTTGCAGTTTAGAAGCTTCCCTGTTGGCGTTAAGAGCCTTTTTTGGCTGATTTATTCGACTTGATATTTTGTTTCACCTGCTCTGTTTTGGCCTCGTGATCGCCGTGTGATAGCTGCCACCCGCAGAATGGACGTCCATAGTCAGAACAGGGATGTCAACAACCAAAGGCCTAGCCAGCGTAATTAACGCGAAATGTAACCCTTCTAAATGAAAAACGTGGTATTGAATTTTACCTATGAGTTTAGGAAGGAAAAGAAAGTTTAAAGAGAAAATAGAAACATTGAACACTTGAGATGCTAAATGAGATGGCCTAGGGGAGCTATAGAAGATGAAAAACAAGAAGACAATGCCGAGATAATGATATAAAAGAAAAATAATGATAATTGAAATCATCGATACTAAGAGAAGAAAAATACTATTTACCACGAGTTAGATCGAAAGACAAGAGAGGGGGGGAGGGGGAGTTCGCGAATGAAATGAGAGAGGTGAAGAGAGGGATGACAGACGGACAGACAGGGAAAGGAAGAGAGAGAGAGAGAGAGAGAGAGAGAGAGAGAGAGAGAGAGAGAGAGAGAGAGAGAGAGAGAGAGAGAGAGAGAGAGAGAGAGAGAGAGAGAGAGAGAGAGAGAGAGAGAGAGAGAATGATACTTTATTTAAACTCGGAGAAAATATTTCAAATAATTTTACACTTGTTTTTCATGAAAACCGAGTTAAAAACTAAAAAAATGTAATTAAGACAGAGGAAAAACAATAAGACAATATATGTATACACTGTATACAAGTAGAATCAAATCCTTCTATATACAGAATTTTATGATGAATTTCAAATAGAGAGAAAGGAAGGGAGAGAGAGCTTGTTTTGAACCCACTCTAAGTGAATTGTGATTTCATACTACCACCTTGATTCTATCATACTGCTTGTCTTTGAATCTTGATGAAATGGCGCATTGCCAAATACATGTATCTTACAGGCCGACCGGCTGATGTCACCATATACCACGATACTTTAACGTGGATTTATTGAACTCGATGGATACGGTGAGTTAGGACCAGTTAGATGACTCTACACTTAACTAATGAGACATGCACTTTTATTTCTGGATGCATTCTAAATGCCACGTCGTGCAATCCCGTCTTTTTTTCCTTCTCTCTCTTTCTCTCTTTTCTTTCTTTCTTTCTTTTTTCTTCTTAGTCTCTCTCTTTTCTTTCTTTCTTTCTTTTCTCCTTCCTTCCTTCCTTTCGGCAACATAAACATTTAGGAAAATTCCTTGGCTGACTAGGAAATTCTAGTTAAATGCGATAATTATAAGTTGGTAGTTTTGAGGGCCAGCTAGGGATTTTGATAAGGATAACGGATAACAGGCAAAATAGTTTTAGGAATAAGGGATAACTGACAAAAGAATTTCAAAGTTAACTAAATGTAATAGCTTTAAAACTTTAACTTTAGGGATATCATCGATCAGTATACTTGATACTTTAATTTAGGGATAAGAGTTTTCGGCAGCATCATAAGGATAAGGGAATATCAAGAAGAAGTTTTCCAGTTAATTTGAAACAGTTGATATATATCGTGTCATTTTATCGAAAAATTGCAATTTACGAAAAACACATATCGCTAAATTTTTAAGAGTCATTTGAGACCACAATTAAATGATTAAAAGCACCAGTTTTATTTTATGTACTTAGCTTAGCGGTGTTCTTTTACAATTTTACAAATTCAGTATTCAAAAATACGATAATAAAAAAATAACACAAGAAAATTATGGAAATCTTGCTAATACTTTTCATGTTGATATGTAGTAACACCTTTTTGATAAAACTGTATCTTTTAAAAGATAAAAGAGTTGTTATACGCGAAATGTTTTCGTACAACTCGTCTCGATAAAGCTGCAATTCAAAGCGGCATGTTGTACAAACTTTTTCTGTGTAACATATTGTTTGCACAACTAGTATTTTTTTTTATCAGTCAGGCTTCTAGGGAAACCACATTTTATTTGCAGCAAAGAGGCAGGTCGTAACGGAATTAGCGCGGGTAAATAGTGTTTTTACTTGGCGTGTGAAAAATTGTCAAACTAATAGTTAGTAGTTGACTCTAAATCCATTGTTTTCTTTTGTTCTTTATCAACTAGTGCTAACTAGTCATCTTTCTTTCACACGCTAAATAAAATCACTAGTTCAGTGAAACCTGCCATAGAACTCATGTTAAGTTGTGACGTATTTCCGGGTCCAACTGCTCACAAAAATGTTAAAATAAAACGAAAAATATTCTCAATGATTTAACCTCCACCTGGAACAATTAGAACTTTGGACAGCAAATGCTGTCACGAAGAAAAAGTAAGAAAAATCTTTATAAAACTGAATTTCGTTTTGGACCCGGAAGTCGTTTTTTCCTCATTCGATTGACGTCACACTTAAAAGCTCTATAGGTTTTTTGAACGAGGATAAAAATGAACGAGAAATCGTCACGTGACAACGCTGTAAAATATATCTTAATATTACAATCCTTCCTTTTCCATTGATTTTTTTTTTTAAAAAATCAATTCCTTGATATTTTTTTTTTACTCCTGCTGTTTTTTAAGTGCAGGCCCTTTATTTTAGAATTCTGTCAGGTACAAATTCGGTTAAATAATTCATTTCCTTCCCATTATTTCACTTCTATCCCCTCCCTCTCTCCCTCCCTTATCAGGAGTCTAGAACAGTTTTCAAAGACTTCATCAAGATTCCAATTCTTTCATCCCATTCTTTCAGTTGTTAAGCCTCCCTTTTTTATTTCCCAGAACTCAGGCAGTCTTAAACAAATTCCCTCCCCTCCCCTCCCTCAATGTTGATTCCCTAAAGTGTAGTTCAGTCTATCTAGGTCAAAATTTCCCCTCCCAACCCTCCATCATTATCAATTTCCTACAGTAGGCCCTTCGGTCAGGGATCCCTCAGGAGTTTTGTCCAACAGATGAGTAATCTGATTCAGATTCAAAACAGTATTGTTCGTTTTGACAGCAGCACGTAGCTTGGCCGAGCGACAACGAGGATTAAAAAATACCTCCTCATTAGATGGGCAGATAACTTTCTTATGTAGCGGCAGCCAAGCTGATAAAGGTTTTGCCTTTGGGCTACCTGTGGTAGCCTTTGTTTTCCTGGACATGGAGTCCACAGGAGGTGTCCTAAGGAAATGTTTAACAATAGTATCTTCGACAGAATGAAAAGTTATAACCACAAGTCTTCCACCGGGAACAAGTAGTTTTTGAGCAGCTTTTAAAGCTTTATGAAGCTCATTTAGTTCATCATTGACGAGTATTCGTAGTGCTTGGAATGATTTGGTGGCCGGATGAGCGAAGCGGTTTAGTTTGTCTTTGCGACCAAATCCTACTGCGCTAGACACAATGCTTGCTAGTTGTTTGGTTGTGTTGATTGGTTCTTTTTCTCTTGCTTTGACAATCGCTCGTGATATTCTTGCTGTCAAAAGAAAAAGGATGATTAATGGCATGGTAACTGACCATTTGTCCATACTGCCTTACGTCAAGCAGTTGTGTTAAATTAAACACCAAAAATGGAAAGAGCAATCAGGAAAAGTTTGAAATGAAATATATTTACCAGAATATGTATGCATTAGAAAATAGCCTACAGTAGGTCTTTTCTGAGTTGAACAAACAACTGCATTCTGGTCTTGGGTACACATACAAACAACCATATAAGACATGATGAACAACATTTTTTGCACCCAAGCTAGACCACAATGCACCATGAATGGCAAGCTCTATAGCAGCTACCCAGTGCATTGGCCATTTCTGAGGTAGTGAACATGGTGCATTCTGGTCTAGATTGGGTACATGTACAAACAACCATATACTTAAGGCATGATGAACAAATGTTAGACCACAATGCACCATGTTCACTATCTTAGAAATGGCCTATGCGCTGGGTGGTAAGAGCTTGCAATTCAACACCATTTCTCAAACAATCCTAGGAAAAAACTGAGGAGAATGGTAGAGGGTTTTCTAATCAACAAAGATGGTCATGACCTGGGGTAGGACACTGGGACAAATAAACAATGAAGTGTAAAACCAAATTGATAAGTATGAAATAGACCCTTTTCAAATATGGCGCTGATGACGTCAAACAAGTATAAATCCTGGGATGTCCCGGATGTTGTGAGTGAAACCTTGTTGTTTTGACTCTTCCAAGTTCACTTACAGTTCACTTATAGCATAATGTAACAGATATAATGTCTGATTTCATGAAGACTGCAGCAATATAGGTCTTCAAACAATTTCAAGCCTTCATTTCCAAACCCTCTGATCGTTCTTTGTTTGTTTCTTACTGTACATGCAGTTCATCTATTCTTGTCTGTCCATCTGTCTGGCTTGTTTGCTTGTCTGTCTGTCTTTTTTGCTCATCTGTCTGTCTGTCAGTCTTGTTTTCTTGTCTGTCTGTCTTGTTCACTTGTCTGTTTGTCTGTCTGCTTTGTTCGTCTGTCTGACTGTCTTGTTTACTTCTCTGTCTGTCTGTCTGCTTAGCTCGTCTGTCTGTCTTGTTTACTTGTCTTTCTGTCTGTCTGTCTGTCTACTTGTGTGTTTTCTTTACTTACAAGCACACAATAAATGAGCAATAATCAAGACATACCTGCATCCTTCTCTCCCCCATAATGCCGCAGAACAGTCACCAGCTCATGTTCACTAATAGAATTCACAACATCTGCAGCAGTGAAAGCTGAATTTCTCTTGCTTTCACTATTATTCTCATTGTTCATCCTCATATCAAGAGGGCCATCTTTATTGACAGAAAACCCTCTAGCAGGATCATCAAGCTGCATCGATGATGGTCCAATATCTAGTAATACCCCATGAACAGAATTCTCTTGGATATCATTAGTCCTTGCAAGTTCTAAAAGTTGACTAAATTTTCCATGAAGAGGTTTGAGCCTGCCCTTGTATTCCTGCCGAGTGGACAATACTTGTGCTATTTCCACTGCTGTTGGGTCTCTATCAACTGCATATACTTGACATTTTGATGAGTTGAGGACGGCACATGTGTGTCCTCCTGCACCAAAGGTTGCATCAATAAATACCTGGAAGAATATATCACTTTTTGTTAAACTACTTTCATCATAATATTATGTAACCATGCAAGTTACAATGCCAAGGTTTTGGCTCAATAGAGCTTTTAAGTGTGGCATAAATTGAATGAAAAAAACGACTTCCGGGTCCAAAAAAAAAGAATTTATAAAGATTTTTCTTACTTTTTTCTTCATGACAGGATTTTTTCTCCAAAGTTCTAACTGTTTCAGGTGGAGGTGAGGTTTAATCATTTAAATAGAACATTTTTGCTTTATTTTAACATTTTTATGAGCAGTTGGATCCGGAAATACATCACAACTTAACAGCTCTATAGAACGCACGCAGTATATCTATGAAACAATTACTAACTATGTAGTGCTTAAAAGTATTTCTAAAGTTATCAATTATCTAGTTGGCAAATAATTAAAAATCCACCAACGCATGAACCAAACAAAGATGCATAGAGGTATTTGCTTTTGTTCCCAATGTTCTGCTCCAGTAATATGCATGATATCCACTATTTTGTACAAAGTAGCTGCAATCAGACAACAGATCCTTGGTTTTGTTTTATGTATATGGTGCACACTCTATAGCAATTGATGAAATGGTTTTCATGTTGTTGTACAGTTTGCATACCCGTTGGCATGTTGTCTCCCCTGGGACGTGTTAGTTACATCAATATGCACTTTGACGCCTTCCAGCTCGTTCACAAACCGTTTATTACTGGTCCTGCTTTTCCCTCCTTTGATATCGTATTTTCACTCATTTACATCGTAAATATAATTACACAACATAATATGTATTGTAATCAACTATTAATTTACTTAGTGTACTAAATAATAATAAACAATTGCTGGACAGCTCTCCTCCTAATTGCGTGTTTGTAGTATTAAATATGGAATGTTTTCTATTTGGCTGAGCGTAACGAAAAAGAATAGAAGAGCAGTCTTGGAAGTTTATAAGACTACAATAAAGCATCCAGTAGGCCCCTTAGAAGTGAAGATAGGATTCTTTAACATAGACTCCTCAGCAGAGCTAGAAATTTTGTTGATGCTGGCCAAATAATTGTGGAAACTGTGTAAACAGTGGTGATAAACTAAATGTGTTATAATTGTTTTAAGCAAAAAAGGATGTGGTATTTTGCAGAATGTTTGAATAAAGAATAAAATTAAAAAAAAAAAAAAAAGTTAGAATCTTGAATCTCATAATCATAATAATCTTTTATTTGTTAGAGCAGGCTGATTATTTTGGCAGCTTTCCCTGATGTGGGCCTTCTTTCACTCACACACACTACCACTACATAACTTTACTATAAAATTTATACAAACAATGCTCGACTCACATGTTGATTTTTATGGAGTGAGGGGAAACCTGAGAACGTGGAGAAAAACCCTCATGGCATTAGGGAGAGAACAACACATCTAACAAACTCAATTCACATGTGGCGACTGCAGGACTCAAACCAGTCACCCAACCGTTTGGACTCACAACGGTGAAAGACGAAGTATTAGCAGCGTACACCCCCCCCCCCCATGCCACCCCAAGAGCTACTTAGTGAAAATACGGAACTTTTAGAGGTTTTAGTGGAATTTCAGTCATTTACATGCACAAGAATATATATGCATACTCTCTTCTTTGTGTGGCTTTTTTAATCATTTGGAAAAATGCTAAAATTGTCTTTGAGGAAGATTCCTATGCTAAAATGAAGAGTTTTAAATAGATTGAAATAATGCAATGCCTTTAACTCCATTTATGGCTTTATTGCACCTTACTGGATAACTCTTTCATTCAGCTTTGGCAGCTAGACAGATTTTTTGGAAATGAATGAAAAAAAATGTTTTCATGAAACTAGCTAGATGCTATATTTGTTTTTGTTTTTCAAGTCCCTGTTTGTAAACGACGTGTTGACTGATGCAAAGAAAATCCCAAGCTGCCAGACCTCTCTGTATTTGGGATTCTTTAGGAATGACATTGGGATCCCTGTGGATCACATAGGAAGGATCTTTTTTTATTAGCCACTTACTTTATTCTTCTACTAAATTAAATCTCTTTGACAGCCCTAAGTTTCCATTTCGTTTTTAGCTTAGTAATTCATATCATAACAAGGGCGCATCTTAGATTTTCAAATACTAAAACTTTTTGTTAGAACAAAGATGAAAGGATGTTTCTGACCTCCTGGTTCGGCCACCGTATAAAATAAAGAGATTATATTTCGTATATAAATTTTGAATGATACCTTGCGTAGTTCAATGCCATGATTATTAACATTATTATTCATCACTAAAGAAGTAATCTTAGGTAATTTTTACAGGACGGATTACAGGAATGGTCAAAGATTTTTTTTGGTATTCCTCTTCCGTGATAACAAAACGTTAAAATAACAAACTTTTACAACTCCTACCTCATTATCCTTCGGCGATAAAAAACCCAAACACTCTCTGCTCATCACAGGAATGTGTAAAGTATGAGATTCTCCTTGAAGAAACCTGATCTGGACCTTTCTTTGGCAGATAATTGAACAAGTTTTCGATAAATTCGTCCACAACACCGCCGCCATTTTGAAAAATTTCCTTTCAATTAGTCACCAGTCCTACTCGATAGTCACGTAAACAATAAATATTTATAAGATGACGTGACTGTAAATAGTGACACAGGGAGCCCAAGCTTGGGAGTTTGAAAGAAAAAAGGACAGAAAGAAAGGAAATTTATACAAATAAACTAATAACGTGTACATTTGTATATAATTTTTTTTTGATTTTGATTATTTGATTTCATTGCTTGCGGGTTTTAATCAGTAGATCAAAACAGGGAGATAAAAAATGTCTGTGAAACTCCCTAGGTGCACAAGCGTCAGCAGTGTTAGTCCCCCCCTCTCCCTTCAAAGCGTCAAACTATGATATGGGTTTGGGTAAGTTTGGGTTTGGTCTTGTTCTACATACTCATTTATTGCAGTGATTTTGATAAGGTCGTGAAGGAAGCGAGAAAAAATGGGGTCTTTGGTTTGGGCAAGCAAGCAAGCAGCTTTAAATAAGTAAAACAACTTGATCGAGTCACTGCTTCAAGACTCTACTAGATGGTTTATTTGCTTCTTTCACTAGAGATTAATTTTACATTGCATTTTAGATTTAGATTTATTTTTATTGATTTCTTTATTATTCATCTTATCGAATTTAATCCCCTTTAGTTAGTTAACTTGTATTTCGTTGGGCTGTCAGTCTTCATGGTTTGACTCGTGGTTTTAACTGAAATAACACAACTTACATTAATGATAAGTTAAAAACATTCAAAATTAAATTTATGAACTGAACTGATGTAGGGTTGGGAATTCGAACGGTGAGAAGAATTTTCAGTGACGGATGTATTTCTAGTTTTACGGCCATGCAGAATGGTTCAGTTCTCTTTGATCTCTTGTAAAACTTGCATTTATACTTACCGTTTTCATTAAGGATGTTCATGAGCATTGTTAGCGCTCGACGGCGCATCCTTTCTAAGCATTTGATAGTGATTAGTGCACGCGCGCTCACCTTGATGACGTAATTCCAATGATTTGATGGACCAAATATCAAGAAAACAATTTTTTTTTTAAACTTCTTCAGACGCTCATACTCTCACTCTCTTACGGAATTAATTACAAATAAGGTATTACCTTTAAGATACTGCAGATTTCTTGCAAATGAACTTTCCATACTTGTAGTTGCACGGTCCATCATTATAACGACCACGAATCGCAGAGTTAGAGAATACAGTTCCACAGCTTTCACCGGCACCTCCATTTGGTTCACCTGTTACGAGGAAGAAAATTAGGCATTACGTATTTACTCGAATAAGCGCCGCCCTCAAATAAGCGCCGCATTTGAGGCGCGAAAATTTAATAAACGCCGAAGTAAATCAAGTATCCCTTATCCTAATCTAAACAAATCTTATCGATTCTTAGTTATATAGTTCATAATAATTTATCAAACTGCGATTACTGACAGTATTGTTAGCCGATTTTTGAATTTAATCTTGGTAGAGGGTGTGGAAGGAACGTAAAAGTTCTCCCCTTGTATGCATACCTCGACACACCTTGGTGCTTTTTAACCCTTTTGCTTGATTATCCTTGTTTTATTCCTTAATGTTTTACTAATGTTTTAAAACTTTTACTATACATTTAGTTATGTTTTATCCGTTTAAATATCACTCGAATGTATACTTGAATATGGCCAAACATAGCTTAGGAACTGATTTAGGTCTTTGATTGGCAAACTTTTGTAACTCATTATAGATATAGGCAACGACTTATAAACAGTTCTTGTAATCAGACTTATGGGCAATTTAGACTTGCTCCAAGTCTCGCTCGTTATTTTTTTTCCCGTAGATCCGGAGATATTTGACTATATAGGATAAAATACAGAATTACATGCACTTCCAGAAGTGGTTTGAATGTACCGGGTAACCCCACCCCTCCCCTCTGAATTGGGCCCGACCTTATAATCGACCTTAGCATATATAATAGAATAACTGTTGCCAGCTTTACCAAGTACGGTCCTTAATTTAACATATACGTACCTCTATGCCATCTGAAGAATGAGACTCTGCTGCCATCGATATACTTCCACTTGCCCTCACGTGCTGCATCAGTCATGCCGATGAGGTACTGATTGTATAGGCCGCCTTCTCGACGAATGTGGCTCTTCACAAACTGCCATTCATCTTCGTTACGGATATCAACCAAGTGGCCACCGAGAAGCTGGCATGCTTGTTCTGCACGGTGCCAATTAGCTTTTCCTTTTGGATCGTGATTGAAGAAGTAACAGTGGTTGTTAAACTGTAACCACCCTTCATCACAACCTGCATTGTGGAAAAGATGGATTAGACGGATTAGACGGAACTAAGTAATTTACTTCCTTTAGGCAGGCACAGACCCCAGAGGTGAGAGGCGAGTGCACTTTAGCTAGTTCCCATTTTGGCCCATGAGAGAACCAAAACGGCCCCTATTTCATAAAGCCAAAATAGCCCCTTGGTGCCAAAACGGCCCTATCTAATTTACTGTGTACCAGCGCTACGTCGCCCTTGATTCTCAAGGATGGACCCGATCAATGTTATTATCATAATCGGAATCCATACATTAATTCATGTTAGTATAAATACAAAGGTGATTATACAAAATCGCGCGCTCTGATTGGTTTTCTATCTCGGATTATCAGCCGATAATCACCTTTTCGGACAAAATGGCTGTCAGCGTGACCGTCGCGCTTTTAAAAAATAAAATATTTTCACTTTCAATGTTGTTTCCTTCTTTCTTTTTTGAAATAATCAACTTTTTATTTATACTAAAACAATTATTCACCTCAAGCTCAGTGGTTATCGATGAATATTTACCTCGCAGCTCGAAGACTCGCCGCTCGGTAAATATTCATCGATAATCACTTCGCCTTCGGCGAATAACTGCTAAATAATCACAAACTCAACCATGGGTTTAATTCCCGTTGAAGGCTCAGATTTTTTCTGGAATTAATTTCTACGCTCAAAATCTTAAATGAACCTTTTTATTTTTAAATAAAAATTTAAAAAAGGTAATTTTAATATCTGATATACTGATAGTAATTCAAATAAGAAAATTAAGAGAAGATATCTGTAAAAACCAGACAATCGCGGCAACGCTCAAAAAATCGATTTTGCTCATATTTGAACCATAGGTAGCCCTTAACATGAAATACATCATGGTGCTTTTTGTTTTGAAAAAGATTGAATATTTTAGGAGAAAATCGCGAAAAACGGAATTTCGTCAAAGCGCCGCTTTGAGACGCTCGATTTTTTGTCAACTTTGGCGGCCTCGTGTGGCAAAATTAAATACTGTAATGACTCGAAACCTTCTCAAAGTTGTTCATTATTATCTTAAGTTTAGTCCCTAGCCTTTATATGGATTTCCACCTACTTTGTAGCATTATTTAAAAAATATTTCTAAGTTATACTTTTCGCTTTCACAAAAATAGGGCAAAAACAAAAATTATTTTACTGTGTGCTACCAAAAATTATTCGATAATGTTCTGTAGTCTGAAAGTTAAGATAGTAAATATATGACTGTGAAAAAATCAGCTTGGGTAAATGTATTCGAGCGAAGTTATGGAGCTCTGAACTTGCCCAAAATCGTGCAAGTCTAACGTCGGCTAAGATCAGTAAAATTGCCAAGTCGCGGTAAACAATTTGCATAAACAGTCATGCTTTTCTTATTTTATCGCAAACTGTCTTGAAATAAAAACAAAAACAACAAAATCATGTTTTGCCTTTAAAATTGGAGGATTTTAAAAACTTTTTTGCTCTAAATCTTGTAATTTCGGTTTATAGTGAACCTCTAAGCGCTGCATAATTTATGCAAAGCACTTCGATCTATATTATGGTACTCATCATTTGAATTGAAATTATTCGTGTTTTTGCTTTCTTATTAGAATTTTTTTAGTTGCTTTTCTTTAAATCAGTTTTTCAGAAAATATTTGGAAGATTTAATAATTCATATTCGTTCAAATAAAATAGTGAAAAGCTTCACAAGTTCCAACTCTATGCCGATATTTTTTGATCGACAAGATAAGGATGACTGGACCTAATTAACTTTGACATGTTATGTATGTTTCTAAAAAGTCCGGCAGAGCAATAACAAAATAGTTGTTCAGTCGGGCTGTTATGATGTTAGTCTCGATGGATTTGCAATGCTCTTTTAAAGCACTTACTGGAGGGGGATGTGGTCATGATCCAAGAGATCGCCATAAATATTCTAATGTGATTCCTTTCCTTGCATGTAAAAAGGAGATTTCTAGCCATGAGAATCTATTTCAATTTGCTGGACACGAGAATGAAATAGATCTGATTTTAAGTAGAGCGGGATTGTTTACACGTCCCAAAGATATCGAAACATGGACAATTTGTCCACTTCATCGCGGGAAGCTAGGGCTTGGTTGGACGAGGAAGTCTACACGGTGTAGAGTACCGGTTCAAATCTCTAATCATGGAAAAGGCAAAAGAACGTGGCCGAAGGGTGAAAGAGGAATTGGTAAGAGGGATACGCAATTGATCTTGAAGAGAACCGGCGTGTTTGTTCAAGCTGGATCAGGTATATGACATTATTTTTGTTCATTCTATTAAATCAATCCAGGCTTACTTAGTCCAGTACTCTTATATTCTTATCAGGTATCTGTGTCAACTGTAGAAAACTACTAAGGGAAATGGAAAAAGAAGAAGAAAAAAATCAAGAAACTGAGGTCACTATTGAAATGACTAATTTGACACTGGTATGGACTGTAAATAAATTGGATCTTATTAAATGCGGTGTGCGCACGTGCCTCTCTCTTCATCCCTCCTACCCCTAAGTATATGATGACGATGCAAACACAGGTATCCCAACCATTCTCCCGCTTGAGACTATTGTTATGAAACTTAAATAAAAGATAAAAGCATAAAACATAATATCAAAAATGAATAATAGATCCTTGCATGCTGTAGACATTCATGTTAGTAAAACATTCAGTTACTCATTGGTCATATATTCGGCATATGTTTGTTTTATGCAAATAAAGTGATAATGCATACGCGCAAAAAAATTATTTCAAAATGATCAATACTGTGTCACAAAAAAAAATCATTGCGTGTTTCTATCTTTAGGATGAAAACGAAGACGAAGAGGTGTCGTTCAGACCAGTATTTGCAAGTCCAACACTCTCTCAAATAGATGATACTGAATGCTTTAGTCGAGATACCCCAAAAAGCCTTTACGAGCCAAGTCAAGAGTCCCTTTTGTGTTCTCCTGTTGCAGAAAAATCCCCAAGAGAAAAAATGAATTCATATCTTAGGTCCAGAGATGTAAGTCCCATTCGATATACTCTCTCGATACCATGGGAAAATGCGTCAGAGCGCACTAAAAGATTCCATCTAAGAAAGGCGCAACATGTGGTTCATACCTGTCTCGAAGAAATTGCCCCAGGAGAATCAGCCAAGCTATTTAATCAGTTGGATAAGAAAAAGCTAGATGGTTCCGGCAATAACGTTGATTGTTCATTAATGGAGGCCCTGTCTGAATGTTATAATAATGCAGAACACTGGAGTTCTCGTCGCCAGATACTTTCTATAATGGCTGATAAGGTTGGGTTTAAAGATTTGCTTAGGTGGATACCAACCTTAACGAAATATCGCTATGACATTGCTAGGCATCACATATTATTGCATGGCCGAGGAGCAGCATTACCACCTGTTAATAACACTAGAATGTGTGTGAAAGAAGAGAAATTGGAACACTTTCTTTCATTTATAACGAGTAATCACATAGTACAAGATTTGCCTTTCGGTGAAAAGACACTTAGGCTTTCATCTGATGCACAAATCAAGATCCCCAATGTTGTTCGAACATTGATACCAGAGCAGATAATCCGAAAGTATCAAGGATACTGTAATGAAATTGGATTTGAGCCAATGAGCCGCAGTACCTTGTGGAGAGTCCTTAACGTTTGCTCAGCATCCACCCGCAAATCTCTGCAAGGTTTAGATTATTTTTCAGCGGTTGGTGCAGAAGCCTTTGACGAGCTGCAAAAGGTCATCGATAAACTAGGAGATGAATGTGGAAAGGGTCTTACTTGGGCCAAAGATATAAGTGACAGACTTAAACTTGCCAAGCGATACCTTAAATGTGATTACAAGGTAATGTAAATTTAAAGCAACTGAGGGAGTGTGCTCACTTTTTTACATATGTAATGTACCCCGCCTTTTCCAAGATTATTAAAAGGGAATCGGCTCTAAGCATTTTTAACATCTAGAGATACAAGGAACAAGTCTTCAATACTATTTTGTTTTATACTGAATACTTTTTTTGTTGTTTTTCCTCTTCGTTGATTTCAGGTCCACGTTTCAAAAAGTTCAATGGTTGCTGATCATTGTAGAACTTTTGCACTCAGTGACCCAGATGATGACGATTTTTCTAGTGATTGTGACCATGAACACAATATGCAGTGTGACAGATGCCAACTCCTTTCTGCTGCTATGGATGAAATACAGGTAGTTCTTGCAAGCACCGAATGTTCCAAGGAAGAAAGAGAAGAACTGGAATATATCGTTTCAACTTCCATACACCGTATCAGTGCTTGGAAAGCTCATCTCCTTAGAAACGTGAACCAAGATTCCGCTAGACAAGAGATTATTGACAAGTTAGATGAACATTCTGTTCTTTTAGTATCAGACTGGGCGATGAAGTTCTTGCCGAGGAAGTACCGCGAAAGTCAACGAGACTGGTATGGAAAGAGGGGAATATCTTGGCACCTAACAGTAGCCATACGAAAGAGTGCTGATGGACAAATGCAAATGCTAACTTTCGTTCATCCCTTCCAAAGTTGCAACCAGGATAGCAGTGCAATTTTGGCTATTTTTGATGACGTACTTAAAGAGTTGAAAAGCGTCGAGCCAGATGTGAAAAGTGTGTATTTGAAAGAGGACAATGCTGGATGCTACCATTCAGCATCAACTATGCTTCTCATCCACGAAGTATCTATGAGGCATGACATCTCTCTTAAACGCATCGATTTTTCTGATCCACAAGGTGGTAAAGGAAGCTGTGATCGTAAGGCGGCATTGATTAAGAATCATATGAAAAGGCATGTAAATCCAGGAAATGATATTGAAAGCGCCGAACAAATGAAAAGCGCAATCGAATCTTGTGGGGGAATATCAGGTATAGTAGTAGCGCTATCTGGCCCGCAACCTTCTGGGGATTTAAAAGTCAAATGGGAAGGCGTAAGCCTCATTAACAACATTGAGTACGACACCAAAGGAATCAAAGCCTGGAGGGCATACAGGATTGGACCTGGGAAGGTTTTGCCATGGAGCAGTTTCAACCTGCCCCAAGAAATGCCTGAGCTGAACAAAATCACGAGTGAAAGCACAACAGCTTCATTCGTTGCAATCAAGGCAAGAAAGAGTTCCCTTGTAGGAGACAAGACAACCAAAAGAGCCGATGGGCGGAAAATTGATGCTAAAGCTGTCGATATTGCTTCTAAAGATGATGATGAAGATGATGATGATGATGATGATGATGATGATGATGATGCTGATGCTGATGTTGATGATGACGAGAACGAAAAGTTGTATTTTTGTCCTGAGGAGGGGTGCATACGGTCATTTAAAAGATATCATTCTCTGGAAAACCACCTCGATTGTGGACGACACAAATGCATGATAGAGCATGAAACACTGTACGATAAAGCGATGAATCTATACGCTAACAAACTGGAACATGGAGCTAGCACTATTCCTGAATCAGGTGCGGAAGAAATGAGCCTACCAATAGATCATGCAAAAGTACTACCGATGGGCTGGGCACTTAAGACTACAGCTAAAAAAAAGAGGTTCACCGACAACCAAAAGAAGTACCTGATCGAAGTTTTTCAAACAGGAGAACGGACAGGTCAAAAAGCCAACCCGTCAAACGTTTCAAAGGCGATGAGGACAGCCAGAAACAGCGACGGAGCTCGTTTGTTTGGAAAGGACGAGTTTCTGACATCTCAACAGATATCTAGTTTTTTCTCACGCGTAGCGGCAAAGAAAAAGATCGCGAATGACGAAGATGATTATTCAGAGTCAGAACAACACCAGCAAGACGTGGAAAACGAGCTACAAGAATTAGCAGACAAAGTAATGGATGAGCTAGCTGTACAACATCCAATCATGTTTGAAGCATATGACATTTGCAAACTAGCATCTCAGTCAAAACTATCCAAATTTTCTATAACGATGTTACAATATATGTGTACCTCGTTGGAACTGGACATTTCTTCTATTAAAATAAAGCGCAAGAAGCCATATATAGATCTTCTCGAGAAATTGGTCGCCACCTGTAGCTGTTCAACGACTAGCTAGAGTATTTGAAGCCGTCATCTTGCAGCACGTCCATATTCAGGTATACTGAACTAACTAAAGTAAGTAGAAAAAGGAGATAGAGGTGCTGGATCTTTACGATCATTAAAAGACGAGTATACCAATATGGGGAGGGGGTGGGGGAGTTCACTGAAATGAAAATGAAAAAAAATGAAAACCACTGAGTAGGGTAGCAATTCGTAATCAAAAGTAGCTAAAAGTATAAAAAAGTAGGGTTTTGTTTCTGTCAGTGGTCTTTTGCTAAGGGATAGATCTCAATGTCAAATCCCTACCCCATGCCCGCATCCTTCCCTTAACCGGGTGATGTGTGCATTGCAGGAACGCAAATACAATCTGACAATTACATGTCAAAGTTAATTAGGTCCAGTCATCCTTATCTTGTCGATCAAAAAATATCGTAGAGTTGGAACTTGTGAAGCTCACTATTTTATTTGAACGAAGGTGAATTATTAGATTATTATCTGATAAACTCAATAAAATGAAAAACAACTTCAAAAAATTCGAATAAGAAAGCAAAAACACGAATAATTTCAATTCAAATGATGAGTACCATAATATAGATCGAAGTGCTTTGCATAAATTATGCAGCGCTTAGAGGTTCACTATAAACCGAAATTACAAGATTTAGAGCAAAAAAGTTTTTAAAATCCTCCAATTTTAAAGGCAAAACATGATTTTGTTGTTTTTGTTTTTATTTCAAGACAGTTTGCGATAAAATAAGAAAAGCATGACTGTTTATGCAAATTGTTTACCGCGACTTGGCAATTTTACTGATCTTAGCCGACGTTAGACTTGCACGATTTTGGGCAAGTTCAGAGCTCCATAACTTCGCTCGAATACATTTACCCAAGCTGATTTTTTCACAGTCATATATTTACTATCTTAACTTTCAGACTACAGAACATTATCGAATAATTTTTGGTAGCACACAGTAAAATAATTTTTGTTTTTGCCCTATTTTTGTGAAAGCGAAAAGTATAACTTAGAAATATTTTTTAAATAATGCTACAAAGTAGGTGGAAATCCATATAAAGGCTAGGGACTAAACTTAAGATAATAATGAACAACTTTGAGAAGGTTTCGAGTCATTACAGTATTTAATTTTGCCACACGAGGCCGCCAAAGTTGACAAAAAATCGAGCGTCTCAAAGCGGCGCTTTGACGAAATTCCGTTTTTCGCGATTTTCTCCTAAAATATTCAATCTTTTTCAAAACAAAAAGCACCATGATGTATTTCATGTTAAGGGCTACCTATGGTTCAAATATGAGCAAAATCGATTTTTTGAGCGTTGCCGCGATTGTCTGGTTTTTACAGATATCTTCTCTTAAAGAGTAAGCTAGCTAGATTGACCAAGAAAAGACTTCTCTGCCCTTACTAGTCCATAAAAACCATCCAATTCTGGGCACGGCAAAAAAAAAAAAACAACAACAACAACAAAAAAAAAAAACAAGCTAAAGGCAAACTGAACAGCACCTAATGCTGAGAATTCTTTAAAAATGGCATAGCATTAGTGCCTGCTTTCTCAAACTGCTGGTATTTCGGATTCTATCTTTGGGCTTTCCTTAAATTCGAGGGTTTTTCTCCTGGCTCTATGGTTTTTTCCTCATTCCGCAAAACTTAACTGTTAAACTGTTAAACTGTTCGATCTGTGCGTTAGCGGTCGGTGCACTGATCACCCCTACATAAGATTGTTTTAATTTTGTTATTGACGAATAAAGTAAACTGAAAATAGTTTACAGCGCAAAAATACTAAGTTGTGACATAGTTATGGTCCGTGTTTGGCCTGGAAGGAACGATTCATTTTCTCTCGCTTCCATACATAACCTTTATTGTGAGTTATCCACAAATCTTTCAGTTTAAACATGTAAAGTAAATAAACGAATGTGGGCGACCAAGAAAAACAGAGGCTTCAGAAGAGTTATGTTAGATGATTTACTTACAGGACTGGCCTCTCGATGGAAAACCAGCAGAAATGGCGAACAACAACAAAACCTTGCGAAAAATCATCCCAAAACGCTTGTCTTCAGTGCAACCTCGGTAAAAACTTCTGACCAGTTAACTAATTCAAGTGAGATTTAGACTGAAAAGTGAAAATTTAAATAGAAATTCACGTTTTTCGTGAATATTCTTGTTTGACTTGTCTAATAAAAACAAAACAGGACTCCAGTCAGTATCAAAGACTAATCACTGATAAAGATTCCTATTATGACCTTTATATCATATATTACCGAAACCTTATTAACAAGTATAATTAATTTATAAAATCAAAAGGTTGGTTCATATGAAAGAAAGGGACGCAAAAAAAAGGTATTTTCAAGTGTTGAAATCAATGTCTGGCTTATTGTTTGTGAATACGGCTCACTGACTGAGAAGGAGGATAAACTTCCTGTTTATTCGCCAAATCTCCGTTCGCTAAAAATATCATTGAATGAAAACAATAATTAAATATCCTTTAATAATGCTAATTAGTTTATTAAAGATAACAATAATAACTTGGGTTATTATCTCCTTCTTTGCTTTGACGATATTTAAGGTGGCTTACTAGTCTGTTATAATTTCAAATTTGGCTCAGTCCTGCATTGAAACACCCCGTACCTCCTGCTTTGAAACACCTCCTGCCTTGAAACACCCCCTACCTCCTGTCTTGAAACACCTCTTGCCTTGAAACACCCCTACCTCTTGTCTTGAAACACCTCCTGCCTTGAAACACCCCCTACCTCCTGCCTTGAAAACACCCCCTACCTCCTGCCTTGAAACATCCCCTACCTCTTACCTTAAAATCACCCCCTACCTCCTGCCTTGAAATCACCCCCTACCTCCTACCTTGAAAACACCCCCTACTTCCTACCTTGAAATCACCCCCTACCTCCTGCCTTGAAAACACCCCCTACCTCCTACCTTGAAATCACCCCCTACCTCCTGCCTTGAAAACACCCCCTACCTCCTGCCTTGAAATCACCCCCTACCTCCTGCCTTGAAATCACCCCCTACTTCCTGCCTTGAAAACACCCCCTACTTCCTACCTTGAAATCACCCCCTACCTCCTGCCTTGAAAACACCCCCTACCTCCTGCCTTGAAATCACCCCCTACCTCCTACCTTGAAAACACCCCCTACCTCCTGCCTCGAAACACCCCCTACCTCCTACCTTGAAAACACCCCCTACCTCCTGTCTCGAAACACCCCCTACCTCCTACCTTGAAAACACCCCCTACCTCCTGCCTCGAAACACCCCTTACCTCCTACCTTGAAAACATTCATGCTACACTTTTCAAACGTCCTGTTATCGTGGTCTATTATTCACATGCAGGTTATTTTCGACTTGTTATCACAGTCGGCAGACTTCAAAAGACTATGTTTTTGTTCTTTTTTTGTGACTATTTTGGATAGAAAAACTATGCCTCGGGGCTATAAGTTTTATATTCGGTCTATGGATAACACAAAAAAACATCATTTGTATCCTCTGACCTCCTTCCTTCTCTTTCGAGGTCCTTGGCTGACACTTTCATCCCCCTGAATATCATTAGCAACCACTTCATCCATGACCAGTTGTTCAATGTACTAAGTGAGTATGGTAAATCGAGCCTGACTACGACGAAAGGGAAGGGGGGGGGGGGGGGGGGGGGAGTTAGTAGGTCCTTGAGACGGCAACCAGCCCTCATAAAAAGAATTCGTATCCAGAAACGGCTATTTTTATAATTTGTATTTCTGCATAAAGACATAAAACATTCCCGTTGTCGTGCTGCATGCAGTTGTATAGCACTTGGCGATTGGCAGAGCATGAGGGAAGTGTTGAGTAGTGGGCGCAGGGATTTTTTACTAACTGGTGCGACATAATGAGCGCATAAAAATAACAACATTGTTTTGAGGTTGGCCAAGAAATTGCATTTAACTACTTTGGAACGCTCAATTCGAGCCCACGATGTGTGCACGCAAAAACTGGCTCAAAACCGCTAAACTTATATACATTCACAATTTAAGGAAACATACACGTTTTGAACTTCAACAGGGCAAAATCCTAAAATTTGGCTCGAAAACGAGATAAGGATGTTGAATGTGTATTCAAACACTATTCTGTATCATTTTCAATTTTTCAATTTATCTTATTTATGATTTTTTTTTCTTATCTTAAGGAGAGTAGTTTTTAAAAGGGAATTCAGTTTTCCCCTATTACTATCCATTACCATTTTTTTGATTTTTTTTTCCTGTTTTAATGTATATTCATTTATTTTCTTTAATGGTATAAAGTATTATTAAACTTACACTTAAACTTAATTCCCGTTCAAGGCTCAGATTTTTTCTGGAATTAATTTTTACGCATAAAATCTTAAAATAAATAAAAATTAATTATACTTGTTAATAAGGTTTCGGTAATATATGATATAAAGGTCATAATAGGAATCTTTATCAGTGATTAGTCTTTGATACTGACTGGAGTCCTGTTTTGTTTTTATTAGACAAGTCAAACAAGAATATTCACGAAAAAAGAGAATTTCTATTATCATTTTCTCTTTTCAGTCTAAATCTCACTTGAATTAGTTAACTGGTCAGAAATGTTTCCAAGGTTGCACTGAAGACAAGCGTTTTGGGATAATTTTTCGCAAGGTTTTGTTGTTGTTCGCCATTTCTGCTGGTTTTCCATCGAGAGGCCAGTCCTGTAAGTAAACCATCTAACATAACTCTTCTGAAGCCTCTGTTTCTCTTGGTCGCCCACATTCGTTTATTTACTTTACATGTTTAAACTGAAAGATTTGTGGATAACTCACAATAAAGGTTATGTATGGAAGCAAGAGAATATGAATCGTTCCTTCCAGGCCAAACACGGACCATAACTATGTCACAACTTAGTATTTTTGCGCTATAAACTATTTTCAGTTTACTTTATTCGTCAATAACAAAATTAAAACAATCTTATGTAGGGGTGATCAAAGTCAGTGCACCGACCGCTAACGCACAGATCGAACAGTTTAACAGTTAAGTTTTGCGGAATGAGGAAAAAACCATAGAGCCAGGAGAAAAACCCTCGAATTTAAGGAAAGCCCAAAGATAGAATCCGAAATCCCAGCAGTTTGAGAAAGCAGGCACTAATGCTATGCCATTTTTAAAGAATTCTCAGCATTAGGTGCTGTTCAGTTTGCCTTTAGCTTGTTTTTTTTTTTTTTTGCCGTGTCCAGATGGATGGTTTTTATGGACTAGTAAGGGCAGAGAGAGTATTTTCTTGGTCAGTCTAGCTAGCTTACTCTTTAATTTTCTTATTTGAATTACTATCAGTATATCAGATATTAAAATTACCTTTTTTAAATTTTTATTTAAAAATAAAAACATATAAAATCAAAAGGTTGGTTCATCTGAAAGAAAGGGAAGCAAAAAAAGGTATTTTCAAGTGATGAAACCAATGTTTGGCTTATTGTTTGTGAATACAGTTCACTGACTGAGAAGGAGGATAAACTTTCTGTTTATTCGCCAAATCTCCGTTCGCTAAAAATATCCTTGAATATCCTTAGTAGGTCTTTGAGACGGCAACCAGCCCTCATAATAAGAACTCGTATCCAGAAACGGCTATTTTTATAATTTGTATTTCAGCATAAAGACATAAAACATTCCCGTTGTCGTGCTGCGTGCAGTTGTATAGCACTTGGCGATTGGCAGAGCATGAGGGAAGTGTTGAGTAGTGGGCGCAGGGATTTTTTACTAACTGGTACGACATAATGAGCGCATAAAAATAATAACATTGTTTTGAGGTTGGCCAAGAAATTGCATTTAACTACTTTGGAACGCTCAATTCGAGCCCACGATGTGTGCACGCAAAAACTGGCTCAAAACCGCTAAATTTATATACATTCACAATTTAAGGAAACATACACGTTTTGAACCTCAACAGGGCAAAATCCTAAAATTTGGCTCGAAAACGAGATAAGGATGATGAATTTGTATTCAAACACTATTCTGTATCAGATAAGGACACTCCATTTTGCTTTCTTTATTTTTAATCAGCGCGTTAAATTTTGTATAAAGATTCTAATTACATTAAAAGTAGGATGTACATGACTGAAAAGGACAAGGGGTGTAAATCTGGCCTTCCCTCTCAACGGTCCCTGATTCCATAAATCATAATATACAACAACAACAACAACAACAACAACAACAACAACAACAACAACAACAACAACAACAACAACAACAACAACCGTTTATTAAGTACCAATAATTAAATAAAAAAGAATTACAAATATAATTAGAGACTTAAATACAAGGTACAAGCTGTCTACAATAACCACGAGGGCTAGCCTAGGTAGATAGCTTTTTACAAAAATATATATACCGATGGGAAGAAGATGACAATGTCGGCTGATAACACATTTAACAATAAAATGATCATAAGGCTTTCTAAGATAAAAGAAGGAGTGAATCCGTATGATTGATACTGATCTCCTAATGACGAGAATATTCGCGGTCATTAGACTTCTGCTTAAAGAAAAGCGCTTCCGTTATAAAGTGAACGTATTCAAGATGTTGCCTATAGGCCATACATAATATTCATGCATGGAACCCTTAGAGAGTTCATGCAGTTATGACCACATTTGTATTCAAATACTTCTATGCATGGGCTTTTGCGAAACATCAGCTCTGGTCGTCTCCTATTAAGCGAATTTGTATATATTCGTTACCAATCGTAGTAGTCTTTGGAGGGGGAGAACTAACGAACCATCATGGTGCCGCACGGAGGGACTTTCACAAGACGTTTTCTTTAGCTCCCTTCTCTAAACTCTGGAATGGAAGCCCCGCAAAAAGAATCAATAAAAAATCAGACAATCAAAATCAGAAACAAAAATCTGTCCATTTATTTTCCTTTCCTTCTTTCCCTTTTCGTTCTAACTACCAAGCTTGGGCTCCCTGTGTCACTATTTAAAATGACGTCATATTATAGATATTGATTTGTTTACGTGACTATCGAGTAGGACTGCTGACCACCAATCATAGACAATCGTTTCTCACATTTCCATGGTTGCCCGTGGAAACCATCGATGGACAGATATGTAAATCGATAGTGGCTAGAAAAAATAATACTTGTAATCAACTCAAGCGCGCATGCGTACTTAGGAGTCCTCTTATTTTTTAAAGTTATTCCAAAACTTAAGTTCACACGTTTTGTGGGATTATTTTTATTGATTTAATATCAACCAGGACCATACTTCCAGACATCGAGTGCTGAAGCATCGTATGGACTTACGGCTAGGCTGGAGATTTCGTCCCCAACACCGCTATCCCGGGAGGAACAGTTACAGACTGATCAGGAAGCTCGGCCGAAGCCTAAGGGAGAGGTTAGTCGGCCCCTAGACCGTAGATGATTAACCCCTTGCTATGACCAGCAAATCCGAAAAGTAGCTTGAGTGTCTAATGGGTAAGATTTTGATAGTCATTCCTTTCCGTGTGGGATGCGTTTTGAAAGACGTACTAGCCGCAGCGTATATTTACGCGCAAACTCAGTTGAGGTGAAAATCAAAATCTAGTTCTTTGCATACATACTCACACGTGCATGATGAAAATAATCGTAAATTTTAAGAAGTCCAGATTCTTGATCAAGGATGAAAAAAGACACATTGGAAGTTGTAAAAACGAAAGGTCGCAGACAGAAATTTCTCACTCACTCTCACCATAAGACATGAAGAACGGCCGGGAGCACCGAGGTTTGTCTGGATGATGGTATGCCAGATAGAAGGTAATTCACTAGTGAAACAGCATAGGAAAAGTAACGCATAATTAATGAAAACATTATCAATCAGTAAACAGATTCCCATGAAACATCGGTCATAATTATAGACGGAAACACCCGGTTCGTCAACATCCCCCCTCCCCGGCATCCAACCCTGGGACATCACCAGCCGGGTATAGGTAGAATATTCATGTTGGACGGACAGCGAAACATTCCCGGATGGTGAGACAAAGGTGAGAACAGAAGTATCGCATCTATTGATGAGGGAACTGATCAGAAGCAGAGTGCGTAGCGAATAGACCCCTTGCAGCACTTCGGAATGCAGCTCAATTTGGAGGACAAAACAATAGTTTCGAATTCTCAGGAGATTAAAATTCTTTTGTTTTACCCTCCAAATTGAGCTGCTCTAACGTCACGTGCAAGGGGTCTATAGAGGTCATCTTTAGTTGGTAGTCGGCTCCCAGGAAGCCGCGACTTGTTTTTTTTTTAACATCCCTCTACTCAGTGCCCGGCAAGCGAGAGACGAGAGGCCAGTTAGAAGCTTCGCTTCGACATGAAATTGCATAAAAAAATAAATAGGACCATGGTCGTATGAAAGCCGGTCCCAGCCACCCCCTCCCTCGATCCCTCGCTCCTATCTGTTTCACTATAGACCCCTTTAACGTGACGTCAGAGCAGCTCAATTTGAAGGACAATACGAAAGATTGAATTTCAATCTTCTGAGAATTGGAACTATTGTTTTGCGGCTCCAAATTGGGCAGCATTCTGACGTGCTGCAAGGGGTCTACATCCATTAGTATTTCATATAATCACGTTATATTCTCTCTTATTCTTTTACTCAGTTAATCATTATCAATTCTGCTCTGATATTCCAAAATTTCACTGATGTACTTTGAATGTCTGTTCTATATCTCTTTCTAACTTCTATTTTCAGTTTTATTCATTAGCTATAGGATCTATTCACTCTCTTCTCATCACCTGATATATATCGTATCATATCTCCAAAAATCACATTTATATAGTTCACAGTTCAAGTCATCAATATTTTCTTTGTTTATGTTATTGTTATCTTTTATCAGAACCAGGACATCTTCAAAGTTCATATATTCTCCCTTTGTTTGAATCTATCCGCTGTTTTAATTTGTTACTGATCAATATTTTTCGCTGCTCCTGTCATCTTTTCTTACAACATGCTTTGTTAACCAAGTCGACCAATAAACATCAAAATCTATCGACTCTGGTGGCTTCTAAAATTGACATTGACAGAACAACCTGCCACAAACTCAGCAGGCAAATTTACCGAAGATGAAAACTAAATTGCTTGGAAAACTAAATCAGAATTCGAGACGATAAACAAGTCTATTTATTTTCCTAAGAGGAAAAATTACTAACTTCATCTTCATTAATATTTGTCTGCTAGATCAACGCGGTCTAAATATAGTTAAGTTTAATCCAATCAACAGTAAGTATCAAACAGAGATGACTCATTCACAAGTTAAGATTTTATTTTGGATGATTAATCGAACCGGCTGTGCTTCGAGTGGTTCTACATTGTAAATAGAGATATTTCTAGTGTCAGAATCAGTTCTAAAAGAGTTCCAAATCTCTCTCAATCTTAACATGCCCGCCCTTCTGTCCACTATGATAACACAACTTTTTAGTTTGGTACGGCAAGAAAGGCAATCAGTTTCGACAGACCAGTTTGTCATCTTCTCGTTTCAATTTCTGTGTAGGAAATTTGTTTTAGATTAAGTCAAGCTGATGACAAACTAATAGGAATTAAGTACAAATCCTAAAGCACTAGGAAGCAATTTTTGTGTCTCTAAATCTTTTCCTCTCTATTTTTACTAAAAAAGACAGTTTTTAGCCGACAATGACGAGCCTTTCACCTGCGAGAAAAATACATTTTCTGAGTCATACGAATAAAAAATTAATCCTGACGCAGTTTAGAGCTTAAGGCATATTTTTAGCCAATTAACAATGGGAGATTACTTTTCAGAGTAGTGGCTTATGAGCTAACTGTCTGACTGTCTGAGTGGCGAAACAGAAAAACAGATTTGATCTGAGCTTTCCAAATGCAAGGATTTGCAGCTGCTTCTATCGGTCTTTTCAATCGATAAAATAGATGACCTGAGCTTGAGAATAGACTGTCTTTCTGAGCGCAAAAAAAGTTATTGCCAAGCGCCATGGCTGGCATTGTCCTAATATAGTGGCCTTGCAGAGTCTTCTGATATACCAATAGTTAGTGTCGCCGAGCAACTGACACAGCTGCAAACAGATTATGATGAGCTTTTCAATAACGAGTACAACTGAGTAAGCCATGAAATACATCACGACATTGGTTATGTAACATTTGTTTGTCCGTGAGGTTCTATTCACTGAGGCCGTAGCCAGTTTAGTGCATCGATAATGATGTCCATGCATGTACGAACTATTCCACCTACCACAGTCCGTCTTCAATAAAGTATATTTGACGAAGGTTTTTCTCCATGCAATCTTTTTAGACAAATTCTTCAAGCTTCAATTATTAATACACTGAAATATTCTCTGGGATGATCGAAGTCAGAGCACGCGTGCTAACTCACAGATCGATGATTGGAATTTATTTTGTTAGGTTTGGGTTCCTAATAGATAGACGTCCGAACCCTTCAACATACAAACAGAAATAATCATGCAGACCTTTGGAGAAATAATGCATAAATGTGTAGAGAATTTTCCATCACGGTCCATCATTCGCTGGCCTGAAATATGTTCAATGTTTCCATCTGTCCTTGGTTAAGCTCGCTATAGATTTCATTACCAGGTGACCCAGCATACATATAACTCATTTAAGTCTATGTTATCCATCTGTATGAGCAGCCAATGTAAACACGATATATACTATATTTTTTCTTATTTAGTGCATCAGTTTGCTGGTGATCTACCGACAAAGTTGTCCGGACAGGTCTTTTTCCACTTATCTATAATATCTGTGCAACGCTTCCTCAGGATATATATCGACCGAAGATTTTGTTGTGCATGAGTGAGAACAGAGTATTTTTCTGTTCCATAACGAGTTATTTTACTGCAGATTTAAAGGCAGTATTGTTTATTGGTTCACCGTTTTCCTTATGATACTCAAGCGAGTGGAATAAGCGGTCTTCTTTTCTGCAGGTGAATAACTTTTTAAAGGAACTTCGAAAATCCGATTTGAAGTACGCGTATATGGGAGCATTGATGAGCGTGCTGAAACAGAGAGTATACCAAGCAATGATTGGTAGCGATGATGGAATAAGTTCCATCTTGTGCAGAGCTCCAACTATTGTCATGTAAACTAAGGGCATCCAACCGACTACAAAAATTGCTGTAATTACAGCGAAAACCTTGGCCACCTTGGCTTCGCTTGCTAGTCTTTTCCCTTCGTTTATTGCAGCATCTTGTCGCTTGCGCAAGGTGTGTCTATCACGACCAACGAACAACTTGGCGATTTTTTGAACTTGTTTGATAACTTCCCGAAAAATTCTTATGTAGGCTATAATTATTAGAACGTATGGGATGAGAATCCCTAAAATCAATACAAAAAATAAGTAAACTGTGTGTATTATAGTCATTGGATTCGCTTTCCAAAGCAATGGTAAGAGAGAAATGGCTATTGGTAATACCCAGGCTGTAATAACGATACGACGAAATGATTTCCCCATAAACGTGACATAAAGAAATGGCTTCAACACAGCTAGATATCTGTCAAATGTTGTAGAAAGTAAATTCGTGATGTTGACTAGTAATACCATGGCGATAAGGTAGCCATTAGCAGGAGCTGTTTCATCGATGATATGAAAAGGTACTAATATAACACCAAACAGAATATCAGATATTGCCAGCGAAGTAATAAAACCATTTGTCCATGTTCGTAAGCTTCGAAAGCGATAAACAATATAACAGACGATGATATTTTCAACAACTATCAATACTCCAATAATAGCTGATGGCAAAGCAGTCGCATAGGCCATTTTCTGCACCAAGTGACGATTTTTTGTTTTAAATTCGTTCGGTTTGAAAGTGTCTACTATTTGTCTTGATGCGAACAGCTGCAGACAAAGCCCAGCATGACTTCAAGCTAAAACAATGGAAAGAGGACAAATTTAACAATTTTTTTCGTCTCCTTGTGCAAATAATCCTATTATGCATATTTTATTGGGAATATTCAGTCATTGGTTGTTGGCCTTTGGGGTTAGTGATATCCATAAGATAGTGATAATCTTCAAGGTCCTTGAGATAAAGGATGTTTGAGTTAGACAACTCCTTGACTAAGCCTTAAATGAGAAATAAAAGATACTGTGTCTCCGAACGTTGATGACCAAATTGAGTGGATTTAAAAGCGTGGCTCTTATGGCTCTTATGATTTTGAATATGAAAATCATTTTGTTTCCAAAAGTCGCGTTAATATAGGAGAAAACAGGTTGCGGAGCCTTTAAAGAAGGTTGATGCAGGTTAGGGGACATTTTTTCGCCTAAGTCATCGGTTATCACTCGTTTTAGGCAGACAGCTTGCGATAGAATTTTGAATTCAGGATAAACTATGGTATGATAATCCACTGGTTTACTTCAAACAAGTGGCTTCAAAATGCTTATAAACAGCAATGAACGAATCCCCAAGCGTTAACAATTACTGGGACTCCCGTGTGGTTTTTCAGTCTGCGAGGAATAATTACCATCTAAACACACTCCAGTATATTCTATGTTTACTCAAACGAAAACTAGAAGAAAATATAGTAATTATTTGTAGAGCAAGAAAAATAAACCCAAAAGAATGAGAAAGGTAAATAATTATTTCGTGAGGAAAAACCTGGTGGAATAAAATAGAACCAGCATGAGGTCAAGACATGGAAAATGAAGTTCAACACTCATATAATTGTATTTAATTGAACATCAAAAAGCTTAGAAAAAAAAACCCTTGACTTTGTCATGATTACTGAAGGTATGAAAAAAGCAAAAATTGTGTGCGTAGATGTTGACGCATTTGGATGGGTTTAATGTATATAGTAAACACTGATACTCTTAGTATATGATAGATTAGAAATGATTTAATTTCGGTATAATTACTTTGCAATATGAACTGTTTAACGCTTAGTTAAGTACCGAGCAATCTTTAAATCTATCCAGTCTTATTCCATCCAATACCATCCCCTCTTAGTATCCTCTACATATGCTTTGAAATATCTAATGCTTATATGACTTTTACATATACATCAACGAACATATTGCAAAAAAATACTGTTCAGTCAAGTGAACATATCCTTCCCAATCCCCTCCCCTCACAGATCTTGAAAGCAAACTAGAGTACAAAAAAAAGATTTCTTGAGCGAAACTCTCGTTGAAACTTCGCCAAATATAATCATTTGCGTCCGTCCTCAATGTTATACTTATTACACCACATATATGAAAGTTATTGGATCCAATTGTAGACATCACATGCATGGAAAAAATATTTCGAAATTGTTAAATATTTACAGGCTAGACAAATCCCACTTTGCCTGTTACATTGATGAAGGATATGTCTGTCTGCGACTCATATCTCCAGGCTTTTGTTTAATATCAAAAATTGTCAAAGTCAAAAAATACCGTCATAAAACCAGTCAACATTTTCGAGTAGTATTTACAAATGTCTTGACGGTTTTAGCTTTGCGGAAAAAGATGTCAAAGTACATTTCATTCTCTATCCATCATTGTTTCGTCTTCCCAATCATCATTAATAAAACTAAATCATCTTGTCTTTATATTTTGACATCTTTTCAATGTGCTAGTGCTTTAAAATTTTGATCTTGAAGTTGGAGTTTCATCTTTCTTTCCAGAATCTCCCTCGAAAGTGATTGCGGCTTTTCATACATGGTTTCTTTCTGTCTTAATTGCAAATCAAAGTTAGAAAATAAAAGTAATAATTGCGAGACTTCATTATTTCTTGACATGATATTTATTCTGTCTCATTTCAATTTCAGATTGATTAGTTTTCTTCCGGTAATTAAGCTGATTTTTCTTCTAACAACGGACCGGAATATTTCCCCGGAAAGTTCTAGCTCTACTACTGATTCAAAGAAGCCGACAGCTTGTCTTTTAGACTTGCCTCAAGTCAACCTATCTTTTCCCCGCGGGAGTCTTTTATTTGAAGAAAGCCAGCGAGAATGTGTCTATTCTGGTGGGAAGTGTAGTCTGTGTAGTAGTTATCAACTGCAAGCGAAGTTTTTTCATTTCCATGTAACCATAGTTAATAGTGTAACTGAGAAAATCACTTAAGAGAACACATTTCACTGACTTCACTCAAACATGCCACGGATTGCCGCTATTTTCACTAAGATTTAAAGTATTGTCATCGTTTAAACAGAACTTTTCAAATTTAACCATCATTTATGCCGTATTCTACAGTTGTATCTAGATCACACGGCGTAGACTTGCCCTAATTCGGCTTATTAATTCGAGCAAAGCGAACTCTGCAACAATCTACCCACGTCACGGCGTGTCTTAAGAAGATTCTGTGACCAAGACAACGTAAAACTAAGCAACGCCTCTGTAGTCTAATGGATATGACGTCGGCCTCCTAAGCCGAAGGTTGCGGGTTCGAGTCCCGTCGGAGGTGATTGAATTATTAACTTTTGTTTAGTAAACTGGCAGCAACCGGAAGTTTTTAGTGGACCCGAGAGGGGGATCCAGGCTATCCCATCATGCATTGTGTATCATCAGTATACCATACTAGCTTTGATAATGTTTTACGCCATCTGCTTCGTTCTCGATAATCATCAAATACTGGAATACGTTTGGACTACTTTTGGTACAGGTCCTATACATGGCTACTTGTATTTTCTCATGTGCTTTAAGATATCACATAAAGAAATGAATGAATGAATAACTTTATTTATACACGGAATTAAAATCATCAGTCAAATATCATAATAAAAGTTAATTTTAAGAAAGTTACTGTTTTACAAGATTGCCGTGTGCGAGTCCGAAGTTATGATGAAACGTGGTTCAGTTTCCTCTTAAAGTCGGGTAATGAGCCAGCGTTTCTTACTTCTTGGGGTAATTTATTCCATAAATCAGCACCACTATAGCTAAAGGATCGTTTTAGATAATTGGTGCTCTAAAGGTGATCGTGACGAATGACAAGGTTATTTATCATAAAGCTGCTCATTGATAACATTAAGCAATATTATTGGAAGAGGTTGAGTAAAATATCAAATCACGATGTTTTGTGATAGCATAGTTCAATAATTGTTTTATCATTTATCATTTATCATTTTCTATCAACATTGAATATTACTGGGTTGTGCATGTTACTATACAGCTATTTCAAAAACGTTGAATACTGAATACTGAATAGTGTATTCCAAGACCAAAGGGCATTGTGTATCTCATTAATTTGATATAAAAAGTAAATATACAGCGATTTGCTCTTTATATGTAGCAAGTATATAAGCGATTGGTGATTAGGTTTTTTTTTTGTCTTTCTCTTACTTTTTTAGTGTGGGTGCCTCCCCCCTTTTTAGTGAGAGTTTGATACACAAAATTGTTGCGGCGATTTTGGTGATTTTGTTTTATTTAGGCCTGGAATTACTTTTTTTTTTTTTGGTTCGGCGATTTTTGGACCAGGGGTGCTCCCCCAGATGATAGGTCCTAGCTACGCCCCTGTTTGGTCTGCCTCCAACTATCACATTGCCAACGGTCTGAGTTAGTGACTTTATGATTGACATAAGTCAAACATCCATGCAGACGTCTGGTGGTTGTACACGTGGGTGTCCAACTCAGTATAGATGATGTCATGCACACAGGTATACCAAGGATGGTTTATAACAGAATCATCACATATATCAGTATGATTGTAGTAAATGAATAAATCTCATGTATCTGATTATCTATCTACGATAACGGGCGTCATGTTCAATCATTCAAAACTCATTCAGTACTCATCTATTAAAAAAAAGCTACAACAGAACAAATATGCATTTTGAAACGCCGTTAACACTCTATCGGGGGGGGGGGGGGGGGGGTGGGTACTCCGTATAATGGACTATACGGGGATGCTTCGCACGAAAGGGGTACCTTTTTCAGGCCGAAGATATATAAAAGGGTTGGGAATTTGTGAATTTTTGTATTAAAAGGGGTAGTTTTTCTTCGAAGCTATAAGAAAGGGGTACCTTTTCAGGCAAAAAGGTATATAAAAGGGGTAACTTTTTGCTGAAATTTGGTGTATGAAAGGGTACAGGGTCGAGAGTCCCAGCGGAGCATCCCCGTATGAAACGACCCGAGGTACCCCCTCCCTCCCCCCCGGGCATATGCTACTTGATGCGTGCAGTTATAAAGCACGTGGAAGTTGTCAGAACACTGACGAGAGACGTGTTAGAAGCACCATGAGTAGCGGGATATTAGAATAACATTAAAATGTTGTGGGTCGAATTTTCATTTCTGAACGCTTGAATGAATAATAGTTATCCTTTGCATGACGCCAGACTATCCCTTTGCCGTCAATGGTGTTTCCCAAATACTTCCCATTCAAATTTGAATAAAAACAAGACTCGTACCACCAAGCACCAGTATAAACTGACGCACAATTCATGTTATACTGGTCATTATCTTGATCTTTGGTAGTAAAGAACATGTTATTATGGTATGTCAGTGAGTCCCCAGCAGTTCCTGAATACGAGCCAACCTTGAGTCTGTACTTGTCTGATTCAGTACCAACACTAAAACTACCATATTTGGCAAAGTACTTTGTTGCACTCCAGTCCTCCAGGTCCACACGTAGGGTTGAGGGTGTTCTTGCTGTCAGTCGATGGATGTAGTCGTTACCCAACCAAAACTCGCCATTCGGGTTTCCAAAACCTGTTTTGTACTGCTGCCAGTCAAGAAAAAAGTCTACAGATCCATCTTGTCTTTTCTGGAACACTGTCCATCCCCCTCCGTCAGTTGTCATGTCACAGTAGACTTGAAAGGGTCCTTGACTGTCGGGTTTTACTGTGTACACACCGTTACGTCTTTCACCTGATTTGTAGATCTCCGCACAGTCTCTGTAGACAATATTTATTTGTGTTTTAGTTTCTGTATCAGCAACTCCAGCACTCGTAGCGGTACACACGTACACACCTGAATCAGAGAGGACGGTATTTCTTATCATCAATGAGCCATGACGGATTTCATATCGTCCTACTGGAAGATCCTGTTTTTCTTTTCTCCAGCTGATTACCGGTGGAGGGTCACCTTGAGCTGAACAATTGAGCATAATGGTCGAGCCGAGTATGACGTTCATTACAGGCGGAGGTCTTACGATGAATATGGGCAACTGTACCACGACTAACATACATCCTGCTACTTCGAATCCAAGTTGATTTTCAGCCCTACAAAAATACGTTCCAGAATCTTCTTTTCTTAAGCTGACTAAAGTTAAGAGATTCTCTTCGATATGGAAACGTTTATCAGGTAATTGACCAAGGGACTTTCGCCACAGCACTTCCGGTTGTGGATGTCCAGTCACGTGACACATGGAAAGAGTAACATTGTCTCCTATCTTAGCGTAAATTGGTCCGTTCTTTAATGTCAGTCTTGGACGGAAGTTCACCTCGAGTCTTGATTTTGTCTGTGTTTTGCCGAGGATATTAGAAGCCTGACACTGATATACCCCTGAGTCACTAAATGTGACGTCTTTTATCATCAGTTTACCAGTATCATCAACCATTGATCTGTTAGGGGCCAATGAACCATCCACTTTACTCCAAACAATCTCAGGTCGGGGATAACCACTTGCATAGCACTTTAGGATAGCAGACTTGCTTTCATTGACAATCAAATGAGGCGGAGAGATGACAACTGATGGATGTTCTAATGAAGGTCCACGGTCCCCTTTCGGTCCCGGCATGCCTCGAGGACCAGGAGATCCATTTTGTCCAGGATCACCTTTAAGTCCAGTTATTCCCTGCTTGCCTCTTCTACCTGGTTTACCCATGGGTCCTGGTGACCCTCTGGGTCCTCTTCTACCTCTTCTGCCTCGTATAGCCATGAAGTGCTTACCAGAGATAGCTTTGCTCACTTGTTGCTCGATTAGTTTGGTCACTGAATGAAAACTGAGTTTTTCACTTTTCGTGTCGTTGGTTTCTCCCTGCACTAGTGAATCTTCCCCGTTGATATTTCTGCGTTTCTTTGTCCTTCCACAACATTCCTTAACTTCCAAAGCGAGTTGTTCGAGGCCTTTTCCTTTGGTTGCAGCCATCTTGTCTACATTGACTGTTTGAAAGGTCATCTTGTTCTCCAACTGTTGTATCTTCGTGTTTTGTTCCTTCAGAATCATCTCGATACGTACAAACTCACCACAACACAGCAAGAGTAACAAAATAATCGCGACTATCGTTGCAACAGTCAACGTATTCGACTGAGGAGCTTTTCCATCCATTTTTAGTGTGCAAAGATACACTCGGTTATTAAGCTACTTCGAAGAGCATTCCTTTGAGATATTGAATGAACAAGGTCATCCAGAACATACTATACTTAGACCAGGATCGTTTTGATATCAGATTCAGTACAAAGGTCGCCTCTCATCAATTTTGTTAGATCTAGTATTTCAAGACTTGATAAAGCATTTGGCAAGAAACCAAGAATGGGCACTAGTATGAGCTTTTCAGGTTATTCTTGTGCAACCTTTCGGAACACGGAACACAGGTAGACCAATAGACCTCTTTACCTTCGTTGTTTGTTTTGCCCATTTCAGACCACGTGATGCCACGGCGTAGACTTGCCAAAATTAAAGTCGACCTCTTTTGCACTAAGTTTTCCTAGCAGTTTCTTATTTGAGCGAAGCGGACTTTGCAACAATCTATCCACGGCGTGTCTTAAGAAGATTCTATGACCAAGACAACGTAAAACTAAGCAAAGCCTCTGTAGTCTAATGGATATGACGTCGGCCTCCTAAGCCGAAGGTTGCGGGTTCGAGTCCCGTCGGAGGTGAATGAGTTATTATTTTTTATTTAGTAAACCGCAGCAACCGGAAATTTTTAGTGGACCCGAGAGGAGGATCCAGGCTATCCCATCATGCATTGTGTATCATCAGTATACCATACTTAACTTTGATAATCAATGCTTTAGTGGAATGTTGACCACATCTTTTTACGCCATCTGATTCGTTCTCGATAATCAACAAATACTGGAATATTTTTGGACTACTTTTGGTACAGGTCCTATACATGGTAATCTCCCCAGCAGCCGTTTTTAGGGTCGTTACGCAACGCTCTCTCCCCCAAACGGCTGCGGGGAGACTATATACATAGCTACTGGCATTTACTCATATGGTTTAAAATATCACATAAGCAAATTCTTATTGTTTCCAATGCTAAACTATCCTAGGCCTCCACATTTCAAATGATCTTAAATGGAACTACCATATAAGCGAAATTACTAAGAAAGTCAGGAAACGTTTATACTGCTTATCTCAGTTTAAGCGCTCTAGTTTGGGAACCGGCGAATTGGTTCAATTTTTCCGTACGTGTATACGTCCCATTGCCGAATATGCGTGCCCTGTGTTTCACGATAGTCTGCCTGATTATCTTTCACATGATTTTGAGTCTGTCCAAAAGCGAGCAATGCGCATAATTTCCCCCTCTTCTCTTTATGAGGAGCCTCTAGCTCTTGCACGCCTTAACATGCTATCCGATCGTCGTCAAGAATTGACAGATAAGCTTTTTTCTACTATTATTGAGTCATCTGACCACAGATTGCGGAAGCTGCTGCCGGCGCCTAATTCGTGTACTCGCACTTTAAGGAAGAAGCAAAGTTTTAATCCTGTCTTTAAGACCAAAAGATTTGAAAATAGTTTTATTCAGTTATTGTGGTCTAGCTTGGGTACAAAGATATTTGTTCTCCCTCTTCAATACTCGCAAATCGCACAAACTCTGAACCTACATATATAGTAACATGCACAACCCAATAATATTCAGGCAATGTTGGTGAAATATTTGTAACATTTAAACGCAGTAACGTTGCCGGCATGTATTTGTCAACATGGATCGCTTCCCTGAAAATGTAAATAAAATTGACTGCGCTCTGACCCATCAAAGATTATATAAAAAAAAAAAAAGATAAAACAATTATTGAACTATGCTATCACAAATTATAACCCAACGATGAATTTTCGCGCGCTGTCAATGGTTCAAATGGGTCACGTGCAGGATGGGTATCAGGCGATATCCCCCGTCCGAAGTGATATTCGTCCAGCAGAAGGTAAAAACGTTAAAAAAGAAAAGAAAAAACACGGAAAACAAAGAAACTCGCTTTTTACAAACGAGTGAGAGTAAAATACAAAGACTTGTTGAGAAAACTACGGCAGGAAACACGAAAAAATCAACAAAATATACTGTAAATGTCTTCAATGGTAAGCATCCATGTTTCGTGAATGAAGTTTTTGGTTTGTTTTCGAAATTGTTTTTATAAACTACTAAAAACCAACAAAGAATTCGACAACAAATGTCAAACAATAGAATAGTCCAATGTCAAACAGCTTTCATTTACCAAAATAATCGTTTTTATATCCAGCTTGGAGACGAGAGAGAATTATTTTTTGAAAACTCTGGAGATGACGAGTCGATGCAGTTTGCTGAATTCATTTCAGTGAAGTCGTTGGGTTATAAAATAAATAAACCCCCTCTGGCTCACTGGAATATCGGCTGATAATGTCCTTGGATGAGAAATGGTCCTCAAAATATCACATTTGCCCTCGAAGCTTCACTTCTCGGCAAAATGTTCTTTTTTCGGACCATTTTTCATCCTCGGACATTATCAGCCGATATCCCAGCCGCCAGGAGGGGTTTATTTACTAAATATCGTGATTTGATATTTTACTCAACCTTGTCCAATAATATTGCTTAATGTTATCAATGAGCACCCTTATGATAAATAACCTTGTCATTCACTACGATCACCTTTTCAGTATCATTTCTTTATGGATAGATAGATAGATAGATAGATACTTTATTTATAAAAGCATTGCAACCTACAGGGTTGAATTACGCTAATATTTACAAGTATAAAAACTATAGGAAACTAAATATATGCAAAAAAAATTAAATATATACTAATAAGGAAATAAAGGTATATACGCTAAATTGATAAAAGTTTAAAATTACTACAAAATCTAGGGTCGTGATTTACTTAGGCCTTAAGGGCATTATGAATAGCACCATATTCACTGTCTTAGAAAGGGCCTATTGGGTTATGGATTAAAAAGACTTTTATTTCGCTTTTCTTTTCAATTTTACTAAAAGAATAATACGATTTCTTCAAAATCAAACGCAATGAATTATCTGATTACATTGTGTAATCAGATTACATTGATTACATTGTGTAACATACAGCTACGCTTGCTGCGAACGGGTACCTGCTAAGGGCAAAAGGTATTTTAATTCAGACAACTCCAGACTCGGCACGTCATTTTCTCGTGTTTTGGCCCCCAACCATCACATTACCAAGGGGTAAGTCAGACATCCATGCAGACGTCTGGTGGTTGTACACGTGGGTGTCCAACTCAGTATAGATGATGTCATGCACACAGGTATACCAAAGACAGGTTTATAACAGAATCATCACATATATCAGTATGATTGTATGAAATGAATAAATCTCATGTATCTGATCATCTATCTACGATAACAGGCGTCATGTTCAATCACATTCAGTACTCATCTATTGAAAGAAAAGCTACAACAGAACATATATGCATATTCAAACGCCGTAAACACTCTGTTCATATGCTACTTGATGCGTGCAGTTATAAAGCACGTGAATGTTGTCAGAACACTGACGAGAGAAGTGTTCAGTTAGGAGAAATACCATGAGTAGCGGGATATTAGAATAACATTAAAATGTTGTGGGTCTTATTTTCATTTCTGTTCGCTTGAGTGAATAATAGTTATTTTTAAGATGATACCAGACAATTCCTTTCCCATCAATGGTGTTTCCCAAATACTTCCCATTCAGATTGGCATAAAAACAAGACTTGTACCACCAAGCACCCTTAGTATTTTGTGACGCACAATGTTTGCTCCAGTTGTCGTTATCTTGATCTTTGGTCGAAAAGAACATGTTATTATGGTATGTCAGTGAGTTCCCAGCAGTACCTGAATACGAGCCAACCTTGAGTCTGTACTTGTCTGATTCAGCACCAACACTAAAACTACCATATTTGGCAAAATACTTTCCTGCACTCCAGTCCTCCAGGTCAACGCGTAGAGTCGAGGCTCTTCCTTTTGTCAGTCGATGGATGTAGTCATTACCCAACCAAAACTCGCCATTCAGGTTTCCAAAACCTGTTTTGTATTTCTGCCAGTCAAGATAAAAGTCTACAGATCCATCTTGTCTTCTCTGGAACACTGTCCACCCCCCTCCGTCATTTGTCATGTCACAGTAGACTTGAAAGGTTCCTTGACTGTCAGGTTGTATTGTGTACACACCGTTACGTCTTTCGCCTGATTTGTAAATATCTGCACATTTACGACCGTAGACAATGTTTATTTGTGTTTTAGTTTCTGTATCTGCAACTCCAGCACTCGTAGCGGTACACACGTACACACCTGAATCAGAGAGGATGGTATTTCTTATCATCAATGAGCCATGACGGATTTCATACCGTCCTACTGCAAGATCCTGTTTTTCTTTTCTCCAGCGGATTACCGCTGGAGGGTCACCTTGAGCTGAACAATTGAGCATAATGGTCGAGCCGTGTGTGACGTTCACTACAGGCGGAGGTCTTACGATGAATATGGGCAACTGTACCACGACTAACATACATCCTGCTACTTCGAATCCAAGTTGATTTTCAGCCCTACAAAAATACGTCCCGGAATCTTCTTTTCTTAAGCTGACTAAAGTTAAGAGATTCTCTTCGATATGGAAACGTTTATCAGATAATTGACCAAGCGACTTTCGCCACACAACTTCCGGTTGTGGATGGCCAGTCACGTGACACATGGGAAGAGTAACATTGTCTCCTATCTTAGCGTAGATTGGTCCGTTCTTTAATGTCAGTCTTGGACGGAAGTTCACCTCGAGTCTTGATTGTATCTGTGTTTTGCCGAGGATATTAGAAGCCTGACACTGATATACCCCTGAGTCATTAAATGTGACGTCTTCTATCATCAGTTTACCAGTATCATCAACCATTGATCTGTTTGGGGCCAATAAACCATCCACTTTACTCCACACGATCTCAGGTCGGGGATAACCGCTTGCAGAACAGCGCAAAATGGCTGGTTTGCTTTCATTGACAATCAAATGAGGCGGAGAGATGACAACTGATGGATGTTCTAATGAAGGTCCACGGTCCCCTTTCGGTCCCGGCATGCCTCGAGGGCCAGGAGATCCATTTTGTCCAGGATCACCTTTTAGCCCAGGTATTCCTTGCTTGCCTCTTCTACCTGGTTTACCCATGGGTCCTGATGGTCCTCTGGGTCCTCTTCTACCTCTTCTACCTCGTATAGCCATGAAGTGCTAAGCAGAGATAGCTTTGCTCACTTGTTGCTCGATTAGTCTGGTCAGTTTTTCACTCTTCGTGCCGTTGGTTTCTCCCTGCACTAGTGAATCTTCCCCGTCGATACTCCTGCGTTTCTTTGTCCTTCCACAACATTCCTTAATTTCTAAAGCGAGTTGTTCGAGGCCTTTTCCCTTCGTTGCAGCCGTCTTGTCTACATTGACATTAACACCAGCAACACTAAGCAGAATGTGTTAAGGGTGGTAGTTGATGGTTTCGAAATCAACTTTTCCTGATTCATTTTCACTGACAAAATGTTAAAGATCGACGCTCGCCCAAGTCACACTCTACTTTATGATCCAACAATGTTATGTTATTCGATCTTCGATATAAGGGGAGACGTGCGCCAACGGGTTTTAAAAAGTCAAAGATATCAATAAATAATCTTGTACGCTGCTGTATTGCTTTCCTGCTTTTTTCTTCTTCTTTTTTTTTGAGGTCGATACCCAACAGTGATTGTATTAAATCGTCAACTCGCTTCGTGTTTTCTGATTCCTTTTTAAGTACATGTGATATTTCAGAGAACGTCGCATGGTGCTCACCTTGTCAGTTTGCGCGCATTCAGGAATTTACTAAATAATCATCAGCAGAATAGATTCCGTGTGACCGCCTAGTCCTTCAGGTTGGGGAATGGGCTGAGGGCTGATTACCCTCTCCCAAAAATGCTTTATTACAGAAACCAGAGGCACACTCAGCAAATTAACCTAACCTAAGGGACGCTGTGTACGTTCGTCACAACAGGAGTTGCCGCTGACAGGGAAAATGGAGAAGCTTTGTAGAAGCTTTATGCACCACGAGGCGCGAAGTAGGAAAAACTAGAAGAGGCCAACTAAAAAATATTTCCGTAACAATCTACTCTTGAACTTTAATTCTCATTAATTTGCAGCAATTTTATGCTAAGCCATGCTAGCTAGGTTGTTCCTCATGTTTCTCTCTTCAGTAGACACTCCTCATTGTCACGTGTGGCTTCCAAACATCTCATTACCAATGGTCAAAGTTATTATGATTGACGTCAGCCAAAACTTCAGACGTTTGGACGGTATGCAGATAACAGAAACATAAAACCTGTAACTATGGATGCTGTCATGCGCAGGTACATTTTTAATATAAAGAATAGTCCCAGACATCAATGTGATAAATTGTTTTTCAGATGAATAAATGTCGTTGATCTAATTATCTTTCTACGATAACAGGCGTAATGTTCAACTATTTAAGTAGTTTTCCATGAAGTACTCATCTATTGAAAGAAAGTTACAATTACAATGAAAAAGTTACTCGCCGTATTCACACGCTGTACACCCTCTGTTCATATGGCGGGTGCATTCAAAACTAAAGCTTTTATATAGTTGATATAAGGGGTATTTGTATATATTGTAAATATATATCCACCTCGCTACGCGCGCTCTGATTGGTCGAGGACTGTCCTGTTTTGAAGTAATGTAAAACTCTCGCCTTAATTTGCTACGAAAAAGTGTTACGAGAAGAACAACGCGTAGCGTAAGATGGAATAACATTAGAATGTGGTGGGTCGTATTTTCATTTCTGAACCCTTGAACGAATAATAGTTACCTTTAAATTTAGTCCAGCAAATTCCTTTCGAATCAATGGTGTTTCCCAAATATTTTCCATTCAGATTGGAATAAAAACAAGACTCGTACCACCAAGCACCAGTATATTGTGATGCACAATTCTTGTTCCAGTTATCGTTATCTTGATCTTTAGTAGTAAAGAACCAGTTATTATGGTATGTCAGTGAGTCCCCAGCAGTACCTGAATACGAGCCAACCTTGAGTCTGTACTTGTCTGATTCAGCACCAACACTAAAACTACCATATTTGGCAAAATACTTTGCAGCACTCCAGTCCTCCAGGTCCACGCGCACGCTTGAGGGTGTTCTTGCTGTCAGTCGATGGATGTAGTCATTACCCAACCAAAACTCACCATTCAGGTTTCCAAAACCTGTTTTGTATTGCTGCCAGTCAAGATAAAAGTCTACAGATCCATCTTGTCTTCTCTGGAACACTGTCCACCCCCCTCCGTCATTTGTCATGTCACAGTAGACTTGAAAGGATCCTTGACTGTCAGGTTGTATTGTGTACACACCGTTACGTCTTTCACCTGATTTATAAATCTTTGAACAGTCCTGATAAAATTTCAGTTGAATGTCTACAAGAGTGTCAACATGAAAAACGCCAGCACTTGTTGCAGTACACACATATACACCTGCGTTTGACTCAGTAACATCTCTTAGAATAAGAGAACCATTCTTTATTACTTCATGTTTTCCAGCAGGCAGACCTCCGTCTTGTTTTCTCCAGGTGATTACTGGTGGAGGATCACCTGTAGCTGAACAATTCATTAGAACATTTTTTCTATAAAACACTTTGAGCGATGGAGGGTGTTTGATGACAAACTCTGGCAGCTGTACCACTACCAACACACACCAAGCAAGTGCAGAACCAAGGAGATTTTCAGCTCCACAAAAATACGTCCCAGAATCTTCTTTTCGTAAGCTGACTAAAGTTAAGAGATTCTCTTCGATATGGGAACGTTTATCAGGTAATTGGCCAAGTGACTTTCGCCACACAACTTCCGGTTGTGGATGTCCAGTCACGTGACACATGGGAAGAGTAACATTGTCTCCTATCTTAGCGTAGATTGGTCCGTTCTTTAATGTCAGTCTTGGACGGAAGTTCACCTCGAGTCTTGATTTTGTCTGTGTTTTGCCGAGGATATTAGAAGCCTGACACTGATATACCCCTGAGTCATTAAATATGACGTCTTCTATCATCAGTTTACCAGTATCATCAACCATTGATCTGTTTGGGGCCAATAAACCATCCACTTTACTCCACACGATCTCAGGTCGGGGATAACCGCTTGCAGAACAGCGAAAAATGGCTGGTTTGCTTTCATTGACAATCAAATGAGGCGGAGAGATGACAACTGATGGATGTTCTAATGAAGGTCCACGGTCCCCTTTCGGTCCCGGCATGCCTCGAGGGCCAGGAGATCCATTTTGGCCAGGATCACCTTTTAGCCCAGGTATTCCTTGCTTGCCTCTTCTACCTGGTTTACCCATGGGTCCTGATGGTCCTCTGGGTCCTCTTCTACCTCTTCTACCTCGTATAGCCATGAAGTGCTAAGCAGAGATAGCTTTGCTCACTTGTTGCTGGATTAGTTTGGTCAGGTTTTCACTTTTCGTGTCGTTGGTTTCTCCCTGCACTAGTGAATCTTCCCCGTCGATACTCCTGCGTTTCTTTGTCCTTCCACAACATTCCTTAACTTCCAATGCGAGTTGTTCGAGGCCTTTTACCTTCGTTGCAGCCGTCTTGTCTACATTGACTGCTTGAAAGGTCATCTTGTTCTCCAACTGTTGTATTTTCGTGTTTTGTTGTTTCAGAATCATCTCGATACGTACAAACTCACCACAACACAGCAAGAGAGCGAGTAGCGAAATAATTGCGACTATCGTTGCAACAGTCAACTTATTCGACTGGGGAGCTTTTCCATCCATTTTTAATATGCAAAGATACACTCGGTTATTAAGCTACTTCGAAGAGCATTTCTTTGAGATATTGAATGAACAATGACACGCAGAACATATACTATACTTAGACCAGGATCGTTTTGATATCAGATTCAGTACAAAGGTCGCCTCTCATCAATTTTAATAGATCTAGTATTTCAAGAGATGATAAAGCATTTGGCAAGAAACCAAGAATCGGCACTTGTATGAGCTTTTCAGGTTATTCTTGTGCAACCTTTCGGAACACGGAACACAGGTAGACCAATTTAAGGTTTCTTCACTGAAATTCTCGATATTGCAGGTTTTAGTTATATTAACCGTTCCTAGTTCCTAGGTTTATGAGGGGATTGGGAACGAGTGTGGAATTACTAATCTAATATCATGATTACCTCATGAGGGATAATCATGAGGGATATTTAGACTAAATATCCCTCATCACTATTCATGAGGCATGGTCCCTCATATGACAATCACCGGGACCATGGCTGGGTCGCATTGACCCAATTGAAATGATGCAATGACTCTGGACTGCACACTATTGAACACCCCAGCACTTGTGGGACCCATTGAATAATCTTTGCGCATACGTTGACTAGCCGATAATTTTTCTTACTATTTGTGACGTAATCAAGACGGTTTGAAAACACTTCATTAATACCGCTCTAGGCCAACCAAAGTGAATTAGAATAAAGCAGCACGAATGAATGAATGCTGGTTCATTTCGCCATTGTCGCATTTAACAAAGGCAAATTCCCTTAAGTATGCCGCATATCAACAGCTTTGTAAAACTTTGTAATTTATGCATCGTACGAAAGCTAACATATTTCCTAAGAGCAGTTTTATTCCTCGGTAATCATAATATTACAAACTAATAGCATGAAATTTCGGGTGATTAGTAATTAAATGTCCCCGAAAGCCGAGGGAGGTTTAGTTAAAGTCCCTCCGCCTTCGGCGTCGGGACTTCAACAAAACCTCCCTCGGCTTTCGGGGACATTTAATCACTAATCACCCTCAAGTCATGCTATTACTTATAATAATCACATAAAAGACGCGACCACACTAAAATCATTAAGTTTATCAAGCTGTTATTAATGTATGGTTTTGGGGGACGCTGTCTTCACACCTCATATATTTTCTCTTATTTTGGCGAATTTAAAAGCTTGCCACTCAAGCTTAAGTTATCATCCAAACGAGCTCAAACTCGGTGATAGTACTAATGTTACAATATATGATCTTTTTTGTGGTAGGAGCAATTCTTAATTAATATTTGCACTAGGCCTCATTCCCTCCCTCAACCTCGGAACGGCCAATAGAACACATTTATCTGTTCCAAGAGGGTCTCAATGGGGAGGTAGCTTTTACGGTTAACAGTTAAAATTTTGCCTATTTTACAGTTAACGGTTAATTTTTTTTCAGTTACTTAAGTTATGAAATTTAAAAAAAATTCTTCATTGTTTAAAAAGTTAAACATAAATTTCCATCGTTTTAAAAAAGTTAATGATTAATTTACATTGTTAAAAATCACATTTAAGGCATAGGACCATTCTGGGATGAATGCATGACATTACATTAATTCTTAAGAAATACAAGTCTTACAAACCTTGGCTAAAAAAAATACAGTAAACTTTTTTTAGGCTTTTTACACCCTACGCTTAATTTTTCCAATTTTACTTTTATTTATTTATTTATTTATTTATTAACTTTACAACCACGAGAGCCTAAATACATAAATATCAAAATACAAACTTACAGTACGAATTACAGCTACAAGAAAATGAACCGAAAATGAAAAAAATATATATATATACTATGTGCTGCTCGATTGGTTGAGGGTCTAACCAACAGGACACAAGTCCCATATAAAGGTCAGCCAATAAATGCATTTCTTTACGTCTAACGACTAAATTTTGGGCCGCTTTTACGGCTAACGGTTAACCCCATCGAGACCCTCTCCCAAGGTCTTCAATTCGTCTGTGATTTCTAATCATGCACTCAAAGCAAAGGAGAGAAATAACATGTAACTCTACTCACTTAAGAAACGAACCCGGGAATCAAACAATCTGAACAATCGAACAATGCTCAACAAAGCAAAGCCTCTGTAGTCTAATGGATATGACGTCGGCCTCCTAAGCCGAAGGTTGTGGGTTCGAGTCCCGTCGGAGGTGAATGAGTTATTTTTTTTCATTTAGTAATTAAACCGCAGCAGTCGGAAATTTTTAGTGGACCCGAGAGAAGGACCCAGACTATCCCATCATCCATTGTGTATCATATACCATACTTATCCATACTTTATAATAAATGCTTTAGCGGAATGTTCTTCACATCTTTTTACGCCATCTGCTTCGTTCTCGATAATCATCAAATTCGTTTGTACTACTTTTGGTACAAGTCCTCTACCTTGCTACTTGTTTCGCTCATGTGGTTTGACTTAAGCGTAATATGAAGAAAAGATACTCAAAACGTGATCGTATCTAATTAGAATTTATATCTGGGGTAGCCTTAATTGATACCTCTGGGGGGTAGGGAGGGGAATGCCTGGAAGCTCATTGATAAAATTTTCCACTAGTTAGTATTGCTGGTTGGCATTTATGCCCTAGTACTCATTGCCGCGATATTTCCTGCTCTGTGATTGGCTATAGTTACCAATAAAAAGACATTGTCATGTCTCAGATAAAAAAATATAGAATTCTGTTTAAGTCTTTAAGATCACCAAGGAGTAGCTTGGTGGTACCTTTTCATGTTTCACATAGAAACAGTACTTACAAATAACAACACTGCTTATCAAATGTTTGCTTTATTATATCATTAAAATATTAATGTATAGTATAAATGATCATTCTGACTGAAATCCTTTTTCTTCTAAAAAGCCCTCGTATATTTTATGTTTTAAAGCAAACTTTGTAGACAATGTACGCGCCGATGCCAACACCCGCAGCCAGAAGACCAAGCTTCACAGCTTTGCTCTGCAAAATACCATCAGTACTGATGGTTTCCTCAGACGATCCAGGGAAGTTATTTACTTGATCTCTGCAGCAATCTTCACCCTGGAAGCCATCAACATCTTCACAAAACACAACCCTGTCAAAGACTTGTAAGCTGTCACTATGTAAGACAACATCATCTGTGTCATCTAGAAGGCTTGACACATCATCAACAACTACATCTGTACTGTTTGTAAAAACTGCATCAGCATTTGGAGCCATGTTTACTACACTGATGTCATCAGCGCAGTCAGAAATGGCAGCATCTTCCACAACGTCTGCAGACACTTGTTGAACAGAAGAGCATGATGGAACTTCTCTTTCAACTCCACTCTCGCTAATCTTAGCATCAACTTTTTCATGAAGAACTTGGTTCCTCATGTCATCCTTCGTATCAATCACTTGATCCATAACCTCGACCTCCATAAAAATCATCTCTGTTGATGACTTGGGTAGATGTTGTTGGGTCTCGACACTCTCCTCATTCTCATCACAGCTTGAATGACTCTCTGTGGTCCTCTCTGTCATGTAACCAGCATCATTCCCTGAAACTCCATCGTCATATGCATAGCTTTCATCTTGACTGTCTTCATCAGACGTCCAAACCCAAGTATGTCTTGTTACTTTGGTATCAGGCCGAGGAAACTGGTCGCCATCTTGATTGACTTCATCCAGGTAGGTAGAAAGAGATGAAGAGCTCCAATGAAGGTTTTCAGGATCGTAGACAACAGTGTCTGACTCACTGGAACTCCAATAACTCGTATCTTGATCTTGCTGAAGATGGGATTTGGAGAAAAGTTCCCATGGATCGCTTCCAAGTGCCTTGAACACGAAACTGTAGAGAATCAGGATATAAGATTAGGATTGGCGTATTCATTGTGTATTTGCTAGTTTCTGAGTCTGCAATCCGTCAAAAATATTGTTGATGTGTGCAATCCGTCCGTCCGTCCGTCTGTATGTCCGTCTTTCTGTCATACAGTCATCATCAGTGTCTTTTTTAGTTTGTGTTATTGATGGATGACAAACGGACAAAAATGTCTTCTTACCTTCGGAATGGAATACAATGAAACAACGTGTACAACAACATGAACTGACTCGTAACCACCGCCAATGTAAAGAAATGGTTGGTCGTCAGCATCACTACAAAACCTGAAGCAAAAAGTGCACGTTTTATGTCAAAGGGAATATTGACGATCAATCAAGCGAGTGGAAATCCAACCAATCACAAGCAACAAGATGCAAGCAAAAAGACATTACCAATAATGGTGGATTTGACGCAGTCGAAGCATCCAAACATGAATATAATAACACCAATAATTTTCTTCAAAAGAGAAAACATTGTGAGAAAATTCCTTTTTGCTGGTTTGATCAATGAAAAGTAAAACGTACAGCAAAAATGTGTTCTAGAATTAATGGATTGTGACGTCATATAATGAGTTGACGTCATATTTGTCCGCGTGCGCCCGAACTTTTCAAAAGCACGAGGAATGCCTGATCTATTTTACACAGGAGCCCAAGCAGTATACTTGAGAACTGAATGTAATTATTTTTCTTAAAAATAGATGAAATTGTTAAAATTGTTGTCACCTTTATATGGGACATGTGTCCTGTTGGTGAGGCCCTCAACCAGTATATTGCACAGTGCATACTTTTTTCATTTTCAGTTCAGTTATTCATTTTTGTCGCTGTAAGTAAACGGCATAGGAGGAAAAACGATTACAGTTTCTATATTATTTGCAATCAATGGAACAAACATTTTATCAAAGCAGTGATTAATCTTTGCACATGGGCACCACAGGTAGCCCAAGCTAACTATTTGTGGCTCCAGAGATATGTGAGTGATTGAAACCTGAATAAAATCGTTGAATTTTAATAAAATAAAAGTGAAGGTCTAACCATTTTTAGATTTAATTACAAATTGTCGTTATAGTTATTCTAAGAACCTGAATGTTTGGTCCCGGCCGGGACTTACAGGTACGTGCTCAACCAACTGAGCCAACCGGTTGACGGTTCATAGTTTGAAAATAATATTATTTGTTTTAATAATTTTAATTATTTTATTTTATTTGTTATCAGTGTTATATCATTTTTTGCAAATTATATATTTTCCCATTTAGTGTTGTTATATTATTTTTCTTGTTGAAATTAATTTCAGTGAAACTTGTCATTCGTTGTATGAAAGTAGTTCTTCAGTAGCTTAGTTCTTAATTCAGAATTCTTTCTAGCATTCATCTTCACTTTCTTCGTCAGACGTCCAGACCCAAGTATGTGTTGTTTGTTTTGTAGCAGGAAAGCCATCATAGGTCGAAAGAGAAGATTGGCCATGAGTTTCTGATCCACTGGAACTCGAAGATGTTTCCGCGTAAATGCAAGAGTCATTAGCTGTCAAGCTAGGTATATCTGCTAAAGTCCTGTAAATAGAGCAAATAGAAAAATATATGCGTTGGAGGATGTTATCATTGTAATATGCAGGAGGCAATTATAAGGCAAGGCAAGGCAAGGCAAGGCAAGGCAAGGCAAGGCAAGGCAAGGCAAGGCAAGGCAAGGCAAGGCAAGGCAAGGCAAGGCAAGGCAAGGCAAGGCAAGGCAAGGCAAGGCAAGGCAAGGCAAGGCAAGGCAAGGCAAGGCAAGGCAAGGCAAGGCAAGGCAAGGCAAGGCAAGGCAAGGCAAGGCAAGGCAAGGCAAGGCAAGGCAAGGCAAGGCAAGGCAAGGCAAGGCAAGGCAAGGCAAGGCAAGGCAAGGCAAGGCAAGGCAAGGCAAGGCAAGGCAAGGCAAGGCAAGGCAAGGCAAGGCAAGGCAAGGCAAGGCAAGGCAAGGCAAGGCAAGGCAAGGCAAGGCAAGGCAAGGCAAGGCAAGGCAAGGCAAGGCAAGGCAAGGCAAGGCAAGGCAAGGCAAGGCAAGGCAAGGCAAGGCAAGGCAAGGCAAGGCAAGGCAAGGCAAGGCAAGGCAAGGCAAGGCAAGGCAAGGCAAGGCAAGGCAAGGCAAGGCAAGGCAAGGCAAGGCAAGGCAAGGCAAGGCAAGGCAAGGCAAGGCAAGGCAAGGCAAGGCAAGGCAAGGCAAGGCAAGGCAAGGCAAGGCAAGGCAAGGCAAGGCAAGGCAAGGCAAGGCAAGGCAAGGCAAGGCAAGGCAAGGCAAGGCAAGGCAAGGCAAGGCAAGGCAAGGCAAGGCAAGGCAAGGCAAGGCAAGGCAAGGCAAGGCAAGGCAAGGCAAGGCAAGGCAAGGCAAGGCAAGGCAAGGCAAGGCAAGGCAAGGCAAGGCAAGGCAAGGCAAGGCAAGGCAAGGCAAGGCAAGGCAAGGCAAGGCAAGGCAAGGCAAGGCAAGGCAAGGCAAGGCAAGGCAAGGCAAGGCAAGGCAAGGCAAGGCAAGGCAAGGCAAGGCAAGGCAAGGCAAGGCAAGGCAAGGCAAGGCAAGGCAAGGCAAGGCAAGGCAAGGCAAGGCAAGGCAAGGCAAGGCAAGGCAAGGCAAGGCAAGGCAGAGCTGAAGACCTACTTGCCTGTATAACATAAAGCAGTAAAACAAGATCAGATGGCTCATGATGACTGCAGTGGTGTAAGAATTGTTGCCAGACAACATCATGACAAGCTCTAAAAAACCAAGAAATTAAAAGAGAAAATTGTATCAGTGCTATTGTGCAGTGTGTACAAGAAACCAAAAGAAAAAACGAAACGGACAGATGGATAGCCAAGGAAGAAAGAGACTTACCCATGAATGGTGACCATACGCAGTCATACGAACTGAACACGAATATCAGAAGAACAATAGTCTTTTTCAAAATCGCATACATTGCAATGTACCTGCATTCCTTCTCGCAGATCAAATATACCGTTATCCGTTAGCTGGTAAATGCGCGTGCTCATGAAATGCGTGATCTAACGTTTGAAGCGCGCGCTCGCGCGATTCTAGCGCGTAGTAGTTAAATTTAAACTAGCGATTTTTCAAGTGCTGCGAGCCGTATTGGGCTTCCTGTGTTCGCAGCGATATATTCAATTTAAGTTGGCCTGAACAATATATATTTTCCTCATGCCGCCTCGTATTCAAGCGCTTCACAATGAGGTTATGCGGGTTTAAGCAAAGGTGTTTTTTCATTCTCATGCCGGGGAAAACTTGGCGCTGTGTGATGCATGTTCAAGGTCCATGAACAGATTACGACCAAGAGGTCTATATATAGAGCGGTTTTCGTATGAGTGGGGGATCTACTGTATACTAACAGTAGACTTACAGCGCATGCACGGTATATGTCGAAACATTGAAATGGCTTCCTATAATTATCTTCCAGAAATTCATCCAATTACAACGTGTTGTTACGGCTACGAATTAGCCGTATTGTTTTCACTCATATCTGCTCTATTGTCATTGGTTTCTTGTGCGCACTCATAACTGTACGAAATGGCAGCAGGGGGAACTTGCTCTTATTTTTGAGCATTTTCGCACGGGTTCCCAGGACGAAACACTGCCCTGTTCTACCGGCTTTATGATCAGTGATTTAGCGTTTAGTAAACAATCCATATTCTTTCTTTCTAAAACAATTCTCTTTTATTATTTGTTCATCTATTTACACAGTTAAACAACATCTTTGGATGATTCGCTTCCTACTCTAGTAGAGTCGAGTTTTGAACGCGGGTAACGTGACAAAAGTATACACGGCAGTTGGTCTCAAGACAGCTAAATGAGCCGACCTTTTTTCTCAGACCAGCGGTCGCTCCTATCCAACCAACAAACCAGGCAACAAAACTAGAGGTATTGTTTACGTTTGTTTCTTCCACTATTTTGTAATATTATACCGAGCTTTCGCACTTCTAGTGCATCATCAGGGCGAACAGTAGGTCTTACAACGATTCAAATTATTTAAAGACTATGAACGTGCGCGATTTGCGTTTTTGCAAACTAGAGTTCAGAATGAAAATAGACCTTTCCCGAATTCGCTTGAATGGTCCCAGAACAAAAGATTCAAGTCGAGGCTGAATTTTTCAAATTCATTTTTAGATTTAATTACAAATTGTCGTTATAGTTATTCTAAGAACCTGAATGTTTGGTCCCGGCCGGGACTTACAGGTACGTGCTCAACCAACTGAGCCAACCGGTTGACGGTTCATAGTTTGAAAATAATATTATTTGTTTTAATAATTTTAATTATTTTATTTTATTTGTTATCAGTGTTATATCATTTTTTGCAAATTATATATTTTCCCATTTAGTGTTGTTATATTATTTTTCTTGTTGAAATTAATTTCAGTGAAACTTGTCATTCGTTGTATGAAAGTAGTTCTTCAGTAGCTTAGTTCTTAATTCAGAATTCTTTCTAGCATTCATCTTCACTTTCTTCGTCAGACGTCCAGACCCAAGTATGTGTTGTTTGTTTTGTAGCAGGAAAGCCATCATAGGTCGAAAGAGAAGATTGGCCATGAGTTTCTGATCCACTGGAACTCGAAGATGTTTCCGCGTAAATGCAAGAGTCATTAGCTGTCAAGCTAGGTATATCTGCTAAAGTCCTGTAAATAGAGCAAATAGAAAAATATATGCGTTGGAGGATGTTATCATTGTAATATGCAGGAGGCAATTATAAGGCAAGGCAAGGCAAGGCAAGGCAAGGCAAGGCAAGGCAAGGCAAGGCAAGGCAAGGCAAGGCAAGGCAAGGCAAGGCAAGGCAAGGCAAGGCAAGGCAAGGCAAGGCAAGGCAAGGCAAGGCAAGGCAAGGCAAGGCAAGGCAAGGCAAGGCAAGGCAAGGCAAGGCAAGGCAAGGCAAGGCAAGGCAAGGCAAGGCAAGGCAAGGCAAGGCAAGGCAAGGCAAGGCAAGGCAAGGCAAGGCAAGGCAAGGCAAGGCAAGGCAAGGCAAGGCAAGGCAAGGCAAGGCAAGGCAAGGCAAGGCAAGGCAAGGCAAGGCAAGGCAAGGCAAGGCAAGGCAAGGCAAGGCAAGGCAAGGCAAGGCAAGGCAAGGCAAGGCAAGGCAAGGCAAGGCAAGGCAAGGCAAGGCAAGGCAAGGCAAGGCAAGGCAAGGCAAGGCAAGGCAAGGCAAGGCAAGGCAAGGCAAGGCAAGGCAAGGCAAGGCAAGGCAAGGCAAGGCAAGGCAAGGCAAGGCAAGGCAAGGCAAGGCAAGGCAAGGCAAGGCAAGGCAGAGCTGAAGACCTACTTGCCTGTATAACATAAAGCAGTAAAACAAGATCAGATGGCTCATGATGACTGCAGTGGTGTAAGAATTGTTGCCAGACAACATCATGACAAGCTCTAAAAAACCAAGAAATTAAAAGAGAAAATTGTATCAGTGCTATTGTGCAGTGTGTACAAGAAACCAAAAGAAAAAACGAAACGGACAGATGGATAGCCAAGGAAGAAAGAGACTTACCCATGAATGGTGACCATACGCAGTCATACGAACTGAACACGAATATCAGAAGAACAATAGTCTTTTTCAAAATCGCATACATTGCAATGTACCTGCATTCCTTCTCGCAGATCAAATATACCGTTATCCGTTAGCTGGTAAATGCGCGTGCTCATGAAATGCGTGATCTAACGTTTGAAGCGCGCGCTCGCGCGATTCTAGCGCGTAGTAGTTAAATTTAAACTAGCGATTTTTCAAGTGCTGCGAGCCGTATTGGGCTTCCTGTGTTCGCAGCGATATATTCAATTTAAGTTGGCCTGAACAATATATATTTTCCTCATGCCGCCTCGTATTCAAGCGCTTCACAATGAGGTTATGCGGGTTTAAGCAAAGGTGTTTTTTCATTCTCATGCCGGGGAAAACTTGGCGCTGTGTGATGCATGTTCAAGGTCCATGAACAGATTACGACCAAGAGGTCTATATATAGAGCGGTTTTCGTATGAGTGGGGGATCTACTGTATACTAACAGTAGACTTACAGCGCATGCACGGTATATGTCGAAACATTGAAATGGCTTCCTATAATTATCTTCCAGAAATTCATCCAATTACAACGTGTTGTTACGGCTACGAATTAGCCGTATTGTTTTCACTCATATCTGCTCTATTGTCATTGGTTTCTTGTGCGCACTCATAACTGTACGAAATGGCAGCAGGGGGAACTTGCTCTTATTTTTGAGCATTTTCGCACGGGTTCCCAGGACGAAACACTGCCCTGTTCTACCGGCTTTATGATCAGTGATTTAGCGTTTAGTAAACAATCCATATTCTTTCTTTCTAAAACAATTCTCTTTTATTATTTGTTCATCTATTTACACAGTTAAACAACATCTTTGGATGATTCGCTTCCTACTCTAGTAGAGTCGAGTTTTGAACGCGGGTAACGTGACAAAAGTATACACGGCAGTTGGTCTCAAGACAGCTAAATGAGCCGACCTTTTTTCTCAGACCAGCGGTCGCTCCTATCCAACCAACAAACCAGGCAACAAAACTAGAGGTATTGTTTACGTTTGTTTCTTCCACTATTTTGTAATATTATACCGAGCTTTCGCACTTCTAGTGCATCATCAGGGCGAACAGTAGGTCTTACAACGATTCAAATTATTTAAAGACTATGAACGTGCGCGATTTGCGTTTTTGCAAACTAGAGTTCAGAATGAAAATAGACCTTTCCCGAATTCGCTTGAATGGTCCCAGAACAAAAGATTCAAGTCGAGGCTGAATTTTTCAAATTCATATATTTACTAATATAAAACCGATTATTTTTCTATTTAAAATAAATTTGCAACACGTTTCATTTTTTTGCATGATATGTAAAATAAAAGTAACGTTCTTTTCAAAGATAAACTGAAAATCCACTTGATCTGATATTCCACTTTCAATATTCTAATCTGGCATCACACACAAAACGTCCCGAACCCGACGCTCCAGAGAAATATCGCAGTAATCTTAATTATTGATAACTCCAAAGAGTCAAATGATAAAAGACATGGCGGCCGTGTTGGTCGTATTAACAATGGGTACTAATGAGAAATCTTTTGCTAATAACCACCAATATGGCGGCAATGACGAAACGTGCACGTTCAGTCAAAGTATACTCTTGTTTCCTGGAGCCTCGATTTTTCTCGATATGTTAGTGACCAGCACTCAGCTAAAATACGTGGGCTGAATTACTGCCTTGACAGATTTTTTTGTTGCTTTGCCAGGTACAAGAGAGGCTTATATAATCTATATTTTATAGTATAACAAAGCCCAAACGTCTACAGTATATCTGCAGATGGTTTGCAACATCAAGGCAAAAGAACAAAGCCAAGGTGGCCATTGGTGGTATTGACAAAATTAGTATAGTATAGTAGTTTACACCATATATTATTATCCTGATATCAAAATGCATTGCACTTAATTGTCAGTCATAAAACCTCAAGCAATGTGCACAGTTATCGCCTCAATAGATTCTAGAGCAGGAGGCTGGTATTGAATTTTTCATTCTTGGTGATGTACTAAGTTGGATTGCTGCCTGCATACTTTTTGATTTTTAGTCGTTCACGCCAGTTTCCTTTAACTTCCTCGAAGTTCGGGTTAAGAGCAGCTTTGCCACTGTGGAGCAAGGAGTAAAGAATGTATTAGATTGTTTGGAGATCTTAGGACCTTAGTCGCCGAAGGAGCCTGGTTGAGGGTCCAAGCTCCAGTGGGACCTCTAAGTGCCTGTTTACATGAAGGTAAGGTGACGCTACTGCTAGGAACGACAGGGCTGAAAAACGAGTCAGCGGTTGTGGGCAAATTTGCGGGCTCACTTGCGTGGTATAAAAAAATACCTATGGCTTCGGGAAAACAAACAACAAAATCAGCTACGAAAGTGAGGAGGATAAGCTCATTTCTTGAAGATTAAGAAAAATGTTTTTTTGTTTGTTTAAATGTTTGTACAAACGTTTTTTAGTATTTGTACTAAAATGTATTCCCCTAAAAACCTCCGCAAATATTCTTGTTAGATGCGAAATTTTCCAGCGGTCATGTTTGTTCATTTGTTCGGATCATTTGGCAGCGCGCTACGTTTTTCAGCCCCCGTTGCTAGGGATTGACAAGTCATATAATGAAAAGTTTCCTACGTTATGCAATATTATTAAAAAAAAGAGTCCCACATTAAAAAAACTCACAATGTGCTAGGGTTGCTAGAGTTACAAAGAGTAATTTTCATCTAGGCCCTTCTGGATCGAATTGGAATTTAGAAGTTGATTTTTGCAAAGGGAGAAAAACCCTTGAAGCACAGGAGAGAACCAACAAACTCTACTCATTATATACGACACCGAGCCCGGCGGGATTCGAACTCGGTTGAGCTCCAGCCTTGGTAGCTACCGTAGCTCTGATATTCATCCTCATACCTTTGCATTTGGTTTTGCTTCCATTCTTCGATCATTCTTTTATTCATTTGTTCTATATCCACATCTTCTTCATCACTGCTATCCATTAATTCTGGTTCAGCTTGTTGTTGTTCGATACTCTGCCATTTCTGAACAAGTGACGATACTTTTCTGACTTTAGATGATAACGTGGAGCCAAATATTTTCCCCTGTTAATACATGAAATATTCATATTAAAGAAAGATAAAACATGAAATATTCTTATCAAAGTGCATACTGACATGAAATATTTTTTGCCCCCCCCCCTCCCCCTCCAAATATAGGTTGATACATGAAATATTCATATCAAAGAAATATAAAACATGAAATATTCTTATCAAAGTGCATACTGACATGAAATATTTTTTGCCCCACCCCCTCCAAATATAGGTTGATACATCAAGGGATGGTGTAGTCTCTTCAATACATATATTCTAGATTTCCTGGTGAGGTTAAGGGTGCTTACGATTTAACCGGAAAAACTGGAAATTCCGGTTTGAAAACAAATGCTGTCATTCTGTTTGAAAGGTTCCGGAAAACTTGGTCTTCCGATTGAGGTAATCCACTTTTCCCGCTCTTTTCGGTACTTCCGGTAGACGCGTGTACCATTTGTTGGAAGTTTGTTTGATTAGAATCGGGATTTGTCTCTCTTACCATTCCAACCAGGTGGATTGGTTTAAATGGTAAACACCCTCCAGGAAAGAACCAGTTGTCATACCTTGGATTTTTTCTTCTTCTTTCCTTGTGTTTTAGTACCTGTCAGTTGTGTTGATGGGACAGGAGATGTTGTACCACTCTATAATAATATAACCAGTCAATATTAAACATGCCCTCACAAGTAAACAAAGACCAATGGCAACAGTATCAAGACAACCAAGAGCAGTGGTTGTGGGAACCCTGTGGTGGATTCGATCACTGGGAATGGGCTCCTGACAGGTCTTGCATAGGCCTTTTCTGAGTTTGATAAACAAACATTGTAGACTAGCTTCGGGTGGCATGGGTGGCGTAGTGGTTTACCGCTCGCCTCTCACCGCTGTGGTGCGAGTTCGAGCCACGGCTCGGGTCAGATCATAATTATGTGGAATGAGTTTGTTTGATGTGTTGTTCTCTCCTGTGCCATGAGGGTTTTCTCCGGGTACTCCGGTTTCCTCCCTCCGTAAAAATCAACATGTGAGTTGAGTTGTATACATAGAATATATATAATGTAGTGATAGTGTGTGTGAGAGACAGTAGGCCAAATTGGAAACCAGTATTAAGTTACTGAATTTGAATCCCACTATAAAAAAGTGATTTATTTATTATTTATTATGATGCATGAAAAGGCTATGAGCAAGGAATCTATTCCCGGAGGGGGGGACTCCCTTATAAAAGGAAGCGGGGGTCCTCGTCGTCCCTTTTAGGGTTTGAAATCAGTGTTTTGGTCCCGCTTAGGAGGGTGATAATGACGAGAATGCCCACCAGCTGAGTTTTGTGGTCCCGCTTAGGGTATAAAATCAACAACAATGCTTCTTTTCAAAGACGTCGTCATAAACTCATACGAGCAGACAGCGTTTGATGCTAGTATCAAAATACAAATAAAATCGAGAAACTGAACCAAAATGATACGTTATTGATTGGTCCCTCTTAGGGGTGAAATTTCATCACTGCCACGCCCATCATCTCAAAATACAGGTCCCTTTTAGGGGTCATTTTCAGAATTTTCGACGAGGACCCCCGCCCCCTTTTGTAAGGGAGTCCCCCCCGGGAATCTATTTCGCGTACCTGAGATGAAGCAGCAGCGGTTAGTTCAGGTGGGACAGCAGGGCTGTCGGACAGAATCTCTAGGTCTGAGTAATCAATAAGGCTTCGTCCTGATGTGCTGTTAGAAGCTGCCGCCATGAAAACTGCTGAACTGTTGGTGGGTGGGGCCGGGTGTGACATGAATGTTGTTGATGTTATACTGGATAGAAAGAAAACATAATGAATGAGGATAAAATATAAGATATGACAAACATTTCCATGGACTTGCTTTAGTTTCTGTGGAACAGAATTTAATTTGGGGAGGGAGGGGTGGGTAAACAAGAACAAGTCCTGTCTTCGGTTAACAAGCTGTTGTTTCAGTTTGGAAATATTTTAGGGAACAGGCATGGGATAAGTAAACGAGTATTTTTATACAACCCAGACAACTAGCTACAATTTCAGACACCAGGTTTTTTGGCTACTTTTAATCAAATTTCCAAAGGTCTGAGCGAATAATTTTTTGAATTGACACAAGCCAAAAATCCAGATGTCTGTGGCTGTGTTGGTCAAGTAATTATAAAAATAGGTGTAATGCCCACATGAACTCTTTCTGAAGCACTTTAGGCTATCGAAGTCCAGTTGTTAGCGGCTAACTCGAGAAATCAACAATGGGGTCATAACTAAAGCTGGTCGCTAATGAGAACGGGCTCTCATAAGCAGCAATGCAAATGGGGTTTTGCTTACGAGTGGTTACAAGGAGAGCTTTAACTTTAGGACCAATTGATCTAGCTGATATACAACATTTGATATACAGCCTAGTTCACTACCTAAGAAAAAACTTCTGATTTGTAGTTATTCACCGAGGATTCAATAACTTACTTTTGATTAGCAGAAAAATCTTTGTCATCATCTTCAGGGGGAGGGGGAGGTATTTCTTCTGGAGGTGCTGGTGGGGGTGGGGGAGGGGGAGGAGGGGCTGATTCCCCAGGTGGGAGGGGTGGTAGATCATCAGTTCCTAAAAGAGATTAAATAATTATAAACAAGTTACTGAAACCTGGTACAAAAATAAGGCATTAGATTATCTTGGATGCAAGGCTAACAGGAAAATACAAGTGAAATGGTAAAAATTCCCTTGAGAATAGCATGTTTTCTTTAATTTGTATTTTCTTGTTAGTCTCTTTTTCAGAATAGTTTTCAGAGTGATCTATTGCAATTTTTTCTTTCTTTTTAATTTTCAAAATCATTGTTGAAATGATCTACATAACAGATGAGAAAATGTTTCATCCATCCATCCCTCCCTCCCTCCCTCGCTACCTCCCTCCAGTTACCATCAGTTACCATTTGTTCTTTTTATCCACCCATCCATTCATCCATCCATTCAAGTATGTATACCACATTCTTCATTCTAGACTTACCAGGGGGAGGGGGTGGTGGTTCACATGCTGTACTTGTATTGAACGTAACAGATTCTCCATTCTCAGTCCCTGGTGCCGGAGGAGTATAATAATGTTGTGGATCTGATATGGAAAAAAACATCATGAAATCAATAGACACTCATTACCTAGACCTGCCATTACCTCTAGCCTATGTTCTATAGAACTCTCTCTTGTTTAGTGCTAGCCTCAATCAAGGGAGGAGTAGTTGTGGTGTGCACGCCTTTCAATTATGAGGTCCAAGGTTCAATTCCTAGACTTGACATCACATGTAGGTAGGGTTTGTCTCTCCCTTGATTTGAGGGTTTTTTCCATGCCCTGACTTTGATCAGCCCAGGGGTTGTTTCAGGGTTTGATCTGTGAGTTAGCCATGCCTTGACTTAGATAAGACCAGAGGCTGTTTCAGGGTTTGATCTGTGAGTTAGCCGTGTCCTGACTTTGATCAGCCCAGAGGTTGTTTCAGGGTTCAATCTGTGAGTTAGCCATGCCCTGACTTTGATCAGCCCAGAGGTTGTTTAAGGGTTCAATTTGTGAGATAGCCATGCCCTGACGTTGATTGACTTTGAAAGCCTTTTTTTCATTGAGGCTAGCATCAATAAGCAACTAAAAATGTTAGCATAATGAAATTTTCTATCTTTACCTATCATGGGCATAGTTGCTGCATGAGATACTGACGTTATGCCCATTGGCATCATTGGTACTGCCATGAGGCCTGCCGCAGTGTTCCATGTTTGGACCACAGGTGTTGCCACATTTAGTGTTGCTTGAGTCATGGTCGTCGGCATGATAGTTGTCGTCATGGTGGTTGCCATGGAAACTACTGATGCTGTTGCCTGGTTTGAATCCTGTTCTTTCTCTTTCAGGTCTTCTACAGGGAAATCCCACTGTGACTGTTGTGTATCATCGTTGGTGTAGTAATAACGTTTGTGCTTTCTGGAAGTGAATGAAAGAAAGAGAACGAAAGAAAAATGAGAAACAAGATTTGAATCCATCTTTCCATTCGTCAAAAGAGACTCGGCAACACTGTATGACTGCTTTTCAAAATGCATTTCATCTTCATGATCTTCACGGAAAAAAAAAAATCTTCACAATGTGATTATTTTGGTCTTCAAAGAGAAAGACTCTGATCAGCAGTTATGTTGCACTTTGCCAAGGCTCTTTATATCTGTTGCATAAGAATAGCATCAATAAATATATATTAGTACCAGCATATATTCTTATTAACTAACTGTTCACTGACCTCTAGCTGTTCTTTGTTCTTGTTGTTCCAATGACCATAGTCAAGAGAACTGGATTGGTAGATCATTGTACCAGGATATGCTTTTGTCTTGGCCATCGGACCAGTAATAATCGCAGGAATTTACAGATACAACACGTTTACGAACACAGACACACACAAGAGACATCATGATTGATGACAATGGTGATGATAATGATGATGACAATGATGATGGTAATTTAGCATTGGATGTAGAGTGTCGCATGTGTTAATGTATGCCTGTACTGTACGTATAGAGAGTGACTAATTTTTGTGTGTTGGTGATGATGATGATGGCAAGGTGGTGCATCGGGAGTGAACATGTGTAATATGACTAAGAACGATGAGAAAAATGTTGCTAATGATTAGGATGAGTCGATAAGATGAAGATGATAATGATTTGACATAAACAATCACTTGAGTGTACAATACAGGAGTCACAAAGGCAAAACCAAACAAACAAACAGACAGACAGACAGACAGACAGTACACAAATGCATCCTAAATACAGTAACTTAATCTTCTCATGATTTTCACAACACTCATCTATCTTGTGATAGATGATGTTTTTGCACTGATCACATTATCCATAGCATAGTCTTTTATAAATGTTCATCCAGCATTAAGAGTAAGACTCCCCCTCGCAAAATAGAAGATGATACAGTACCTGTCCCAGTGGCAGCTCCAACCAGGGGGGACAGCAGATTCTTCATATTTCTTGATTTGTTCATCAGCTTCTTGTAACTTTTTTACCAAGTGATGACTGTCTAGTGCTCCTTCTCTCCAGTCTCTGATACGAGTCTATAGGATTAAATGTGTATTATTATCTACTTTATTTATATGTGTAATTTATTATGCAACTCAGGCAACTAGCTATTCTTATAAATGTCTGGTTTTTTGTCTTCCGTCAATCAAATTTCCAACATTCCAAACTTGTTTTTTATTAATTTATTAATTGATGGAAAAAAACCTCATACATCTTGGTCTATGCTGGTTGTGTCAGTGTAGATATTCATGAATCAAAATTTATTCAATCAAACATGCATTTACGTGAGACAGTTTGGAAGCATGGGTGGCATAGCAGTGCAAGTGACGTGCCTGCTCCCATGAATGCAACCCGGTTTGATCCCAAGACTTAGCCTTGTATGTGAGTAGAGTTGCTTGTTGGTTCTCTCTTGTGCTTCAAGATTTTTTTCTCTGGGTTCTCTGGTGTTGCTCCTTATGCAAAAACATCTACAGTAAATTCCAATTCGATCATGGAACTAGGGCCACAGGTTTGTTAGCCACTGGCTATTAAGAAAACCAGAACTACTAAATTTATTATTTATTTTTTAATAGATAGATGATTGAACTTGAGAATTTTATTTTGTAACTGGAAAAGAGGAATGGGTGCAAAGAAGAGAGAATGAAAGAATGCAATAAACGAAGAGGAAAAAATGGGGAAAAAAGTAGCTCTAGTTACTAGGTATTTTAGTTTTATTTTCTCTCACCTCCATCTCAATGAATATAACATGCAAGGTGGAAATTTCCTTTGTTGAGACATTAAGAAATTCCAACTTGTTGTTCAGCAGTGCTGACTTCTCTATTATCTTGCTCTGGAAGTAAACAGATTAAAAAAGAAAATATATTAATTCACCAAAACCAATACCACTGATCACTAATACACCCTGTATCAAAATTACAGCTAATTTACATCACGTGTGACAAGTAATTCAGAGAATTCAAATGTAGTTTTCAAGTCTTCATGTCAACATTTCAAATCTCCGATTAACGGCTCCGATATTCAAAAAAAACAAATCGGTTAAAATTTAGGTTTTGGACCTGCTATCATGAATGGTTGTGAAATGATTACCAAAATAATTCACTTGCCAACCACATCGCTAAGTATCAGCATCAAAAAAAATATTTTTAAAACAAAAATATTATGAGTTGCCAGAGTTTTGATCATAGTTGGCGCCGAGATTTGGAATTGCAAACGAAGCTGCCGAAACTCCAATCAAAACATTTGGGTTATTGGTCATCATGACGTACATACATTGATTGATTAGGGGTTAGAGACAAATATCAAGAGTGTTTTTGTTTTACAAATACATGCATGTGCCAACTGTAGGATGAGCAAGAAATGCACAGCACTGCAATGATATTGATTTATTAGCTTCTCTCACAACGCTTTTCTAACTTGTAACATAATAAAGAATTTAATGATCATGAAATGAAAAGATCAATACATACTCTATATTCTTCTTCTTCTAAATCAGTATATGAAGAGATCTTTTTCTCATCTATAATAATATAATTATAAAACAATCACTCTGTTACTTTAAATTTAATTAAAATCTAATAGAAGAATAACAAAAGAGAATGGTCCAGGGGAAGGTCTATCTTTCTCTTATACTTGTGGGGGATAGGGACACAACCGTGAATTAACAAGTAAGGAATCAATCAAGATTAGTGATACAATACCAGTGAGAGGTGCAGAGACAGTTTTATCTTTCTCTTCTTCTGGGGAATCTATATGCTTGAATACTTCAGGGGGAAGCAGTCTATCATCTGTTCTTGGTTCACTTTCTTCTTCATCTGACATTTCCATGTTATCTTCACTTTGTACATCCTTTTGTCCTTGATCATACGTGTCTAAAATATAATATTACAAAATAAAGTCAGAAGAACCACAAAAAATATCTTTTCCAGGGAATCATGAGTAGTGTACTGTAGCGGTAGCAGATTGTTATTTTGATTGACGACACCAAGAAACAATTTCACAACAAACCGTTGAAATGTCCGAGTGTGTCTTCAGAATTATTATTGAGAATGGCAGTAATCAGGTGAGGATATCAAAACAGAACTTTATATATGACACAATCTGGAATGGGTTCCAGATCCCAAATCACACATTCAATATCTTTTTCCAAAATTTTGCATCTCGCAACATTTTGCCATAACTGACGGTATATTCAAAGGTGTTTGAATTTTCATCCTATTAATTTTTTTGATTTTTCACTTTTTCCCAATAATCAGAAAGCAAAATCCCCCCATCCCGGACATTGAATTCAGCAATTCCCGAGTCATGACTGATGACAAAATCCCAAATTATCTGTTTCCTGGATGCCACAAATACCCTTCCAGACCATGATATAATATAGCATAATTTTCACATACCTTCTAGAAGTTGTTCGGCAAAGTCATCAACAGAGTCTTCATTTTCAGCAAGCTTTGGTTTCTTCTTCAGCAGGGATCTATCTGCTGGTGGCTCAGAACTCTCTCGTTTATTTCCTAAATCTGTTGTCATTGGGCTATTATCTTGTTCCATATCAAGACTAACCAGTAATGGATGGCCGTCAATGTCATCAGGGGCGGCTTTATCATGTGATTGCTTAATATCATCATCATCGTCATTATCATCATCATCACTGTGAGATACAGCGTCACTCTCATCTGCCTGCTCATCTGGTGTTGATCTTAAGTCATCTGCAGTTTCACTTGATGCTGGAATCGCATACGATGAGAGGTATGATTAGATTATGAATATCAAGAATACAGTAGATAATATTAATATATTAACTATTTACTTTTATTACACATTTAGGGTCGATATCCATGGAATAAAGCCGTAAATAAAAACCATATCAGTGAAGTGATACGATATTTTATTGGACAGTTTGCCATGAAGTGATACGATATCACTTCACGTCAAATTGTCCAATAAAATATCGCGATATATAATAACATTTAATCGACCCTAAATGTGTAATAAACAAATTATTACATGTTAAGAGCTGATATCATTTTTATTCACTCGTTTTCCGTAACATATCGCTCACTCGCTCGTGGACTTGCTTGTTCACGATATGCACGGGAAACTCATGAATAAAAACGATATCAGGCTCTTAACATGTGATGGGTTCTAGGGTACTTTTAGAGAAAAGGTTACGGTTGAGTTGAGTCTTTCAACTTATTCTGAGTATACAGGTACAGTATTTTCAGAAGGAATATAAATAGTTTATAAAAAAACCATCTTCTAGACTTAGAAATGCAACATAGTCAGAGGCAAGTTAAAGTGCAAGAAATAACTTTAGGTTAATCAAGGTTACCCTCAGAAAAATAGAAGAAAATTAATTTCTGGCCAAGAATTCATATACTGACAGTACGTGTAGATCAACTGATGTTGGAAATGAATTCTATTGTCTCTATTTCTAAATCCTAGTGTTGCGCAGTTCATTAACTTTCTCTTAATACCTTTCTTTATCACTATTCCAGGCAATAATGGCCCAACATCATTTCCCTCATCTTCTTCTTCATCCTTTTCAAAGTCGGCTTCATTAACATCTTGTTCTGATGGCCCTGCATCGTAAGATACACTTGACGTAGTTGATAGCAATCCTTGTTCTTCATTTGGATATGACTCATCAGGGCAGGATACTGATTCAGACTGAGGAAACTGGAAGCCTACTGGTGGTTCCCACTGTACATCATTTGTTTCCATGTTCCAGTAGTAATAGGAATTACTATTGGGATCTAAACATGCTTGCCAGGGATAGTTAGGATCTGGGGAAAAGAGAAAAAGTAGTGGTCAATTCAAATTAAAAAAACAACAAAAAAACAGTTGAGTTCTAACAAGCACCAGGGCTTTCAGAATAAGCCAGCAGCTGCCGAAGCTCTGGTGGTTGCTTTGATGTTAACTAACGGCTACTTTTTTTCTTTTTTTTAAGATGTTGCTATGACAACAGTAGAACTTATGCTCAGAAAAAAATACTGTATTTTGAAAAACTCTTAATAATTATATAGTGTACCTTCTTTTTCCTGATATTTTTCACCAGCGGGTTCTTGATCCGTAGGTTCATCTGCCTGTTTTATTGTATCAGCTTGTTCTTGTGTACCAGGAGGATTTGACTCTGCTTCCATTGACTGGATTTCCTGAAAATATTCAACAATACAGTAAATACTAGTTATACAATGGTTTTAAGTGGCATACCGTAGAATATCCGATGAGTCACTTGTAGTTTCTAGTATACACATGAGCCTTAAGGCGAGTGTGTACATATATGAAGAAAATACAAGTGACGAGTGGGATATCCTCGGTATGCCACGAAAAACCATTGTATAACCATTTTATCCCACACCATAGAAAATACAAATGCATAGATTCAACGTGCAGTGCATGATGGGAAGGAAGAGTGAAATACCGATGAATATACAACGGCTTTCCTGCTTTCTGATTGGCTGTATTTTCTATGGTGTGGGATAAAATATTGTAGCAGATGCCTGAATCAGGTCCAAAACTTGGCAGTAGTCAACAAGTCAAATACTCTTGCTTCGAAATATCAGTACAGCTGCAAACTTTTTTACACTGTGTTTAAGTTTCCTTCTTATTCACTTTGTCAAATATTGGTGATTTTTTGTTTAAATTATTAATCAATAGACCATTTTCGAGATATTGTAAATACCATGAAAAAATCTGCAAGTTGTGTTTCCATTGCATCATTAGAATTCCCGGTCTGCTGACTTTGTTTAGCATTGTCATCATTGTCATCATTATCATCCTCATCATCATCACTATGACCACCATAAGCACCAAGTAATCCAATGCCTGTTATGCTGTTAGGATTGATTGCAATGTTCGCACTTGGTTTAGGCACTGTTGGAATATATTTGATATAAAAATCATTTAGTCAATAAAGACAATAAAATCAGAAAACATGATGGGAACAAATTAATCCGTGGCAAGAAGGGTTGTTAACCCTTTGACTCCTGGAGGTTTTTCAGTGTTTTTCTGCACCTAAACGTTCTCCAAGCCCTAGCAAGACCATATTTGGAGTTTTGATTAACACTGTCAGTGTCTTATGTAAATGAGGGATGACGTTTACTGGCTGCATAATTAGTTCCCGCTTGAAGCCGTTCTTCTTGGAATTCGGCTGCCATGTTTTCGACTTTTTTCGAAAACCAGAGATTTTGAGAGCCATTTTGTTCATGATCTATGGAGTGCTGGAGGGCATCAAGAAGCCCTAAGACAGCTTAAATCAGCATGATCTCGAAGAACTGAGAGTATGCAAGGGATTTTAGCATCAAAAGTTCGTAGATCGTGTACATTCGTACGAGTTAGAATTTTTGGCGCGATTATCCTATGAGCTCTGAAAATGATGAACAGCCAGGACCTACTGAGGCATTTTATTGAATATTTGGCTTGTGGAGAATGCTCTGAAGCTGATATTTGGGCAGTAGGACCTAGTGGCTCGACACTTATAAAAAATCTTTGAAATGTGGGGGCGGACTACTGTCCTGTTCAAAAAATCGCATTTTACCCAGAATCCATTGCAATAGAGAGTAGTGAAAATCGATAAGCGATGAAATGGGTCAAAGAAAAGAACTGTTGCTCGCAGTGTAGAAGGAATTGATGGAAAAAAAAGCCCTAAAAGCCAAGTACTAGGTCCAATCTATCCTGTGTAAGGGCGGTTTCGAGCGTCGTAGGAGTCAAAGGGTTAAGTAGGAAATTTACTGTAATTCTCAATATTCTGCTAACTCTGTAGTTGTGAGTTTCCCATTTGAATTGGTTTTTCACTGCCGCAAGCCAAAAATATAAAAGTTACAGACTGATTAGTTTTGATTGACGGCAGCAAAAAAAAAAACAATTTTGCAACTGTTGAAATTTAAAAAATAATCCAGGGTGGCATGGGTGGCGTAGTGGTTTACCACTTGCCTCTCACTACTTTGATATGGGTTTGAGCCCCGGTTCGAGTTGGATCATATGTGAGTTGAGTTTGTTTGATGTGTTGTTCTCTCCTGTGCCATGAGGTTTTTTCTCCAGGTTCTCTGGTTTTTCCTTCCTCTATAAAAAATCAACATGTGAGTTGAGTTGTATGATCATGATGATTTTGTCAGCAGAGTCAATTTTTTGTGCATTTGTGTCACATGAAATGTCCTGCAAAGGGCCTATTATTATTGTGTTACAGTCAAAACAGCTCAAGCGTACCCCCTAGTCTCCATTTATTTAATGATTTAATTATTTGAATATTGAGTTGATTACTCACTCTGAGTTTTCATAAACAATTAAAAAATTCCAAACTTCACATTCATTTCAAAACTAAAATTCTAAGTGATGGCCTTTCTGGGTGGGGAGTTTTTCTGCCTTGACATGGCAATTGTTGAAGAATCCAATCAAAATTAAAGTACATGTAGATAACTTATTTTCAAGTTTGGAGTCAGAGTGAATAATGAACTCAATATTCGAATAATAAATTCATTAATTGATTCTAGGGTTGTACGCTTGAGCCGTTTGACTGTTAAAGTTAATTGTAGAGAGAGCAAAACTGTGTACCCAACAGGTGTACTGTATATCATGTGCTTTATGAAAAATCTACTCTAATCCACATGAGGAGATTAGATTGCACATCAAATGGTATTTTATCTAGGTACCTTCTGACACTTCTCTTCTTGATACCCTGTTGATCTGAAGTACAGGCCGTCGCCGGCCAGCATTGGCCACTAATTGACGCTCCTTGGAACGCTTTCCCATTAAAACTTCTTACTTGTTGACTTCACCTCATTAATTCCTGTTGATAAGATAACAGCATTTAATATAAAATTTAATTTCACAATAAAATTTCACAACTGAAAATCGTGCCACTGTAGTTTTAGCTCACCAAAGAAATATTTTGCTCTCGGCTGCCTAATTATTATTTTTTTCATACAAAGCATTTTTTACAGCCCAAGTTTCATGGTTTTTTACAGCCCAAGTTTCATGTTTTTTTACAGCCCAAGTTTCATAGTTTCATGGTTTTTGTAAAAAAAAAAAGTGAGATATATTTAAAAAGTTGGAGACAGGGACAAGTAGTAGCAAGGGAGGTGGATTTAGGTTTCGCACTTTTTTCAGATACTAGGCAATGGTCTAGTAAAAGTCTACAAATCCAGTAGACCAGCATAGTAGTCATCTACAGTAAAAAGCCCACTAGCCTACAGACTAGTGAGTCCTAATTTTCACTAACCAGGAGCAAAGATCTACCAGTCCCAGACTACAGGTGTACTGTAGTGGACTAGCATTAGTGTTGAGCACTGTATTATTTGAATACTATGGTACAAAAATGCCTGCCAGAGGAATTTCATTTATTACTGTATGGGAGGGGGGGAAGGTTCGGCATTATTTTCAGAAGCTATATAGGGGGGTAAATTGTTACAAATTGTATGCAGCTTTATAGGGGTTTAGTAATAAACTGGGCAAAATATAGGGGGAGTTATGATATGTTTGCCAACCAGGAAGGAATGGGGGAGGGGGGGGGGGGGGGTGGGTAATATTTGGAAAAGACAACAGATGATTTTGCCCACCCCCCCATACAGTAATAAATTAAAGCCTTCTGGCAGGCATTTTCATACTATTCAAATAATATACAATACAATACAATACAACAGTATTTTATTCAGGACGCAAATTATCAGTGACATAGAATAAAACATTTAAGAGAGCCAAAGCAGAAACTAACACGCAGCTAAAATAAATAAATTAAATAAGCATCCTGAAAGGAAGTTTGGAGGTTAGCCCTATGTGAGAACTCCCTAAACGCGAAACGTACACACGGACGAAGCAGCAGCAGTGATCTATGATCTATATTCCGACCGCCATCGCCAACCAACAGTGACGCAGTCCCGAACGGATACCCCAACCCCTAACAGACAAGCTCTCAATAATATCTATCAATCAAAGAATTCTGCAAGCTTTTTAGCATTAATTTTGTCTTCACTGGACAGTCACGTTATAGGTTCTTCAAAATACAGCATGAAATAACTAACTTTTATACACCTTTTGAGTGAAACCGTATAACCTATACTCTGAGCACCTGTATGTACGTGTATATAAGAACTTACACATATCCACATGTACATGAATAGACATGTGCGAATAATAGAAGTGTTGAAGGTCCAAGAAGAAATGTCTATCCACTACGACGTAATTAAACTTAAGAAATGAGTAACTCTAATCTATATAATAAAAATGAAAGGAAATACTAGTGGAAATTAAATGGTTCAAAGTCAATAAAAGCAAGCAAATATTGCATTTGAAGACAAGCTGAAGTTCCTTCAGTCGTCATGAAAAATTGCAGGCTCGAGTGAATAACAACTTAAAATACAGTAGTAACGCTTTAAAGAGGAATCAAAATGATATGAACTGTCTATGATACTAACCTAGGAGCGCATAGACGTAGTGGAAGAGTGAATAATTTTACTTCATTCTTGTGTTTTCTTCCTTCACTTTCTTCGTCTGGAGATTTCAAAATGGCAGCTACTGACGGGCTCAGGTACAGACAGCGGTCATACAAGATAGGTACTAGACCTCGCGCGACCAGTGGTCAGATAAAACCACAGGCTTACCAAGTGGCCAATCAATCACAGGTAGCCCAAGCTCTGTATCAGGAGCTCTGTATCTATACGCTGTCACTAGTTATACCGTCGTTTCCAGCTAGGCATGAACACCAGACATCAAAACATGTTCTAACTGTCTCCTGAAACTCGTCAGTATTTTCGTCGGGTAAAACGTCAACGTCTCGCCTTATGCTCCACAAGGAGCTGAAAAGGAGCTAAGAGAAGAAGAAGAAAACGTCAACGTAAAAAGTGGTCTCGTATGAAATCGACAAACGTCGAAGTTTTAAGCCGACAAACACACAATTGTTTAGAACATGTTTTGATGTCTAGTGTTCGCGCCTAGATGCAAACGACAATAGTTTTAAGTTTGCGTTGTTTTAACTTTGCGTAGCAGCCCAAATTTGGGGGAGGGGGAAATGGTGAGGGGCCACCCCAGTCCCCAATGCGCCGCTACGCATGCCAGATAGACTTGCAAACTATGACTTGTGGTTTTGATTCCTGCGGAGACTACATGTATGTAAAAATGGTCACGAAGTCTTGTTCTTACTACAAAAGCTTTTCTCCAATTTTCCCACAGGGAGCCCAATTTAGAAAAGTGAACCTCACGGTGGGCTTTACAGTATATTTAAAAATCAAGTTATATTCAGAATTTAGTTATCCCCTATTGATGTTTATTTTTATTTTGTATTACACTCTACTTTTTACAATATAGTTCGTAACTTTTTTCAACTAACTATCTTATACAGGGGAAAGTATATAGTTTCTCTTCATCTTGAAGAATCCATGCAACATTGTTACCCTGCAGCTGGCCCGTCATATTCATGACTTATAACATTTACTATCACCGCCTGAAAGAACATTAAAGACCAACAAGATTAATTTGAAATTCCTGAGAAAATTTATTTAAATAAACCTGGAAAACCAAATACTTACTGTGATAGCAGTGTAAGCCCTTTTTGCAAAACTTGTTAAACATATTACAATGGTCTTGTAAACCTTGGGTACCTTTTTTGCACTTATGGAATATCGCTAAGCAACCATATCCATCTGCACACTGGCGTGTTGCATGACATGAAACTCCTTCTCCACCTGGCTTTCTGCAAACATGGCGACCTGCCTCGCATTGCAGCCCAGGACCACAAGGCCTTGTAGCATGGCAAGAGTCTCCTTCTCCCCCTGGCTTTCTACAAACCTGATAGAATGCTTCACATCTCATGTTGCCTGCACATGGACAGAATATGCTACAGCCGCCGCCTACTCTGTACTGACGACATGAGATGGATGACTGTGGTAGAAAAGAAACTGCTACCATAATAGCAAGTACTTGGTGAAGGCCTACCATACTTTGTTCTTAAACTAACATGAAATGAAATGAAAGAAAAGAAAATATAAGTTTTGTGCAATTGGTGTTTATTACAGGTGGAATTAACGTCAATTTTGGCCGGAGAGGGCTTAAGGGCCAATTTGTTAACGTACCCTTGCAAATTTTAAAATTATTGAAATATTGTGGTGACAAATCGTAATATACTAAACTAAACTAAAGTAGTGCATACAACAAAGAAAAACATTTGAAAAACGACAAAGAAAAAGCTTTTGGAATACTGTTCGGATGAACCAGTTCAGTTTTGTATATTTGGAAGCCTTACCTGACGTCACAGTCATCAATATATTGGAAATACTGCTCTAAGCGCATACTCATGCATGCAGGGGATTAAAAAGTTGGCTAATATTTTGTAATTTATATGCTATATTTTAGTTGTATTTTTTTTTCAAGCACAATTTTCATTAAATATTCGAGATCACGTACCGTTAAGCGAATTCTGAATCAAATGTACCGCGCGAAAAAATTATTGATACAAACCTTCACGAAAATTAAGCTTTACATTCGACTATTTACTTCATGAAGAATCAGTACTGAAAGTATTGTGTCAGGGGAGATATGCAGTTTAATCATAAAAGAATTATAGAAAATAGTGATAATGCACGTCGGTAATCAGTTATATTAACATAGCCAATCCCACACGGCACATTACAAAGATTACCTGGTGATACGACGGCGCCTAATGAGTGATCCTCTTTCCAACTGAACAATCTGTGATTAGGATGAGAAAACAAGCCGTATTTGTAGAACAGGTTACTTCATTTTTTTTTGCACTGATTGTGGTAAAGATATATAGATGGCACCTGATATTCAGTATCAATGTTTATTATATGAAATAGAGTGTGATATTGAGTGATATTAAAATGATAAAATTGATATCCCCACTCCCACCAGTAGCCAGGTGATTTGGAATCTAGACGCGCAATGCATTGTTTGTCACAGCGAAAATTTCCAAGTGTTTTCTATTATCTCTTGTCAAAATGAAATATTTTCCACCAACAACGATGAAATAAGCTTTTTCTAGAGGGTATTTGATGGATCTTACCAGTGATGAGATTTATTTTCTTTATTTTCGAGCAAAAGCTGTTATAGATCGAGCCGAAATCCTGAAACTAGGAAACATTGAACTACAAAGAACATGTTCGCTGATTGGCTAATTTCTTCAGCCTAAGAGAAGCGTACTCACCTGGTGGCCAGTGGGGATACGATTTTTATCAACACTGGTGGTGTCAAATTTCGACCAAAAACTAATTTCCAATATTTTTCGTTGAATATTTCATATAATAAACAGAACATTACATGGCCGCTTGGAGATACCAATTTTATCTTCTTGTGCTGATATTGTCTCTCACTCGTGAGAGATATATAATATCAACACTCGAAGATAAAATTCGTATCTCCGCGCGACCATGTAATATCCTCTATCGCTCCCTGGTCGTGGCGATTCGAGAAGACTGCGAATTTTCTTGTAAGAACAGGAATTCATTGTTGCTGAAGATGATGGACAATATTTGATTGTATACAGTGTTTGAGTGTTTGAATCTAATTTTTGTTATACGTTTTGTTTTTTGAGTCTTTCTTTCTTCAAAGTTCCTTTCATCCATATTTCTTTCTCCCTCAATTTTGTCACCATGTTTGATTATGGCCAACTTTCCTTCTCCCCCCTTTTTCCCCATGAACAGCTGAACTGCAACCCATGCCAGCCACCACCGAGGGTCTCAAAAGATCCTTTCTTTAGTAAGTTCTGACACTGAACCACTTAGGTCCAGTTCAAAGTCGATCTTCTCATAAGACGAACCTAACAACATCAGCCAACATCAATAAAGAAGACCGCCTTATTATCCATTGTTTTCAATGCGTTCGGGCGGCTTATGGTCTGGGCCTTACTTACTCTTGTTTAGACTTGAAATTTCCAGTTTCTTCTCGCCCGATCTTACAACATCACTATATCACCATGCAGCATGCAGTCTGTATAGTATCTGAGTTTTCTTCTCACAGGTAGCCCAAGCTATGGATCTGAATAGGAATGGAGAATGTATGGGAGATCGTAAAATGTCTATAAAATAAAACGACCAAATTCATCACTTATTGTTTCTTTTTTAGTTTACCTGTATTCATTGCATGAATTGTGGTTTTCTAGCGCCGGAATTTGCAATTGGTTGTATCTTAAGGCTGTTTTAGGAAATTTTAACTTCCTAGCTTTCTAAAGACGTCTGCGGGGACGGAGAAGGTTAACATTTCCTAAAATAGCCTTAAAATCCAACCAAACCGTCAGAGAACCACAAATAATGCATTTATTAAATATTGATATACACATAAAAAAATAAAACAATAAAGGATGAAATTTATTTTATTTTAAAGACATTTTATGATCTGTCATACATTCTCTATAGACTCTTCCACACTCCCTGCTCGGCCGCTGCACTCTCGATCCACGCTATTGCCTAATTTCATATCGTGAGGGACTGGGGCGAATCCGGATATTTGCGGACAGGTAATGCTACCCCCGGGCGTGGAGTCCGGCCGAAAAACAATATTGTTTTTTTTTATCGTGGGAAATATGTTCCCTAAAACAGTCCCACAATATGTGCATGTGAGAATGGAATGGCTAAGTATTTTTCAAGCCGTTTGTCAGTTGTCAGTTAACCCCAACCAGACCCTGTAGTATATTTTGTCAAGGGTGGTAACTAGCCAACCCCTTCACCACCCACGGATATCCGTCCTTGCAATGTTCAACTGATCGTCATTCATATTTATTTTTATTTTATACTATTCCTTTTTCTTTACAATATAGTTTGCAATATTTCAATCGCTGTCTAGCTTAAATTATAGTTTTCTATTCATCTTAAAGGATCCAAGCAACAGTGTTATCATTATCTGCCATTCGGTTTGCGACATCTTCCCGCTTTTGGAACATGAACAGACCCTGAAAAGACATGGAAGACCAACAAAATTAATTTTTGAAGAGAGAGAGAGAGAGAGAGAGAGAGAGAGAGAGAGAGAGAGAGAGAGAGAGAGAGAGAGAGAGAGAGAGAGAGAGAGAGAGAGAGAGAGAGAGAGAAAGAGAGAGATTGATTGATTGATTGATTGATTGATTGATTGATTGATTCACCTTTATTTAAATACGGTAGTTCCATAAGTTTTACAACTTCTTTACGTGAAAGACGTATATAGATAGAATCAAAAATACATTTGATATTAAAACTGAATTGCATTAATAACAATATTCGTTATAAAAATATAATCAGTAGGTGCTAAAATTTCTGATAATAAATCTTAGAGTAGACAAACGGAGTATTAATCAAAAACTCATCAGGAGTCAGACGACAAACCGATAGCCGATAGGTTCTTTTTGAATGTAGTTTTTGAGGAAGAAGATCTCAATTCTGGAGGGAAGGAATTCCAGTTTGTTACTCCTCTATAAGAGAGAGAATCCTTACAATATTCAGTCTTTGGGACTTTGTTATAGACTAATTTTAAGGAAGGATTTTTTGAACTCATAACGAAAAGATCACGAAGATAATCAGGAGCTTTATGATTAACGATATCAAACATTAGTAGGTTTAGGCGTTTTTCTGTCCTCGAGGCTAAATTGTCCCATCCTAAACTTTGAAGAATGTCTGCCGACCTCACATCATAACTTTGAAAAGTAATGATGCGGCCAGCACGAATTTGTAACTTTTGGATACGGTTAGCAAGCCCTTTATTTACATTTCCCCATACAGCGTCACAATAGTCAAAAATAGGCTGTATCAAGGAATTGTAAATTATTTTCAGAATTTCTAAGGATACGAAGTCACGGGCTTGTTTAAGACCATTGATGGTACGATTTACCTTTAAACACAGATTGTTGATGTGTTCCTCCCATTTTAGATTCTCATCTAAATGTACCCCTAGGTATTTGGTTGTTTTGACTCTCTTGATTTCCTTATCACCTATGGTAATTGGGAGGGTTTTACCAAGGTTTGACAGCTTGAAGTCAGTACCGATGAACATATATTCAGTTTTAGTTACATTGAGGCTTAGCTTATTCGCTAATAACCAATTTCTAATATTTTTCAAATCCTCATTTAACCTGAATAATAGTTCGGTAGTTGACTTAGAGGCAGCATTCAAAATAGTATCGTCAGCATACATGTGCGGTTTGGTGTGTAACAGACAGGCCGGGAGGTCATTGATATAAATTAGGAATAGTAAAGGACCTAAAATAGAGCCTGAGGAACACCAAAAGCTATTTGCTGAGGTTTTGAAATGCTACCTCCAACGGTACACTGTTGCTGTCTATTTGTCAAATATGACTCAAACCAGTCAAGTGTCATCCCATGAATGCCATAGAGTTTCAGCTTTTTCAATAAAATTTCATGAGAAACAGTGTCGAAGGCTTTAGCAAGATCGAGAAATACAATGACGAGGTTGGTCATACCCTCGTCAATATTAAGATACCATTCGTCTGTAATGTTCAATAAAGCTGTAACTGTGGAATGCAGGGAGCGAAAACCTGACTGATATTTAGTTAGCAAATTATTTTCAGTAAGATAGTTATAAAGCTGATCGTAAACCACCCTTTCGCATATCTTTGAAACAGCTGACAAAACAGAAATCGGACGAAAATTCTGAGGGTCTGTACGATCATTAGCTTTAAATAATGGAAAAACCTTTGCTAATTTCCATCTAGAAGGAAATAAACCCGTATCTACGGTTTTGTTAATTATTTCTGTCAAAGGATTTACTATGACTGTAGCAGCTTCTTTGAGGAGTCTGCAGGAAATATTATCAAGGCCTGTTGCCTTGTGAGGCGAAAGCTTTTTCAAATACTTTAAAACTACTTCTGGCGTAGTGTGCTCCAATCTAAAGGTTGTGTTGACTGGGGCTATGAAAGAGTTGAAATCGCTTTCTGTATCTGGTAAGCTAGAGGCAAGTGTGGAACCAATTGAAGTGAAATGATTGTTCAAAATTTCACAAAGATCGGAAGGCTTTGTAATAGAAACTTCATTTATCTTTAACTCGTTTATCTTTAAAAAAAAAAAAAAAGAGAGAGAGAGAGAGAGAGCGCGCTCTATGTAGGGCCTCTGGAATCTAGGGTAGAAAGAGCAAGAAAGGTAGAACATTTTTGTGTGGCTAAAAAAGCCACACTATATATGTCATTAAATTAGACAGAGTGTACGTTCGTGACATTGACCTTAGTGATGATCATCAGTCAGCGCCGGCATATAGAATAAACCCGAGTACAGCGCCTATTATTTTATCATCTTAAAATCCCTAGAGATGTTTAAAGTGTCTGGTTTAATTTAAGAGATATGTTTTCGATTCTTTATCGTAAAACATGAGTATTTCTGAAGTTTCAAACATTGATATTGATTCTCTTACGAAAATTTGAGTATTATAAAATGTATTAAATTTCAATTCATGTTGATTCTTGTACGAAATTGGAGTATAATGAAATGTATCGAATTTCCGCTTTCCGCTTTCCGCTTTCCGCCGTTTCAGTTTCCGCGTTTTACCGCGACCCGATAATTTCCAGGATTCAGCTTTATCTTGGGAAGTTGGGGAACATCGTTTCCCGCTGGGGAAGCCTATTTACCCATGGAAAAAATGTGGTGTTACCCAGAATGTAAAGCAATAAGTAGATCTAGATAACATTTCAGTATATCTAAACAGAGGTATCTAAACACTAATAATATCGAATAATGCTGAATTTGAAGAAACGGCGGTATCTTATCCAGGTTGCAAGAACTACCCCACGTTTCACCATAGACTTAAACAAATAACCATCAATAGGTAGTGTCCATTATTTCACAAAAAAAGCTTAAACTGGTTAGAAATAGGCGGTAAGACGTCTGATTATCTTATCAGACTCAATTTTATTTGGCTCGTAAGTCACGTGATGTGTGACGTCACATCACGTCACGTGGTCATATGATTGACAACCCAAGTGCCAACCATGCTACCAAGTTTGGTTGTCATAGCATGCTCTGTTGAAGAGTTATGGCCAAGGGGCCAACAGATGCATGTGGGGCCACCAGATGCGGGTCCACCACATGTAGGCACGATGGGGCCATGAGAGGTATGTGAGAGCGGAGTTTCGTTACAATAATGATTCGGTCGTCTGATAACATGACTACAAGCTATAGTTCGTAATTCATGTGCATTGCCATGCCTTTCCTCTAAAATTAACTTCTAAATCACGTGATGTGTGACATCACATCAAACCACGTGACCGTATGACTGGTGACACAAATACCACCCATCCTACCAAGTTCCGTGGTCATAGCATTTAATGCCGACTATTTTCAAAAATGGGCGATAATGTTTGGCTCGTAAGTCACGTGATGTGTGACGTCACATCACATCACGTGGTCATATGATTGACAACCCAAGTGCCAACCATGCTACCAAGTTTGGTTGTCATAGCATGCTCTGTTGAGGAGTTATGGCCAAGGGGCCACCAGATGCGTGTGGGGCCACCAGATGCGGGCCACCAGATGCTGGTGGATTGTGACTCATCTTCGATGTCATTTATTCCTCCAGCGTGATTTTTCGTCGCTCTTTCTGCTAATGTGAAATACTTCAAGCCGCTTGTTGTTGTTTTTAGCTCTAGGTCTGTTGGATGCATGGCTCGCTGATTTTCACGGCCCCTTTTTCCAAAGTACAGCATCACATAAAACCAGGCTGTGTTGACTAGACTTTCTGGAGTTTCAAGGCCAAGCTGACCGGAGCTGTAGAGCATTTCAAGGTCTTCTTGGCTTATGGTCTTTTTGTGTTTAGTTGAAGAAATCGCCCCACGTTTTGCAAGCTCTTTTAAATTGGCATCGAGAGCTTCATTAGCCGGTTTGAACTCAGAATTTCGGATGATTGAGAACGGTTTTCTGTGTGGGGATCCAGAAAGATATCTATCAAGGCCTGCTCTAATAGCTCTCATTGTGTTTCGACTATATGCTTCGCCATTGACGTTTCTTGCTTCAACGTAAAAATGTTTCATCACAGATGACAGCTCTGTCACTGTCATCATCTCAAGAGGAGTTAAAACATTTTTCTCTTGACTCCAAGCTGTAAGTAAAAACAATTATCTTTTGTAAATGAGTTGCTTATTTGTTGGTCTTTTGTAATTTATGGAAATAATTTGGAAAACAAACAAAAAAAATTCGTTCGTGCCGGTAAAAAGTCTCAGTTTTATGTGTTTTCTTACCATTAAAGACGTTAACTGCATATTTTGTTGACTTTTTGGTGTTTATTGGCGTAGCTTCGTCGACCAATCTTTTTATTTCAGTGTCACTTGTTTCTAAAAATCGATTTTTTCTGTTTTCCATGTCTTTTTTATGTTTTTTTTTACCTTGTTTGTTTCTGGCTGGACAAATATCACTTCGGACGGGGGATATCGCCTGATACCCGTCCTGCACGTGACCCATTTGAACCAATGACAGCGCGCGAAAATTCATCGTTGGGTTATGAAATCAAATATTCAAGTGTCCATCATCTGAATTCCTGTTATTACAAGAAAATTCTGGTAACGCCACTGAGACCTTGATACTGAATATCAGCTGCCGTCTATATTTTCACCAGAATCAGGGCAAACATTGAAACAAGCTTCTATCAGAGCCGTAGCAGGGGGAGGTCCCCCCCCCCCCCCATATTTTTGCCTTTGCTAAGCCCCTGTCTATAAATACGGCTGCATTTCTCATTCTAATCACACTGATTGTTCAGTTGGAAAGAGGATCACTCATTAGGAGCCGTCGTATCTCCAGGTAATCTTTGTAATGTCCCGTGTGGGATTGGCTATGTTAATATAACTGAGTACCGACGTGCATTATCACTATTTTCTATAATTCTTTTATGATTAAACTGCATATCTCCCCTGATAAAATACTTTCAGTACTGTTTCTTCATGAAGTAAATAGTCGAATGTAAAGCTTAATTTGCGTGATGGTTCGTATCAAGAATTTTTGCGCGCGTACATTTGATTCAGAATTCAGTCGCTTAACGGTACGTGTTCTTGAATATTTAATGATGAAAATTGTGCTTGAAAAGAAAAATACAACTAAAATATAGCATATATTTTACAAAATATTAGCCAACTTTTTAATCCCCTGCATGCATGAGCATGCGCTTAGAGAAGTATTTCCAATATATTGATGACTGTGACGTCAGGTAAGGCTTTCAAATATACAAAACTGAACTGGTTCACCCGAACAGTATTCCAAAAGCTTTTTCTTTGTCGTTTTCCAAATGTTTTTCTTTGTTATATGCACTACTTTAGTTTAGTTTAGTATATTACGATTTGCCACAACTATATTTCAATAATTTTTAAATTTGCAAAAGTACGTTAACAAATTGGCCCTCCTTAAGCCCTCTCCCGCCAAAACTGACGTTAATTCTACATGTAATTAACACCAATTGCACAAAACTTATATTTTCTTTTCTATTATTTCATTTCATGTTATTTTAAGAACAAAGTATGGTAGGCCTTCATCAAGTGCTTGCTATTATGGTAGCAGTTTCTTTTCTACCACAGTCAGCCATCTCATGTCGTCAGTACAGAGCAGGCGGCGGCTGTAGCGTGGTCTGTCCATGTGCAGGCGACATGAGATGTGAAGCATTCCATCATGTTTGTAGAAAGCCAGGAGGAGAAGGAGATCCATGCCATGCTACAAGGCCTTGTGGTTCTGGGCTGCAATGCGAGGCAGGTCACCAAGTTTGCAGAAAGCCAGGAGGAGAAGGAGATCGATGCCATGCAACACGCGAGTGTGCAGATGGATATGGTTGCTTAGCATTATTCCATAAGTGTAAAAAAGGTACCCAAGGTGTAGGAGACCCTTGTGATTATTTTAACAAGTTTTGCAAAAAAGGCTTAGAATGCTGGCACCGTAAGTATTTGGTTTTCCAGGTTTATTTAAATAAATGTTCTCACGAATTTCAAATTAATCTTGTTGGTCTTTCATGTTCTTTCAGGCAGTGATAGTAAATGTTATAAGTCATGAATATGACGGGCAAGCTGCAGGGTAACAATGTTGCATGGATCCTTCAAGATGAAGAGAAACTATATACTTTCCCCTGTATAAGATAGTTAGTTGAAAAAAGTTACGAACTATATTGTAAAAAGTAGAGTGTAATACAAAATAAAAATAAACATCAATAGGGGATTACTCAATTCTGAATATAACTTGGTTTTTAAATATACTGTAAAGCCCACCGTGAGGTTCACTTTTCTAAATTGGGCTCCCTGTGGGAAAACTGAAGAAAAGCTTTTGTAGGAAGAACAAGACTTCGTGACCATTTTTACATACATGGAGTCTCCGCAGGAATCGAAACCACAAGTCATAGTTCGCAAGTCTATCTGGCCTGCGTAGCGGCGCATTGGGGACTGGGGTGGCCCCTCACCCTTTCCCCCTCCCCCAAATTTGGGGTGCTACGCAAACTTAAAACTATGTTCTAAACACTTGTGTGTTTGTCGGCTTAAAACTTCGACGTTTGTCGATTTCATACGAGACCGCTTTTTACGTTTGACGTTTTCTTCTTCTTCTCTTAGCTCCTTTTCAGCTCCTTGTGGAGCATAAGGCGAGACGTTGACGTTTTACCCGACGAAAATACTGACGAGTTTCAGGAGACAGTTAGAACATGTTTTGATGTCTGGTGTTCACGCCAAGCTGCAAACGACGGTATAACTAGTGACAACGTATAGATACAGAGCTACTGATACAGAGCTTGGGCTACCTGTGATTGATTGGCCACTTGGTAAGCCTGTGGTTTTATCTGACCACTGGTCGCGCGAGGTCTAGTACCTACCTTGTATGACCGGTGTCTGTACCTGAGCCAGTCAGTAGCTGCCATTTTGAAATTTCCAGACACAGGCTTACCACCCTAAGTATCTGTGGTTGCAATACTCCCGTTTCGAGTTCTCTTTTACGCTGTGTTAGCCTCAATTGTGCGTAAATTATGCAGAAATTTAGATAAAACTCGTGAAATTTCAAAGTATTTTTATTGTCTTCTTTACACACAGATCTCTTGAATTTCCACGGGCTGTTACTGAATAAAAGAATATATTACACGGTTTTGAGGCTAACACAGCGTAAAAGAGAACTCGAAACTGGAGTATTGGTTGAGGGTTTCTTGGCTTGGGATCCCTGTGGCACAGAAATAGCCGTTAATCGATGTAGTTCAAATTTTGCTCCTAAAATCTGTCCTCTGTAGTCGCTCATCAAAAACATTTTATTTTAAAATAAAGATTGATAGTTTATTACTTGTTTTGAAGGTTTTTTTTCTGCGAAAAAGCCTCAAAAATGCTTATTTAGGGATTCGAAAGTTCAGGGGTTAATTTGACTCACTCTCCTTTTACAGTAAGGAGAGTGAGTCATAGTATATAAATAGAAGATTCAAGAGTTTATGTCCCTTTCTTGTTTCACAACATGAATTTCTATTAGAGGTAGTAGTGCTACGGAGGGGAAGTTTTTGTCCATGACCATGAGTGTCATTCAACAGAGTGAGATGGAAGAAGTCCATCTATTTGTTAAGAAATCAAAAAAGTTTGAAAGATAAATAAGATGTTACTTTAAGGTGGCTTCCTATAGTATTTTTCAGACCATACCTTTCATCTACATCTTCTACATCTTTATTAGTTGATAAAAATTGTAAAATATCACATCAACTGTACATAACATGTTTATATAATAAGATAAATAATTAATAATTGAGAAGTTACAATGAGTAATAAAATAATAATAGAGCAAACGCATTAAAACCATTGAAACAAATGCAAAACAAGACACAAACAAGTAGTAGCCATGTAGTGACAATTAGTCACTATCACTCATCCAGAGCATCCACCACACAAAGAACAAAGTGAACATCACAAGGGTCTCTTGTGTATGTGTCCCCGTGTAATGGATGCTCCGGCCGAGCGACAGTGACCAACAGGCACCACCTGCAAGTATCAATTTCGAATCAATTTCACGGTTTCAATGCGCTTGCTCTAATAATAAAAAATAATAGTTCAAGTTAACAACTTGCTTTATTTTCAGGACAACAAAGCGCGTCATATTAAAGATGGCGATCTAATTTAGTTTTGAATTCATTTAATGACTTTGAATTTACTAGTTCTGAGGGTAAATAGTTCCACTCTGATATTGATCTTGGAAAAAAAGAAAACTTGAAGATGTCCTTAGAAACTTTAGGTATTCTATATTTTAGAGAGTGACTATTTCTAGTCCTCATTTCACTATTTGGAATTAAGTGTTGTTCTGTATTTACATCAACAAGATTGTGGCTCAGTTTGTACATTAGTGACAGTCTATTTCTCTTCATTCTAGATTCAAGAGTGTCCCATCCTAGCTCTGAAATCATATCTGTAACACTAGCGGTTTGGTTATAGTTTTGTAGGCAAAAACGGGCATTTCATTTTCCTTTGGCTTATTCATAGTCTTAACTTATACCTATATACTTGATTTTTGGACCAGTTATAGAGCTAAGATGAAATTTTAAAATGATGTTAATTTTAGCTTGATTGACGTTACCTTGGCAACGATAAACAAATATTGTTGAAATTGGTTTTTATTGAATAACTCTAAAACTCGATGAGACCTAGACAAACGGCAAACGACATCATCAACTTCAAGCTATTGCAAAACGATTTCAACTAATTTAAAGAAAATCAATCTGTTAGATTTCAAGTAATTCGCCGAAATATTCTAAAGTCGCGATTTTCGCACATTGAAAGTTACGGCGGCCCGAGAGATACTGAGAAAAACCGAATTACTATTTCAAACCAGAGATTTTTTTTTTCCTCGTTCAAATATGTTCAAATTGCTGCCAGAATAACTTTCAAACGAATGCATATTTTTGCTCGATATGGTAGGAGTGTATTTATCAAAATATTCACGCAAGGAAAAAAACATATATCTCTTGTTTGAAAGAGAATTAACTTTTAGTATTTAGCCAGTAGGTAGTGTATTAGGAAGGGTTTGTTTTGGAATATTTTAATAGTAATTCGGTTTTTCTCAGTATCTCTCGGGCCGCCGTAACTTTCAATGTGCGAAAATCACGGCTTTAGAATATTTCGGCGAATTACTTGAAATCTAACATATTGATTTTCTTTAAAATAGTTGGAATCGTTTTGCAATAGCTTGAAGTTGATGATGTCGTTTGCCGCTTGTCTAGGTCTCATCGAGTTTTAGGGTTATTCGATAAAAACCAATTTCAACAATATTTGTTTATCGTTGCCAAGGTAACGTCAATCAAGCTAAAATTAACATCATTTTAAAATTTCATCTTAGCTCTATAACTGGTCCAAAAATCAAGTGTATAGGTGTAAGTTAAGACTATGAATAAGCCAAATGAAAATGAAAGGTATGGTCTGAAAAATACTATAGGAAGCCACCTTAAGTGATATTTACAAAACGAGCTTGAGTGTTTTATCGTGGCCGAAGGCCGAGTGTTTATATCCACGATAAAACACGAATGCGAGTTTTTTACATGACTTCTAAAACCCATGAAGAGTCAAAAACATTTTTTGAGCATTTGTATTCAAGACTATAACGAAAAAATGTATTTTGCAGTATAATCTGGTGCCACATTATAGGTTTTGAATATCGTGTGTTTCTTGAATAAAATTACAATATGAGGTCTGTAAGGAATAGAAATCTCAGGAGGCTCAGTTAACATTTGTGTTACTTATTAGGGCATAACGCTTTTGAAAAACCTTTCTTTGTTAAACATCAATGCTTTGTTATTTAGATTTGCTTTGTTTTTTTTCATGTTCTGTTTTTTCGTTTGTCATAATGACAATGCAGCGCTTTCGGAAGGTACAAACCTCTGAAAGAGAAAGCTTTAGTAGATTCAGTACCTTCGAGTACCAAACATTCTTCAAAGTGGGCCCATAACATTTTTGAGGATTGGAAGAGATTTAGTGTCAAACAAGATCATGCAAGATCCTTCAAAAGAGATTATTCCATGGCAGGTTGAAGATATCTTTCAGTTATACAAAATCTTAACACACAGTCACTCGATTTCTGGCTGGTGATGTTCATTCATGATCAAGAAGTCGCGAAACAAAATGGTGAGCTTTATCCGCTGAAGAGCTTGACGTATCTCATATTTTGATTTAAACTTTTATTTTTCACACGATATTTTATCGTGAATACACATTTCATGTTTTGACGATATTTTGTCGTTTTTTTTTTTCGAATAGTAGTTCTAGATTATGGAACTTTTTCCAATACAGAAACAATGGTAATTAGAATATGAACACTGTTATCAATCAGCCAATCTATTAAACTATATTTGCAATGTTTCTAGTTGAGAAAAACGCTAGTTATAAGTAAATCTAGATAAAAAGTTGTACACATTTGTTTGATATTAGTAAACTTTACTATTTCCTCCGCTATGGATTGTCTTTAATTGTCTTTATTTTATTTTATTTTATTTTTTAGGTATAGAGGTTCATAGGAGAGGGCCGTTTTGAGCTGATTTCGGGAGAGTGCAGGTTTGATTAATAATTCATATACGTGCTGATACAATGCATTTGTCTTTGATGAATTGTTGTAGATATTGAACTGTTTAATAAACATGAGTGTTTTAACTGCAATGAAACTGCAGTTAAAACACTAATGTTTATTAAACAGTTTTATAACTACAACGGTTCATCAAGCACAAATGCATTGTATCAGCACGGATATATATGAATTATTAATCAGCCCAGCACTCCCCTGAGATATTCAAAACCGCCCCCAGCTTTTAGTTTGATGGACCTTTATCCTAGTATAAATTATACGTCAAGTGTTTAGTTTGGGCGACACGATTGGCTCTTAGCCTCATTGAATATTAATGAGTTTTAAAATATCTTTTGGCATTTAAGAGCCTTTTAAGAAGGAACATGGTTTTGATCTCTTCTACTTCTGACAATGTGTGTCATTCTGTAACTAAGCATGAATACATGAAGTGTTGTGTAGTATAACTCAGTTTTTACTAAGTATTTGTGCATGCTACATTTTGTAAAACAAATGTCTGAAAGATATCTCACTTCTGTTTGGAGTTCAATTATTGTTATGTTAATACTTTGGTCATGGACAAAAACTTCCCCTCCGTAACACTACCACCTCTAATAGAAGTTCATGTTGTGAAACAAGAAAGGTACATAAACTCTTGAATCTTCTATTTTTGATATAGGCCTATGATCGATAATGATCTATGGTTTAATAATTTAAACAAAAAATCAGCAATATTTGACAAACTGAATAAGAAGGAAATTTAAACACAGTGTAAAAAACTTTGCAACTGTACTGATATTTGGAAGCAAGAGTATTTGACTTGTTGACTACTGCCAAATTTTGGACCTGATTCAGGTGTCTGCTACAATATTTTATCCCACACCATAGAACATACAGCCAATCAGAAAGCAGGAAAGCCGCTGTATATTCGTCGGTATTTCACTCTTCCTTCCCATCATGCACTGCGCGTTGAATCTACGCATTTGTATTTGTATTTTGCGAAGTTTGAAGTAAAAAAACATGGGAAACTTTATTGCCCGCGAACGACCTTAAACTCGACTTTGTTTCCGATTCTATTTTCACTTTTTACTTTTATCTATATTGGGCTCCCTGTGGTTTATATAGTACAAAAACTAGCGACCTTTATTCTCAACACAAAAGTACTAATACTAAGAAAAATACTTTCAAGCTTACATTCAATTCCACATATATTGTGAATTAAGTCAAGACCTACGTTTGCCGAGTTTCACAAAAAAAATTCCTAAAAGAAGTTATATCCGTTTGAAGACAAATTTGGATAGGAGAGTGCATCGATCGTTGTGAACGTTTTGTCAATGTTTTGGATCACTTTAGTATAATGTGGGATAAATGTTAGTCATGGTTCGATTTATAGCGGAGGTCCCGCGCGGGCCACCATACTTAAGAAAAAATGATAACCTATCGAGTTGATTTTTCATGGCTTGATTACGTCATCACCTTGTCCATACATACCTACCTACCTACCTACCTACCTACCTACCTGCCTGCCTGCCTGCCTGCCTGCCTGCCTGCCTGCCTGCCTGCCTACCTACCTACATACATACGTCCGTCCGTGTACCACTTTGCACAGGGTTCCCGCGCGCTTTGCTTACTCACAAATACACGGAAAAATCGCAATAAGGTAGTCAAAGATGGATCAAGAAGTATTTTTTCTTATTTTTGCAATGCGAAAAATACGTTTAATCGAAGTCATGTCTGTCTTAAAGTGAACAAAAACAATTTTTCGACTTTAGCGACTTGCTAAAGAAGATTTAGCGAGGGAAGATTCTTAATCTTACGATGAAGTTTCGTGACTGAAACTTCAGTGAGAGAAAAAGTGGCCTGTAGACCAGAAAAACCTGATTATACTGCAAGAATAATATTTCAGTTCCGTAGAAAACACTTCATAGAAGGTAAATTAATTAATGTTAACTAATATTTCGTAAAAAAGTAGACAAAAAATGTGTAAACTAGCTGGAGAAACTCTCAGACAAGCCAAGGACGTTGCTTCGGCAAACATTGTCAGAAGAACTAGGATAGTTTGTCGTTTTTGCTGCATTTTACATTTTTATCATCATTTTTTTCATTACTTGTGAACCAGAAAAGCGATATTTGAAGCTTTGAAGTTTTTTTTTTGATCCCATTTCAAGAATAAAGGCTAAGATTTAGTAAAAAGACTTTAGCCCAAAAAAATCTTATAACTTTACATTTGCTGAATAAAATCCTTTGTTCTATACATATATGTGTTCATATATTCTATAATCTATAATTTTTTTTTATCGAATTGAAACGTTTTCTAATGCTTTTGAAGGCTTAAAATAATGTTTTTTCTTTCAGTTTTTTCTTCTGGGTTCTGGTAAAGAAGTGGTCACGCTGTAACCGGTGTTATTCCGCGTCACACAACTGTCGCGTTTTTAGCACTATGTATACTATTTATGGGAGCTCCGCTTTTAGGCAGTGCCTAAATCTATATATTATATTTTTATGCCTCATTTAAGAATAAATGATGCAAAATCTTCTCTCCCTAATTAAAACTGGATTGTAATGTTCCTCTAGTTTAAGGAAAAACCTGCGTCGAGTTGACATTGTAGTCACATGCACATTGTGGTAAATATGTCCCCTAAAACAGTCCCTCAATATGTGCATGTGAGAATGGGAATGGCTAATTATTTGCCAGGGGCGTATCCAGGATTTTCTAAATGGGGTAGTGGGGGTGTGCACAAAAATCTAAAAAGCCGCCATTTTTTTACCCCTCCGAAACACCCCCACCACACACAAACAATTTTCCATCGCCCCTGATGTATGTAAATGGACGGTTCTTGGTACAAAATCCTCTTTTCCCATAGGAAAACCATTCTTTTAAAAAGGGGAAGCTGTTTATACAGCGTAAACCGTGCCAATACCACAAGAAACCAAGTTCTGTTCTAATTTGTTATATTCTGATGTTTGCCATTATGACTTGTCAGGATCGCAGAGCGTAATTTTGATTGGGAGGGGGCTAATGACCATCTAAGGAGGCAGAACCTAGCTAGGGGGGTTTTGGAGGCATGCCCCACCTGAAAAAAAATCGAAATTGAGACAATCGGAAAAGCGATTTCCAGTGTTTTGAGGGGCATTCGCAACATATTTATTGCATTGTATAAAGTTCGTGCCATGCTTGAGACATGCATGATAACAAAAATTATCCCCCTTCTCATGAAATTTAATTTTTTCATGACCCACCCCCTGTCCTCTAAAACTATGCACCTGTCCCCCTCTGATTTTTCCCCAACCCCACCCCCTCCATTAATAAAAATGACTCGTCTCTAAGTGCTTTCTGAGCTGTGTGATGGTCGAATGTTCTTCAAAGTCAACAAGTAACCGATTTTATATGTGAAGTTTTCCGATTTTTCTCCGAATTCGGGATACCTGTGGGGACGGTTGTGCTGAAAGGCAAGGCCAAACAAGACAGAGTGCTGGGAAAACCAGAAAAAAGTGAAATAGTAAACCAAATAATACCCACTACTTCTTCAATTGCCAGTTAACAGTTAAGTTTCATTTGTCATTTAAATTGACAGTTAAAAATTTTGTCCTTTTTCAGTTTACAGTTATTTTTTAGGCCGTTTATCAGTTGTCAGTTAACCACATCCAGACCCTCTAGTATATTTTGTCATTCAAAAAGGGTGGTGACTAGCCAACCCCTTCACCACCCCCGGATCCGTCCCTGCAATGTTCAACTGATCGTCATTCATGTTTATTTTATTTTATACTATTCTTTTTTTTCTTTACAATATAGTTTGCAATATTTCAAACGCTGTCTAGCTTAAATTAAAGTTTTCTATTCATCTTAAAGGATCCAAGCAACAGTGTTATCATTATCTGCCAGTTTGTTTGTGACATCTTAGAACACTCTCTGAAAAGAAATGGAAGAACAACCAAAATTAATTTGAAATTAAGAAAGAGAAAATACTGGAGAGATGGAGGGAGAGAGAGAGAGAGAGAGAGAGAGAGAGAGAGAGAGAGAGAGAGAGAGAGAGAGAGAGAGAGAGAGAGAGAGAGAGAGAGAGAGAGAGAGCCTCTGGAACCTAGGGTAGAAGGAGCTAGAAAGGTAGAAAAAAATGTAATATATATTATAAGCCATGGACTTACTTTTGCAGTATAAGCCCTTTTTGCAAGCTCTCAAGAAATTATTACCACAAATCTCTCCTTCTTCTAAGTCATCTATTTAGCACTGATGGAACAATGCCAAGCAAACATGTCCTTCTGCACACTGGCGTGTTGCGTGACATGGATCTCCTAGCTTTCCCTTTCTTCTGCAAACCTGGTGGCCTGCCTCGCATTGCAGCCCAGAACCACAAGGCCTTGTAGCATGGCATGACTCTCCTTCTCCCCCTGGCTTTCTACAAACATGATGGCCTGCTTCACAAGTCATGTCGCCTGCACATGGACAGACCACGCTACAGCCGCCGCCTGCTCTGTACTGACGACATGAGATGGCTGACTGTGGTAGAAAACAAACTACTACCGTAATAGCAAGCACTTGGTAAAGGCCTACCATACTTTGTTCTTAAAATAACATGAAATGAAATAAAAGAAAAGATACGTTTTGTGCAATTGGTGTTTATTACAGGTGGAATTAAAGCGGTCAGTTATTATAAGTAATAGCATGACTTGAGGGTGATTAGTGATTAAATGTCCCCGAAAGCCGAGGGAGGTTTTGTTGAAGTCCCGACGCCGAAGGCGGAGGGACTTTAACTAAACCTCCCGAGGCTTGAGGGGACATTTAATCACTAATCACCTGAAATTTCATGCTATTAGTTTGTAATATTATGATTGCCGAGGAATAAAACTGCTCTTAGGAAATATGTTAGCTTTCGTACGATGCATAAATTACAAAGTTTTACAAAGCTGTTGATATGCGACATACTTAAGGGAATTTGCCTTTGTTAAATGCGACAATGGCGAATTGAACCAGCATTCATTCATTCGTGCTGCTTTATTCTAATTCACTTTGGTTAGCCTAGAGCGGTATTAATGAAGTGTTTTAAAACCGTCTTGATTACGTCACAAATAGTAAGAAAAATTCTCGGCTAGTCAACGTATGCGCAAAGATTGTTCAATGGATCCCACAAGTGCTGGGGTATTCAATAGTGTGTAGTCCAGAGTCATTGCGCAAAATGTTCGATTAGGTCAATGCTACCCAGCCATGGTCCCGGTGATTGTCATATGAGGGACCATGCCTCATGAATAGTGATGAGGGATATTTAGTTACTAAATATCCCTCATGATTATATTCATGAGGGATATTTAGTCTAAATATCCCTCATCACTATTCATCCAGGGGGATGTTAGACCTTAAACATCCCTCTGGAAACAATGGATCCCGAGGTAATCATGATATTATATTCCCTAGCAATGGGAATGATATTTCCTGACCCTCCCTATGGGGTAGGCCTAAAATATCATGATCCTCCCCCTGCACTGATAATACCTCACAAAACAACTGAAATAAGTCCTGTCATTGAGCATGTATATCCAGAAACCCTAAATATTTATAAACCTAGGATATCAAGCAAAATGATTTTAACCATGAATGACAATGGTGGCAGTGATGATGATAATGATGTATATATATATATATATATATATATATATATATATATATATATATATATATATATATATATATATACAGCGATATGCAGAAATTCTGATCCTCTTGATATATATACAAGTATATCAAAAGTATATTAGAAATTATGGGATATCATCTCTGATATTTTTTTCAGAAAGCCCTAGTGATAGGCAACTCGAAAAAAATATCAGCGATGATATCCCATAATTTCTGACATATTTTTGATATACTTGTATATATATCAAGAGGATCAGAATTTTTGCATATCGCTGTATATATATATATATATATATATATATATATATATATATATATATATTATGAATATTATTCATATTTATGTTGTCTATCTATTTTTATAATATAGCTTAGATAGTACGCCCGCTCTCATTGGCTAATTCACTCCAAAAACCTATGCTCTATTTCACCGGTAAAGACATGGTTTGTGATTGACAGCTCACAAATGAAAGTTTCTCTACTACATTTTAAATCCAAAATCTGCACAAAATGGGCGATTTCTGATTATCAAGATTGTTTTAATCTTTCATTCAACAAATTATTTTTTTTTTTAATAAAAAGACAAAAGAGGCACAAAATATACCTGTAGAGTGCCTGCTCAAGGTTGAAATTCGCAGCACAATTGTCTAACATTGCTGACTAGGCTTTCTTGTTTACAAATACGCTATCAGGCTATCATTAGCTTATCGATCAGACTATCATTAGCTTAGCTATCAAGCTATCATTAGCTTAGCTATCAGGCTATCATTAGCTTAGCTATCAGGCTATCAGGCTATCATTAGCTTAGCTATCAGGCTATCATTAGCTTAGCGATCAGGCTATCATTAGCTTAGCGATCAGGCTATCAGGCTGTCATTAGCTTAGCGATCAGGCTATCAGGCTATCATTAATTTAGCTATCATGCTATCATTAGCTTAGCGATCAGGCTCTCAGGCTATCATTAGCTTAGCTATCAGGCTATCATTAGCTTAACGATCAAACTATCAGGCTATCAATAGCTTAACTATCAGGCTATCATTGCATTGAAATATCTCAATAATCCCCCGTAAAACAGATGTATTTAGATAAATTGAAATCCATCTTTTAGTTTATAGAATCAGATGTCAAATGCAGCGATCAGGAGCATCAAGGACTGAGAAAAGAAGAAAATGTAAAGCACAAAAATCCTATGAATTTACCAACCTGAAAAAATTCGTCCCCAAACAATTCACAAGACCTTACTATTAGAAATGTGTGGCTTATGTCACTCTTTACTGTTGTAGACGAAGTAGAAAAAGACAGCGAGAGCTCAGAAAAGAAAGCTTTCTCCCAGTTTTTCTTCTAAGCTTTTTAAATTCTTGTAAAATAAATAAACTTACAGTCCTTGTAGCTTGTGAACATCAGCCAAAGCGTACACCACGAGCTGAAAGATTTCCTGTTCAAACCTTACCTCATCTGTTTAATCTTATAAAAACAGGTCTTCAATTTATTTTCAGTACATCTTCGACTTTACAGTAGTTTCATTAACATTTCAAAACATTTCTCGCCGTGATTTTGAAGGAGTTTTCAATGGTTTTGCCTCGTTAAATTCCATTTCTGTACTAAGGAATTTGGTTGCTGTCAACGAAACTTTTGTCATGCGTACAAGCCTTGTTTTTGATACTAAGTTGGGAGAATTTCAATTTCATCAGCTTATTGTCTAGCCTCCTTTGCATACGTTCTTAATCAAAATATAAAAAAAAAAACAATATAAAACGTCCGCTTGTGTCTATATACTGTGATATAAACACTCTGGGAGCTGTAGAGCACTCGAGAAGTCAAAGAAACACTCGGCTGCGCGTCGTGTTTCTCTACGACTTCTCTCTTGCTCTACAGCTCCCAGCGTGTTTATATCACAGTATATAGACACGCGCGCCGTTTTATATTCCTTAAAGAAAGTATTTTGGAAACTGTCTTTATGACAGTTATAAGCCATACTTCTCACTATAAGGAACGAAGTCAAAATAATTGTCATCTTACGTGACCCGATTTGGAGGGGAGGGGTGGTGTTACCCGGTACCCACCACCTCTGGAAGTGAAATCCTAAATTTTGTACACAAATATCTCCAAAACTAAAGTCAAATCGTAGAAGTGAATATATTGTCTGTTTGCATGTATTCTAAACAGCGTATTTGTGGATAGAAATAGTCACTACGGACACCCAGTATCGAGCATTTCAACAGGTCTCTGAGGGGGGGAGGGGGTATCTACCGGTACCCACCACCGAAACCAAAAAAATCGGGTCCCTATTTTGGACAATTGTTTTGACCTTGTCCCTAAGTACTGTAAGTTTGAACTGATGACAGTGAATTAATATGGAAATAAATTGTGCAAGAATAGATGTAACGGCTTCCATATATGGCTGGTGCGTGACATTTGTCACGGCTTTTAACATTCAGAAATGAATTACATAAAAAATTGTTTTAATCAACTTTTTAGGGGTTCCCTTGTTGGCATATGCTAAAACAATTATTCACTTCGCCTTCGGCGAATAATTGTTAAACATACAACATGTACTCATACTAACCCAAAAATTGAATATAGCGAGAATTGTTAAATATTGACATATAATGATTATTAATTAATACTGTAATGTATATTTGACAGTGTAGGCTTTAGTGTGAAAAACAAAGCAATTTATCAAAAAGCGACAGTTAGAGCACATGAGATCTTCCAGATGTTCCACCGGGTACGGACATGCAACGAAACAGATTATGCAATTTTAATTTTATAGAGGATAGAGTGAAAGCAAGAGATTTAGGTAGTTTGCTAAGCTGTTTAAATAATTGTCAGGTTTTACTATGTGCGATCAAAGTATGTGAATAGAGGTTCATTTTTATACCAAAACATTTTACAAAATATAAATGCTTTTTGGGCGCTACCAAAACTGTGCTGGAACAGCATTGTAACTACAGTCATCTACGGCCCCTAAAACTGACCCTCCCCCCCCCCCCCCCCCCAACTTTTTCCGTAATTTTTTTTTGACAAAATATTATCGATTTCGTATCAATTTTCAATTGTCAGTTAAGTTTTATTTGTTAGTTAACAGTTAAAAATTTCATCCTTTGTCAGTTAATAGTTATTTTGAAGGCGTTTGTCAGTTGTCAGTTAATCACATCCAGACCCTCTAGTATATTTTATCATTTCACCACCCCCGGATCCGTCCCGGCAGTGTTCAACTAATCACTAATCATGTTTGTTTTTATTTTATACTATTCTTTAATTATTTTTTTTTTTACAATATTGTTTCCAATATTACATTCGCTATCTAGATTAAATTGATAGTTTTCAATTCATCTTGAAGCTAGGATCCAAATCCATTACCATGACGATCGACTGAATACTGATGTATGACATCTTTGATCACCGTCTGAAAAGACATGAAAGACCAACAAAATTAATTGGAAATTCCAGAGAAAATACTTACTCAGGTCAACAGCAAAAACAACAAAAATCATTGTATTACTTCGGTTATGCATATTTACAAAGCAATTTAGTTTTATTATACAAAAAAAGAAAGTAAATGTTACTCAAAATAACTTAAAAGCTAATGTGGTTGAGTAACAATATTCAGAATGATTAAACCTATTGTCCAGGGTATATTAACAGTTTACAATTATTGATATTAATGATACAAAGAAATATATTGTGAAAGAAAAAAACTATCACACTATTAAATATAAAGGCTATAATGAGATTGACGAAAAACAATGAATGGAGAAAAAAAATACAAGAATAACCACAACAAACCACCACAGTAGCAACAGCAAGAACTACCACAACAAACTAAATAACATTGAGCCTCTGGAACCTAGGGTAGAAAGAGCTAGAAAGGTAGAAAAAAAATTAATATTATAAGCTATATATGGAAAACCAAAAACTTACCGCGGTTGCAGTATAAGCCCTTTTTGCAAGCTCTCAAGTGATCAGTAGCACAAATAGCTCCTTCTTCTAAGTCATTTATTTGGCAAATATGGAACAATGCCAAGCAAGTATATCCATCTGCACACTGGCGTGTTAAGTGACATGGATCTCCTTTCTTTCCCTTTCTTCTGCAAACATGGTGACCTGCCTCGCATTGCAGCCCAGAACCACAAGGCCTTGTAATGTGGCATGGATCTCCTTCTTTCCCTGGCTTTCTGCAAATTTGACGGAATGCTTCACAAGTCATGTCCCCTGCACATGGACAGAACACGTTACAGCCGCCGCCTACTCTGTATTGACGACATGAGATTGCTGACTGTGGTAGGAAAGAAACTGCTACCATAATAGCAAGCACTTGATGAAGGCCTACCATACTTTGTTCTTAAAATAACATGAAATGGAATGAAAGAAAAGATAAGTTTTGTGCTGTTGGTGTTTATTACAGGTGGAATTAAAGCGGTCAGTTATATTCCCTAGCAATAGGAATGATATTTCCTGACCCTCCCCATGGGGTAGGCCTAAAATATCATGACCCTCCCCCTGCACAGATAATATCTCCAAAAACAACTGAAATAAGACCTGTCATTGAGAATGTATATCCAGAAACCCTAAATATTCATAAACCTAGGAGATCAAGCAAAATGCCTCTAACCATATATGAGAATGGTGGCAGTGATGATGATAATGATGTATATATTATGAATATTATTTATAGCGGAACACCATACTTAAGAAAAAATGGTAACCCATCGAGTCGATTTTTCATGGCTTGATTACGTCATTCTATTGTCCATACGTACATACGGCGTGTACCACTATGCACAGGGTTCCCGCGCGCTTTGCTTACTCACAAATGCACAGAAAAAATCGCAATAATGTAGTCAAAGACGGATCAAGAAGTATTTTTTCTTAATTTTGCAATACGAAAAATACGTTTAATCGAAGTCATGTCTGTCTTAAAGTGAACAAAAACAATGTTTCGACTTTAGCGACTTGCTAAAGAAGATTTAGCGATTGAAGATTCTTAATCTTACGATGAAGTTTCGTGAGTGAAGCTTCCGGAGAGAAAAAGTGGCCTGTACACCAGCAAAACCTGATTATACTGCAAGAATAATATTTCAGTTCCGTAGAAAACACTTCATAGAAGGTAAATTCATTAATGTTAACTAATATTTCGTAAAAAAGTCGACAAAAAATGTGTAAACTAGCTGGAGAAACTCTCAGACAAGCCAAGGACGTTGCTTCGGCAAACATTGTCAGAAAAATCTGGATAGTTTGTCGCATTTTAGATTCTTATCATCTTTTTCTTCAATACTTGTGAACCAAAAAAGCGATATTTGAAGTTTTGAATTTTTGTTTTTATATTTGATTGCCAGCGAGCCTCGCGCGAGGAATTCTGATATCAAAACAAGTTTACAAGTTTACAAGTTTACAAGTTTACAAGTTTACAAGTTTACAAGTTTACAAGTTTACAAGTTTACAAGTTTACAAGTTTACAAGTTTACAAGTTTACAAGTTTACAAGTTTACAAGTTTACAAGTTTACAAGTTTACAAGTTTACAAGTTTACAAGTTTACAAGTTTACAAGTTTACAAGTTTACAAGTTTACAAGTTTACAAGTTTACAAGTTTACAAGTTTACAAGTTTACAAGTTTACAAGTTTACAAGTTTACAAGTTTACAAGTTTACAAGTTTACAAGTTTACAAGTTTACAAGTTTACAAGTTTACAAGTTTACAAGTTTACAAGTTTACAAGTTTACAAGTTTACAAGTTTACAAGTTTACAAGTTTACAAGTTTACAAGTTTACAAGTTTACAAGTTTACAAGTTTACAAGTTTACAAGTTTACAAGTTTACAAGTTTACAAGTTTACAAGTTTACAAGTTTACAAGTTTACAAGTTTACAAGTTTACAAGTTTACAAGTTTACAAGTTTACAAGTTTACAAGTTTACAAGTTTACAAGTTTACAAGTTTACAAGTTTACAAGTTTACAAGTTTACAAGTTTACAAGTTTACAAGTTTACAAGTTTACAAGTTTACAAGTTTACAAGTTTACAAGTTTACAAGTTTACAAGTTTACAAGTTTACAAGTTTACAAGTTTACAAGTTTACAAGTTTACAAGTTTACAAGTTTACAAGTTTACAAGTTTACAAGTTTACAAGTTTACAAGTTTACAAGTTTACAAGTTTACAAGTTTACAAGTTTACAAGTTTACAAGTTTACAAGTTTACAAGTTTACAAGTTTACAAGTTTACAAGTTTACAAGTTTACAAGTTTACAAGTTTACAAGTTTACAAGTTTACAAGTTTACAAGTTTACAAGTTTACAAGTTTACAAGTTTACAAGTTTACAAGTTTACAAGTTTACAAGTTTACAAGTTTACAAGTTTACAAGTTTACAAGTTTACAAGTTTACAAGTTTACAAGTTTACAAGTTTACAAGTTTACAAGTTTACAAGTTTACAAGTTTACAAGTTTACAAGTTTACAAGTTTACAAGTTTACAAGTTTACAAGTTTACAAGTTTACAAGTTTACAAGTTTACAAGTTTACAAGTTTACAAGTTTACAAGTTTACAAGTTTACAAGTTTACAAGTTTACAAGTTTACAAGTTTACAAGTTTACAAGTTTACAAGTTTACAAGTTTACAAGTTTACAAGTTTACAAGTTTACAAGTTTACAAGTTTACAAGTTTACAAGTTTACAAGTTTACAAGTTTACAAGTTTACAAGTTTACAAGTTTACAAGTTTACAAGTTTACAAGTTTACAAGTTTACAAGTTTACAAGTTTACAAGTTTACAAGTTTACAAGTTTACAAGTTTACAAGTTTACAAGTTTACAAGTTTACAAGTTTACAAGTTTACAAGTTTACAAGTTTACAAGTTTACAAGTTTACAAGTTTACAAGTTTACAAGTTTACAAGTTTACAAGTTTACAAGTTTACAAGTTTACAAGTTTACAAGTTTACAAGTTTACAAGTTTACAAGTTTACAAGTTTACAAGTTTACAAGTTTACAAGTTTACAAGTTTACAAGTTTACAAGTTTACAAGTTTACAAGTTTACAAGTTTACAAGTTTACAAGTTTACAAGTTTACAAGTTTACAAGTTTACAAGTTTACAAGTTTACAAGTTTACAAGTTTACAAGTTTACAAGTTTACAAGTTTCTAAGTTTACAAGTTTACGAGTTTAGTTTATTTACTCTCTTTAAATATTACAATTTTTATACATAGAATTAGTAATACTAAAATGATTCACAGTTTTGATTTACAGTTTTGTTTGGATATAAGAAGAGCCTGGGGGCTAAGTTAACTGTTAGGTTTTCTAGTTAGCCCCCAGTCTTTTAATTAGTATAGGAAAACGCACGACCTCGAGTACAATTTGGAAATTAATAGGTACGAGTAATGTTTTGAAAGTTCTTGTAATTGTACGAGCCTTTAGGCGAGTGCAATTAAAGAACTTCAAAACATTACGAGTGCCTATTAATTCCAAATTGTACGAGAAGGTCGTGCGATTTTTTATTTATAGTTCACTCAACAAAATTTTATAAAAAATGCGAAGCGAAGGCATTCATCCGTCTTCATTGCCTTTGCTATAACCGACCCTTCTTCAAGAAAGCTAAGTCAAGAACAGCATAGAAAGTGTTAACGTTGCTGTAAAAGCTTTTTAAATTAGTATTTTATGTATGATTTGAACTACAAAATACTAGAAAATAATTTTACATCTCAAGTAAAAAGCTATTTTAATGCATGTTTACATGCTTACAACTATTGAATGACAGTACTGACAGCTAAACAGCGAATCAAGAAGCGACTTTTCTTTGAAAACGTACTGTGTGAAAACTAAGCGAAAGTTGATCATGAGAGTTTATACAGTTCGCTAAAATATGTTTTTTTCCTCTTAGCATTTGCTAATAACTGCAAAAAACACAATTTCAAAAATACTTTCTCTTAAAACAAGTTAGCTGGACAACATCAAAAGAGATAAAAGCGACAAATATGTCGTTCAAGTTAAAAGTTTTGAAGTACAGCTTGCCGTGAACGAGTCGCCAGTGATCAGACCATGTGCTTTGGATATTATTCCCTCCTGTAGCTTGAAGAATTTCGCTGCTATTTTCTTCGAATGGTGAATTATCTGAAGATTTTATTATTTCAAGACTGGATTGACAACTTAGGATCAATGAACTCGTGATAAATAGCTAAATTCGTCTCTCTACAACTAGTCGACAGTTTGCCGGTAAGATTTGATCTTAACTATTTTAAAACAAAAAACGAGCCTTTACTCGCTGTGTTTTTTCGCTAAACGGAAAGAAATTTGCTTTAAAACTATTGTTAGCTGTTTTCTACATATTGTACGATTGTAGATGTGGTGTTGAATTCATTTTTCGAGAAAACCACAGAAGACAACAGGTAATAAAACGAGAACATTCAAAGCTCCAACTCAAATTGTTTGGCGAAAACTAGAAAGAAAAAACGACTTTCTACTACAAAACATGATTTATTACGTCTTGAATTTCTCTAGTTATCATAATTTGAGGCCTTTCTATGTGTGTATCGAACAGTTTTCTGAAATTTTTGCATTTTAATGTATAAAACACTGATTTTTTGGGAATTTCACTGGGGAAATTTGCCGCTTTTGGCCGTGTTTCCATAGCGACTTAATTGTTACTCCTACGGAGTACAAATTAACGCTCTAATTGTACTCCTCTAGACCAATCAGAATCGAGTAATTTTGTCGAATGTACTATAACAATAGTAAGTCAGGTCTAAAGAAAAAAAAATATATATAAATAGAATATACACCTACTTGCAAGAACGTTGTCATACAACATTTGAGCATTTGTAGTTTAGTGGATTAGGAATAAATTAAAAGCACAAAAGAAGATCATTGAAGCAGAACTCTTTCTTTTGTACTTTTAATTTATTCCTAATCTTGAAACTACAAATGTTCAAATGTTGTATGACAACGTTTTTGCAAGTAGGTGTAATTACAATGGATATATGTAATAGAATTAGATAATTTGATAATAAGGTAAATTGATAAATTAAGAAAGAATAATGTTGATATGATTGATATAGTTTGGAAAATATCATATAATGTATAGGTGCATAATTGTAGTATACATATTTCATAATCATATGGATATTTTGACATTTTTATAGATAATTCATTTTAATGTTGAATGAATATTAAAAAGGAATACATATCACACCAAATATTTGCTACTGATTTATCTGGCTTTTCCAGCTATTATTATTACACAATCGAAAAAATGATGAGCTTGTTTTTTTCTTTATGGATAAGCTTATGTTTTTGTAAGATATTTCGCTCGATAATAAAGTTAAGAATAAATCTGAAAAAACTTTTCAAAGACCAACTTACTAACAAAGAAAATGATTATCTTGCATTAATGAATATGCCTCAAAAAGCTTAAGCTTATAATATTTTTCGACAATTTTCAGTGTAGTTCACTTTCCACATGCACCTAAACTTTATAAACCTGATAACTTAAGATTTGCTGAATAAAATCCTTTGTTCTATACATGTATTCATATGTTCTACAAGCTATAATTATTTTTTTTTTCGAATTGAAAAGTTTACTAATGCTTTTGAAGGCTTAAAATAATGGTTTTTCTTTTAGTTTTTCGTTCTGGGTTTTGGTAAAATCAGAAAAAGTGGTAACGCTGTAACCGGCGTTATGCCGTTGCACACAATTGTCACGTTTTTAGCACTATATATACTGTTTATGGGAGCTCCGTTTTTAGGCAGTGCCTAAATCTGTATATCAATTTATATTGTCTATCTATTTTTTGAGGGTTGTAAGTTAGAAAACTGTAAAAGGTTATTGCATTTCCCTCTTGAAATAAAGTTATTGTATTTTATTGTAGCTATGGTGATGCTGAGCATTATGAGTTCTTGCTAGAGTTTTGATTGATTTGGAATGTTGGCACATAGTTTTTCAATGCCGTATTTTAAATCCTTAATTTGCATTTGTGAACTTTAAGAGGTGATGTCCATAGCCATCAGACATTCGCGGCAAAGCTTGTTTTATCGATTTTGCTCAAATTTTAACCATAGGTAGGCCTTGTCATAAGATACACCACTGTGTAGTTAGTTTTGAAAATTTTTACTTTTTTGAGGAAAAAACGGGGGAAAACGATTTCGCGCCAAATCGCCCGTCTGAGACTCGTAATTTTAGGTCAACTTTGTCGGCTTCGTGTGCCCAAAATATTAACTCTACTGACTCAAAACTACCGTTGCAATCTTCGCAATTATCTTAAGTTATGTTCCAAGCTTTTTAAAAAACTTTCAACTGCTTTTATATTTTTTTGACACATTATTTCTGAAGTGCACTAATTACATTATGCAAAATAGGTAAAAAATAACGGGCCTTTTTCCGATGTGCTGACCAAAATTATTCAATGATATTTTGCATTCTGAAAGTCAAAGGGGGAAATATGAGTCTGTGAAAAAATCAGCTTGGGTAAATGTAATGGAGCGAAGTTATGAAGCTCTAAACATTGAGAAAATAAGGCTGGTTTCAGACGAGTCTGCGTATGGCTGTAATCAATTAGCGTGTCATATGCCAACAAGTAATTAACATAAACAATAATTCAAGTTCCTTTATTCTACAAAATAGCTTTACAGTATAATTTCACAACGAGTAAACTTTATTTTAGTTTCCATAAGGGCATTAGAATGACATATTTGGCCTAAATTATGTCAGTTTTGTTGTCGAATACTACAAGTCGGCGCTTGTCGCCGAATATGCAAATAACTTCGTCGATAAATGTAAACATCTCTCGAATTTTATGAAGTATTATTTCTTTTCCTTCGTTTAAAAAAATCAGTTTTCCTTCGGAGGACTTATTTGGAAAATTGTGAGCTTTATTTGAAAGAAAAAAAAAATCGAAAATCTGTTGTTTGTTGTTAGAGGTCTGTTAGAGAAGGGACGACGACTAGGCTTACTTTGAAATTGATATAATGGAATTACATATTCGATAAATTGCCTTTGGACAGACCGCGCGCCAAACAATCAAAATTCAGGAAATTATCAAGCCATATATAATAATTACAATTATTGCACTATTGCATTTACACGTCACATCATAAGTTCATTGCTAGCTCCCTCCGCAGAAAACGTTTTGCTTTTTGCATCGGGATTTCCTGTGGTTAGGAGGCTACTGAGTTCAATGTCTCGTTTGTAAACTATAGCATAAGGATCATGGTCGCTGGACAGATTCATAACAACACGAAGAAAAAGTGCGATAAAATTGTATTCACAAAACGGAGAAGGGAGGAAAAATCAAAATCAAATCAAACCAATTTTTACGTGGTCAGAGTACACTTAGCTTTATACAAAAAAACTGATATCACTAGTTTTCAGGAATGACAACAAAATGCAATAAATATCAAAGATAGAAACATAGACAAATAACATACATTAACACTAGTTAATATTAGAGAGAAACAAGATTTGTTTTTCTCGATTCTATCCCCCTCTGTAAACACACTGTGACGTCATAATGTAATAAAGCAATAAGTTTCCCAAAACTAAAGCTTACAACTACAAGTGGCTAGCATGTCCTCTAAAAGCGTAATATATGGCTTCTTTAAGGGCCTTCCCTTAATGTTGGATGTGTCCAGTTGAAAGCTTGAGCAAATTTCTTTTAACATGGAGATGGAAAATTTTGACAGCTTTGATTGTGATGCAATTTTGCAAAGGTCATAGTTTTCAAACGTGATTGGATGTTGAAGGCCTATCTCATCCATGACTTCACTTGCAAGATCTTTCAAATCTGCCTCCAATTGCTCTCTTTGTTGGGGCTCATCTGAACCACCATCATCATCTTCATCAAAATCATCATCATCAACGACCACATCTAGCTTTTTCTTAGCCGCTACACGCGAGAAAAAGCTTGCAATTTGTCGAGTTGATAGCCAGTCGTCTTTGCCAAACATACGAATTCCGTCGATTTTTCTCGCTGTCCTCATCATTTTTGAAACACTTGCTGGATCTGCTTTATTTCCGGTTTGTTCTCCACTTTGAAAAATGTCTAACAGGTACTTTTTTTGCTCCTCACTGAAACGCCTTCTCTGTGTCGTTGTTTTTAGAGCCCATCCCATTGGTAAACAATTCTGTGTGTTTTCGACTTTATCCAACCTTATGTCCTCGTCCGTCTCGTAAATTCTGCAGCTAGCGCCATATTCGAGTTTCGCAGCATACGACTTCATTGCTTTGTCATATAATGTTTCATGTTCTATTACGTATTTGTGCCGCTCACAATCGAGATGTTTTTCAAGCGAATGATGTCTTCTAAATGAGCGTACACATCCCTCCTCAGGACAAAAGTATAACGTGTCACCTACATCTTGTTCATCCTCATCCTCACCGCTGTTATCATCATGGTCATCTTCATTATCTGTCTCAGTCTTCTTACGTTCATGAACTTTAGCTTTCTTAATATTTCTTGCCTTTACTGGGACAAAAGAACTGCTATGGGTGGCTATTATTTCGTTGACCTCTGGTAACGTTTTGTTCAAGTCAAACTTACTGAAAGGCAAGAACTTTCCTGATCCGACCTTATACGCTCTCCACACTTTGATCCCCTTGGTTTCGTATTCAACATTGTTGATAAGACTTACACCATCCCACTTCACTTTTATGCTTGTGACGGGCTGTGGGCCGCAAAGGGTTACATGTACTCCGGGAATACCTCCACATGACTCTATTGCACTCTTCATTTGTGCGGCTGTTTCTATGTCATTGCCTGCATTCAGATATGATTTCATGTGATTCTTGATCAGCGCGGCCTTTCGATCACATGATCCCTTGCCACCTTGCGGATCTGAGAAATCAATGCGTTTAAGCGTGATATCGTGCTTTGATGCTATCTGTTGTATCAATAGCATGGTTGCCGCCGAATGGTAGCATCCTGCGTTGTCTTGCTTTAAATACACATTTTTTACGTCTGGTTTTACAGTTTTTAGACTTTTGAGTACGTCATCAAAAATGGCCAACACAGCAGGGCTTTCTTGACTGCAACTCTGAAAGATGTGGACGAAAGTTAACATTTGCACTTCGCCAGTCGCGCACTTTCGTATGGCTACGGTAAGATTCCAAGAGATTCCTCTCTTGCCAAACCAGTCTCTCTGGCTTTCGCGGAACTTTTTTGGAACAAATTTCATGGCCCAATCTGACACTAACAAAACGGACTCCTCATCTAAACTTTCAAGGATTTCTTGTCTTGCGGAATCCTGGTTCACATTTCTGAGTAAATGTGCTTTCCATGCTTCGATGCTATTTTTACAATTTGCGATGATATATTCCATTTCTTCCTTTTGTTCAAATGAACAGTCAGCATTCAAAAGATTTGCTTCTATGTCATCAATAGCAGCAGTAAACAGATTGCATCTATCGCACTGCACATTATGCTCGTGATCACACTTGCTTTGAAAGTCTTTATCACTGGGATGGCTAAGTGCAAATGGTCTACAGTGATCTGCGACTGGTGAGCTGTTTGCAAAGTGAACCTGTTATATATAAATGTAAAATAAAGTTATTGAAAAATAGAACTTCATCTTTTATGTCATTGAGTATATTTCATAGTAGTTCTCATTTAGATAAAGATCGGTATTTATATCAATTATATAAATTTTAGACAAAGAGTTATATATATATCATATTATTATTGTTATCATTATTGTTATTATTATTGTTATTGTTATTGTTATTGTTATTGTTATTGTTATTGTTATTGTTATTGTTATTGTTATTGTTATTGTTATTGTTATTGTTATTGTTATTGTTATTGTTATTGTTATTGTTATTGTTATTGTTATTGTTATTGTTATTGTTATTGTTATTGTTATTGTTATTGTTATTGTTATTGTTATTGTTATTGTTATTGTTATTGTTATTGTTATTGTTATTGTTATTGTTATTGTTATTGTTATTGTTATTGTTATTGTTATTGTTATTGTTATTGTTATTGTTATTGTTATTGTTATTGTTATTGTTATTGTTATTGTTATTGTTATTGTTATTGTTATTGTTATTGTTATTGTTATTGTTATTGTTATTGTTATTGTTATTGTTATTGTTATTGTTATTGTTATTGTTATTGTTATTGTTATTGTTATTGTTATTGTTATTGTTATTGTTATTGTTATTGTTATTGTTATTGTTATTGTTATTGTTATTGTTATTGTTATTGTTATTGTTATTGTTATTGTTATTGTTATTGTTATTGTTATTGTTATTGTTATTGTTATTGTTATTGTTATTGTTATTGTTATTGTTATTGTTATTGTTATTGTTATTGTTATTGTTATTGTTATTGTTATTGTTATTGTTATTGTTATTGTTATTGTTATTGTTATTGTTATTGTTATTGTTATTGTTATTGTTATTGTTATTGTTATTGTTATTGTTATTGTTATTGTTATTGTTATTGTTATTGTTATTGTTATTGTTATTGTTATTGTTATTGTTATTGTTATTGTTATTGTTATTGTTATTGTTATTGTTATTGTTATTGTTATTGTTATTGTTATTGTTATTGTTATTGTTATTGTTATTGTTATTGTTATTGTTATTGTTATTGTTATTGTTATTGTTATTGTTATTGTTATTGTTATTGTTATTGTTATTGTTATTGTTATTGTTATTGTTATTGTTATTGTTATTGTTATTGTTATTGTTATTGTTATTGTTATTGTTATTGTTATTGTTATTGTTATAATATATCATATGTACTTTTTTTCATTTTTAGAATATATCATTTATTTTAACTAGGACCCTTCTGTAAATCGACGCTGGTATCCTGAATAAAGATTATTATTATTATTCTATTATTGACCTTAATATCAATTGAGATTTAGATGTAGCGCAGATCAGTAGCAGTTGGGTGCCTATATGGACAAAGTGGGCCGACTATCATAATACATATTATTATTAATAGAGCGCGCGAGCTCATGTTGATCTTTGCTTAATTGTACATGTAACTAGCGCGCTGACACGCAGATATATAGTAACTAGACATTTTCAAACGAACTGAAAATACATCTGTACTGCGCTTAGTAGATAATAACCGTGATCGCAAAGTCATTATTGTTTATGTTTGAGTACATGTTAGTTTCTTACAAATTACCTTATAGTCTCCTTTGAGGTATCGTTTGGCATGTTTTAGTTTGTCGTTCACTTCCTTTCCCCAAGTTAGGCTCTTTCCATATTCATCCACTAGCTTATCAACTACCTTTTTAAGCTCGTCGAAAGCTTCCGCACCAGATGCAGAAAAATAATCCAATCCTTGCAGTGATTTGCGAGTAGACGCTGAGCAAACGTCCAACACTCTTAGTAAGGCACTGCGGCTCATGGGCACATATCCTACATCTTTACAGTAGCCTTGATATTGTCGGATAATGTGCTCTGGGATTTCCGATCGAATAACATTCGGTATTTTCATAACAGTACCCGATGAAAGTTTCAGTGTTTTTTCACCAAAAGGCAAATCCTGTACAATGTGTGTACTTGTAATAAATGTGAGGAAATGGTCCAGTTTGTCCTCTTTCACAGACATTCGAGTGTTCTTTACGGGTGGCAATGCTGCACCTCGCCCATGTAACAAAGTATGGTGTCTTGCAATATCATAACGATATTTCGTCAAACTTGGTATCCAGCGTAACAAATCTTTAAAGCTCACTTTATCCGCCATTATAGATAGTATCTGACGACGAGAACTCCAGTTGTCTGCATTGGCATAGCACTCTGATAAAGCTTCCAACAATGGGATATCAATATCAGAGCTGCTTTCAAACTTTTTCTGCAAGTGACTGAATAGCTTGGCTGATTCACCTGGGGCAATTTCTTCAAGGCATACGTGAGCCACTTGTTGGTCTTTTCTTACATAGAATCTCTTGGTACGGTCTGATGTTATTTCCCACGGTGTGGATAGGGTGCTTCTAATCGGACTTACATCTCTAGAACTGAGATACTCATTCAACTTTTCTCTTGGTGGTTTCTCTGCAGTTATGGGGGACAACATGTACATGGACTCTTCACTAGGCTGGTAGAGACTCTTTGGGGTTTCTGGACTGAATGCACCCTGAGTGTATTCCGAACTACACGGTGTACTTGTACTCTCTTGATCTCCAAGTTCAGAATCAATAGGACTTGAGACTTTTGACGTAAAAGAGACCTCTTTATCTTCGTCATCCTAAAACATAGAACAAAAAATATTTACTCATTTGTCATCAGTCTGTCCGTCTATTCTATTTTTAAAAGCATTTATTCACGTCATTTATTTATTCGTATACTTATTCTTTCATTCATTCCTTTTGTTTATTCATTAAATCATACATTTATTCATTCATTCATTCATTCATTTTGTTTATTCATTTAATCATTCATTTATTCATTCATCCATTCATCCACTTTATTCATTAGGTCAATTCCTCATTCATTCACATCCATCCAAACCTATCCGCCTACTCATTAATCAATTCACTCTTGCTCTCATTTCTTTTTTTCTTTAATTTTCTTATTCATTCTTTCTCATTTCCCTACTCTTTTTCCTTTCTTATTTCTTTCTTTCTTTCTTTCTTGAAACGCCTAATTTTATTTTATTTACTGAGGTATGTACCAGTGCCATGTGACTTAGTTGTACAGCAACATCTGTTTCTTGTTTGTTATCTTGTAATTCTTTCAGAAGCTTCCTACAGTTCACACATACACCTGGAAATGGAGCGGAATATAGAGCTATAAACTTAACGTTGTCGCTACTAATTGATAACGTAAAATTTCTCGTACATACCTGATCCAACTTGGACGAACACTCCAGTTCGTTTAAATATCACCTGCGCTTCCGTTTTATTAACTCCTCTTTCTCCCTTCGGCCACTTCCTCTTGCCTTTTCCATGGGTTGAGATCCCCACTGGAACTCTGCATCTCTCAGTGGACCTCCTTGTCCAGCCCAAACCTAATTTTAATCGATGAAGAGGACAAATTGTCCAGGTTGCAATGTCCTTGGGACACGTAAACAATCCTGCTCGGCTTAAAATCAGATCGGCTTCATTAGCGTGTCCAGAAAACTGAAAAGCGCGCTCGTGACCAGAAATCTCCTTCTTGCATGCAAGAATAGGAATGACACTGCACGACTTTTGTCGACTTCTTTGATCATGGCCACAAATCCCCCCTACAACAGCTTTGAAAGAACAGTAAATTTCCATTTCTACACCTTCGTAACCAACTAAGCATCTGAAGTTATTTTATGATAACAATCGCTTTTAGCGGCAGCAAAAACACAATTCATGTCAATTTCAATTAAGCCTAGTCATCCCTTCTCTGACAACAAACAACAGATTTTCGTGATTTTTTTCTTTCAAATAAAGCTCACAATCTTCTAAAAAGGTCATCCGAAGGAAAACTGAATTTTTTAAACGAAGGAAAAGAAATAATACTTCATAAAATTCGAGAGATGTTTACATTTATCGACGAAGTTATTTGCATATTCGGCGACAAGCGCCGACTTGTAGTATTCGACAACAAAACTGACATAATTTAGGCCAAATATGTCATTCTAATGCCCTTATGGAAACTAAAATAAAGTTTACTCGTTGTGAAATTATACTGTAAAGCTATTTTGTAGAATAAAGGAACTTGAATTATTGTTTATGTTAATTACTTGTTGGCATATGACACGCTAATTGATTACAGCCATACGCAGACTCGTCTGAAACCAGCCTTATTTTCTCAATGTTTAGAGCTTCATAACTTCGCTCCATTACATTTACCCAAGCTGATTTTTTCACAGACTCATATTTCCCCCTTTGACTTTCAGAATGCAAAATATCATTGAATAATTTTGGTCAGCACATCGGAAAAAGGCCCGTTATTTTTTACCTATTTTGCATAAAGTAATTAGTGCACTTCAGAAATAATGTGTCAAAAAAATATAAAAGCAGTTGAAAGTTTTTTAAAAAGCTTGGAACATAACTTAAGATAATTGCGAAGATTGCAACGGTAGTTTTGAGTCAGTAGAGTTAATATTTTGGGCACACGAAGCCGACAAAGTTGACCTAAAATTACGAGTCTCAGACGGGCGATTTGGCGCGAAATCGTTTTCCCCCGTTTTTTCCTCAAAAAAGTAAAAATTTTCAAAACTAACTACACAGTGGTGTATCTTATGACAAGGCCTACCTATGGTTAAAATTTGAGCAAAATCGATAAAACAAGCTTTGCCGCGAATGTCTGATGGCTATGGACATCGCCTCTTAAGGTTTTTTTTTTTTTATTTTATTTTTTTTCCACACACAAAAAATCAAAGAATTACAAAAATAGAAATAAGAATGAAGTGGAAAGGTGCAGGAGGTACAACCCAAGAGGGGTTAATTAAGAAAGATCCTGCACCAACTTTAGAAATTATGAGCTTAGCAGATAATTTTTTTCACATCTTAAATCGCAAAAAAATTCGGTTTTTGCTGCTGTGGGCTATTATTTTTGAGGTTGGTTGAAACAAGTCCAGGCAGGCTTATTGTATATAACACAATGAAAAAGTAAAACTGCTGATACTAATCAAACAATTAATGAATGAGACTCGAGTGTAAGCGATTGAGGCAACGATCAAGCTATCATTAGCTTAGCTATCAGGCTATCAGGTTATCATTAGCTTAGCCGTCAAGCTATCAGGCTATCATTAGCTTAGCGATCAGGCTATCATTAGCTTAGCTATCAGGCTATCATTAGCTTAGCGATCAGGCTATCATTAGCTTAGCTATCAGGCTATCATTAGCTTAGCTATCAGGCTATCATTAGCTTATCGATCAGGCTATCATTAGCTTAGCTATCAGGCTATCAGGCTATCATTAACTTAGCTATCAGGCTATCAGGCTATCATTAGCTTAGCGATCAGGCTATCATTAGCTTAGCTATCAGGCTATCATTAGCTTATCGATCAGGCTATCTGATTAGCTTAGCTATCAGGCTATCAGGCTATCATTAGCTTAGCTATCAGGCTATCAGGCTATCATTAGCTTAGCTATCAGGCTATCAGGCTGTCATTAATTTTCACTATGGCTTTATTGGTGGAAGTTCCTTCGAGTAACTGAAATTGATCTCAGCTTTTCAGCTATCCCAAGGTAGGATACTTCCGGTCATTTCATACGGGGATGTCCGCCGGGGCTCTCGACCCCTTACCTTTTTCTATACCAAATTTCAGCAAAAAGGTACGGAACCCCTAATTTTTTTTACCTTTTTGCCTTAATAGGTACCCTTTTCATACACCTTTGAAGAATATCTACTCCTTTTTATACCAAAACTCCCAAATTTCCACCCCTTTTCTATGCGTGCGGCCTGAAAAAAGTACCCCTTTCGGGCGGAGCTTCCCCGTATAGACCATTATAGGGAGTACCCTCCCCCCGGCAGCTATCTCTGTTGCTGAACAACGTGAAGTAAAGTTATTTATCAATGGCTACTTTATTCAAGTTAGGCGATCGAGATGATATGACGGCACAATTTCTTGGCCGCGAGAAATGAGTTAAAGAGAAATAATTAACAATTAAGCCGAGGTACGCTTATAAAATTATTAAATTTAACCAATCATGAAGTACAAATGGTACTTTGTAGAAAGTACTAATAATTCACACAATTCATGATAATAACTTCGTATAAAAACACTCAATGAATAATATGTATTTACAAACACGCGAAGCCTAAATAGTAGAATAAAGTTTGCGCATTATTTGACCACGGTTGCTGGAGTAGAAGTACTAGGTTACAAAGAGGGATGCACACATACCTTAAGGAAGTTGAGCAGCTTCTATACCTTGCTGAGGATCTGATGAACTGACTAAAGGCTTTGCAAACCGTCCTTATAAACCCTGAAGGCGGAGCATAAGGTTTCGAAGGACAGATGCCAATCTAAGGTAATTTTTGCGTACCAACTGATAAGGTGTGCACCCCCCGGCTGGTAGCTATGAAGAAGTAATTCCTAAGTTTTCTTATAGCGGAGCTCCCGCGCGGGCCGAAGGCCCGCGCGAGCGGAGCACCATACTTAAGAAGAAATGGTAACCCATCGAGTTGATTTTTCATGGCTTGATTACGTCATCACCTTGTCCATACATACATACATACATACATACATACATACATACATACATACATACATACATACATACATACATACATACATACATACATACATACATACGTCCGTCCGTGTACCACTTTGCACAGGGTTCCCGCGCGCTTTGCTTACTCACAAATGCACAGAAAAATTGCAATAATGTACTGAAAGATGGATCAAGAAGTATTTTTTCTTATTTTTGCAATGCGAAAAATACGTTTAATCGAAGTCATGTCTGTCTTAAAGTGAACAAAAACAATTTTTCGACTTTAGCGACTTGCTAAAGAAGATTTAGCGAGGGAAAGCTAGGGAAGATTCTTAATCTTACGATGAAGTTTCGTGACTGAAACTTCAGTGAGAGAAAAAGTGGCCTGTAGACCAGAAAAACCTTATTATACTGCAAGAATAATATTTCAGCTCCGTAGAAAACACTTCATAGAAGGTAAATTCATTAATGTTAACTAATATTTCGTAAAAAAAACGACAAGAAATGTGTAAACTAGCTGGAGAAACTCTCAGACAAGCCAAGGACTTTGGTTCGGCAAACATTGTCAGAAAAACTTGGATAGTTTGTCGTTTTTACTGCATTCTAGATTTTTATCATCTTTGTCTTCATTACTTGTGAACCAAAAAAGCGATATTTGAAGCTTTGAATTTTTGTTTTTGATCCCATTTCAAGAAAAAAGGCTAAGACTTAGTAAAAAGACTTGGTTCTTTGAAAAAATATATTTGACGGCCAGCGAACCTCACGCGAAGTCAAAACAATATTCCAGTTTCATAATCATATGAATATTTTGACATTTTTATAGATAATTTATTTTAATGTTGAATGAAATATGAAAAAGGAATACATATCACACCAAATATTTGCTATCTATCGGGCTTTTCCAGCTATTACTATTACACAATCGCAAAAATGATGAGCTTGTTTTTCTTAATAAATAAGCTTATGTTTTTGTAAGATATTTCGCTCGATAATCTGAAAAAAAACTTTTCAAAGACCAACTTACTAACAAAGAAAATTATTATCTTGCATTAATGAATATGTCTTTTTTTACATGTGAAGTTCAAGTGAATGTAAGCTTAAGCTTATCAGTAATATTTTTCGACAATTTTCAGTGTAGTTCACTTTCCACCTAAAAAACTTACAACTTTGATTACTAAGATTTGCTGAATGAAATCCTTTGTTCTATACATGTATTCATATGTTGTACAATCTATAATTATTTTTCTTCGAATTGAAAAGTTTTCTAATGCTTTTGAAGGCTTAAAATAATGGTTTTTCTTTTAGTTTTTCCTCCTGGATTCTGGTAAAATCAAACGAAGTGGTAACGCTATAACCAGCGTTATGCCGCGTCACACAATTGTCACGTTTTTAGCAATAAATATACTATTTATGGGAGCTCCGCTTTTAGGCAGTGCCTAAATCTTATTTATAGATTCGTTAATCAGTACATCGAAGTAAAACAACAAATGCAAAGAACAACTATTTGTTTAACTTTCTATCAAAAGAAATCTAAGTTGTAGCGAAGTTCGTTATGAGAATAAACTAGCTAAAACTTTGGTAACAGTAGAAAAGAAAATATCGTAAACAACTCATAAATTAGCTAAAATATTAAAATTATATTGAAGGACTTATTTCATAGCGTCTCTGTATGGAAACCGCGGTTTTTTTCCAACGTAAAATGAATAGTAATGAAAGAATATTTAGGCTATCATTAGCTTAGCGATCAGACTATCAGGATATCATTAGCTTAGCGATCAGGCTATCATTAGCTTAGTGATAAGGTTGTCATTAGCTTAGTAATAAGGCTGTCATTAGCTTAGTAATAAGGCTGTCATTAGCTTAGCGATCAGGCTGTCATTAGCTTAGTAATAAGGCTGTCATTAGCTTAGCGATCAGGCTGTCATTAGCTTAGCGATCAGGCTATCATTAGCTTAGTGATAAGGCTGTCATTAGCTTAGTAATAAGGCTGTCATTAGCTTAGCGATCAGGCTGTCATTAGCTTAGTAATAAGGCTGTCATTAGCTTAGCGATCAGTCTGTCATTAGCTTAGTGATAAGGCTGTCATTAGCTTAGCGATAAGGCTATCATTAGCTTAGTGATAAGGCTATCAGGCTATCATTAGCTTAGCGATATAACTATCAGGCTATCATTAGTTTATTATTAGCTTAGCAATCGACATATGCCCAAAGAATAAGGGATTTACTTAGCATGCCCGAGAGATCAACACAATGAAGACCGATTCCAGATTCTTATTGTTTGGACATGTAGTACATCTTTACCTATTGTTAAGTAATCCCTTTTCATGTTTGATTCATGTTACAAGAATAACAGTAATTGAATATGATAATAGCTGTGATTAATAATGGCAAAATCCATTCAATCTATCTTGTCCTTACAAATTACTGTCGTCAAGACCACACTATTATATGTCCAACATAATACAATTAATGGCTTATAAACGAGAAACAATGAAAAGAGGAGGTTTACAGCTAATCATTCAATTATCATAAGTAATAGCATGACTTGAGGGTGATTAGTGATTAAATATCCCCGAAAGCCGAGGGATGTTTTGTTGAAGTCCCAACGCCGAATGCGGAGGGACTTTAACTTAACCTCCCGAAGCTTGAGGGAACATTTAATCACTAATCACCCTCAAGTCATGCTATTAGTTTGTAATATTATGATTAATAATGATGCATAAATTACAAAGTTTTACAAAGCTGTTGATATGCGGCATACTTAAGGGAATTTGACTTTGTTAAATGCGACAATGGCGAATTGAACCGCAGCATTCATTCATTCGTGCTGCTTTATTCTAATTCACTTTGGTTGGCAAGTCGTGGCAAGTGGTCCTGCATGGTACGACAGCCTAAAGTTCCACGGGGTTCAGAAAGGAACTGGAATCTACTTTTGAGACAACTTGGTGCACAGGGATTTAGAAGTACATTGAAAAGAATTGACAGTTTCCTGCAGTTAATGAAATCAATGATAGGTTTCCACTGTAGTTTGGAGAATAAGGAAACGGACCTCTGAGAAAAGTCAGCGCCAAGGAGTGTACGCGCAGCTCGTTTTTGAAGACGAAGGAGCCTCAGTAGAAGCTGATGGGAGAAATTCCCTCAAGCAGCAGAACAATATATAATGGTAATTGAACTAAGTGGAGTGCAATTTGGTCTGATATCAAACGCGAGTGTGATTTGTAATCGCAAGTTTGATATCAGACCAAAATTGCACGACACGAAGTTCAATTATCACTTTATTATATCCATTTTGAAATCATACTAGATAGACACTAAATTTGTGATAAATACAAAAGTATTTATTCACAAATAGCCGGTATTTTGTTTCTTTTTGTAACAAAAAATTGCAGTCAAACTTGAAAAAAAGCTACATTTTATGTTCCTTATTTGCTATAATCTGATTGGCTGATTACATACAATCCTGTAATCTGATTGGTTACCTTTTCTAGTGTTGCATTGTGATTGGCTGACAAAAAGATGCGATTCGGACTCAAAATAGTGCGATTCGTGCTTGAATCAATCTACTGAGAGCCAATCAGATTACAGGATTTGCTAGTGATTTCAAAATGGATATAATAAAAGAAGTAATTGTTTATGCAAGAATTATAGAATCGTAAAGCAGACTTAAAAGTTTCGATAGGGTTTGATGCGACGTAAGATAGATACCCTACTGCTTATAATGGAACAGATCCTGTCAGTGTGATGTTCCCAGGACATGCTACTGTCTATCATGACACCAATCATTTTAGCATAGTCCACTTACTCAATATACTTCCACACTAATTTCAACATTGAAGGTTGAGCTAGTTAACGTATGGCGTTTCTGTAAAGTTGTGATGAGCAAGGATTTAGTTTTTGTAGTGTTTAGTGACATGTTATTATTATCAGCCCAAGTGGATACAGTGTCCAGGCACTTCATTCAATTGAGTACTTAAAGTGCACAGAGTGCTGGGAAAACCAGAAAAAAATTGTAATAGTAAACGAAAAATACCAACTGCTACTTCAATTGTCAGTTAACAGTTAAGTTTCATTGGTCAGTTATTAGTTATTTTTAAGCCGTTTGTCAGTTGTCAGTTAATCACATCCAGACCCTCTAGTATATTTTGTCATTTCACCACCACAGGATCCGTCCCGGCAGTGTTCAACTAATCACCATTCATGTTTGTTTTTATTTTATACTATTTTTTAATTATTTTTTTTTACAATATTGTTTGCAATATTACATTCGCTATCTAGATTAAATTTATAGTTTTCAATTCATCTTGAAGCTAGGATCCAAATCCATTACCATGACGATCGACTCAATCCTGATATATGACATCTTTCATCACCGTCTGAAAAGACATGAAAGACCAACAAAATTAATTGGAAATTCGTGAGAAAATACTTACTCAGCTCAACAGCAAAAACAACAAAAAATATTTTATTACTTCGGTTATGAATATTTACAAAGCAATTTAGTTTTATTATACAAAAAAAGAAAGTAAATGTTACTCAAAATAACTTAAAAGCTAATGTGGTTGAGTAACAATATTTAGAATGATTAAACCTATTGTCCAGGGTATATTAACAGTTTACGACTATTGATATTAATGATATAAATAAATATGTTGTGAAAGAAAACACACTATTAAATATAAAGGCTATAATGAGATTGACGAAAAAGGATCAATGGAAAAAACTGCAACAATAAGCACAACAAACCACCACAGTAACAACACCAAGAACTACAACAACAAACTAAATAACACAGAGCCTCTGGAACCTAGGGTAGAAAGAGCTAGAAAAGTAGAAAAAATAATAATATTATAAGCTATATATGGAAAACCAAAAACTTACTGTGGTTGCAGTATAAGCCCTTTTTGCAAGCTCTCAAGTGATCAGTAGCACAAATATCTCCTTCTTCTAAGTCATTTATTTGGCAAATATGGAACAATGCCAAGCAAGTATGTCCATCTGCACACTGGCGTGTTAAGTGACATGGATCTCCCTTCTTTCCCTTTCTTCTGCAAACATGGTGACCTGCCTCGCATTGCAGCCCAGAACCACAAGGCCTTGTAGCGTGGCATGGATCTCCTTCTCCCCCTGGCTTTCTACAAACATGATGGAATGCTTCACAAGTCATGTCGCCTGCACATGGACAGAACACGCTACAGCCGCCGCCTACTCTGTACTGACGACATGAGATCGCTGACTGTGGTAGAAAAGAAACTGCTACCATAATAGCAAGTACTTGATGAAGGCCTACCATACTTTGTTCTTAAAATAACATGAAATGAAAGAAAAGAAAATATACGTTTTGTGCTGTTGGTGTTTATTACAGGTGGAATTAAAGTGGTCAGTTATATTCCCTAGCAATGGGAATGATATTTCCTGACCCTCCCCATGGGGTAGGCCTAAAATATCATGACCCTCCCCCTGCACAGATAATACCTCCCAAAACAACTGAAATAAGACCTGTCATTGAGAATGTATATCCAGAAACACTAAATATTTATAAACCTAGGAGATCAAGCAAAATGCCTTTAACCATATATGAGAATGGTTGCAGTGATGATGATAATGATGTATATATTATGAATATTATTTATAGCGGAGCACCATACTTAAGAAAAAATGGTAACCCATCGAGTCGATTTTTCATGGCTTGATTACGTCATTCTATTGTCCATACGTACATACGGCGTGTACCACTATGCACAGGGTTCCCGCGCGCTTTGCTTACTCACAAATGCACAGAAAAAATCGCAATAATGTAGTCAAAGACGGATCAAGAAGTATTTTTTCTTATTTTTGCAATACGAAAAATACGTTTAATCGAAGTCATGTCTGTCTTAAAGTGAACAAAAACAATGTTTCGACTTTAGCGACTTGCTAAAGAAGATTTAGCGAGGGAAGATTCTTAATCTTACGATGAAGTTTCGTGACTGAAACTTCCGGAGAGAAAAAGTGGCCTGTAGACCAGAAAAACCTGATTATACTGCAAGAATAATATTTCAGTTCCGTAGAAAACACTTCATAGAAGGTAAATTAATTAATGTTAACTAATATTTCGTAAAAAAGTCGACAAAAAATGTGTAAACTAGCTGGAGAAACTCTCAGACAAGCCAAGGACGTTGCTTCGGCAAACATTGTCAGAAAAACTTGGATAGTTTGTCGTTTTTACTGCATTTTAGATTTCTATCATCTTTTTCTTCAATACTTGTGAACCAAAAAAGCGATATTTGAAGTTTTGAATTTTTGTTTCTTTATTTGATTGCCAGCGAGCCTCACGCGAGGAATTCTGATATCAAAACAAGATTCCATATTTCATAATCATATGGATATTTTGACATTTTTATAGATAATTCATTTTAATGTTGAATGAGATATGAAAAAGGAATACATATCACACCAAATATTTGCTATTTATCTGGCTTTTCCAGCTATTATTATTACACAATCGAAAAAATGATGAGCTTGTTTTTTCTTTATGGATAAGCTTATGTTTTTTTAAGATATTTCGCTCGATAATAAAGTTAAGAATAAATCTGAAAAAAAATTTTCAAAGACCAACTTACTAACAAAGAAAATGTTTATCTTGCATTAATGAATATGCCTCTTTTTACATGTGAAGTTCATCAAGTGAATGTAAGCTGTAGTTCACTTTCCACATGCACCTAAACTTTATAAACCTTATAACTTAAGATTTGCTGAATAAAATCCTTTGTTCTATACATGTATTCATATGTTCTACAAGCTATAATTATTTTTCTTTGAATTGAAAAGTTTTCTGATGCTTTTGAAGGCTTAAAATAATGGTTTTTATTTTATTTTTTCGTTCTGGGTTCTGGTAAAATCAGAAAAAGTGGTAACGCTGTAACCGGCGTTATGCCGTGTCACACAATTGTCACGTTTTTAGCACTATATATACTATTTATGGGAGTTCCGCTTTTAGGGAGTGCCTAAATCTATATATTAATTTATATTGTCTATCTATTTTTTGAGGGCCGTAAGTTAGAAAACTGTAAAAGGTTATTGCATTTCCCTCTTGAAATAAAGTTATTGTATTGTATTGTAGCTATGGTGATGCTGAGCATTATGAGTTCTTGCAAGAGTTTTGATTGATTTGGAATGTTCGCACATAGTTTTACAATGCCGTATTTTAAATCCTTAATTTGCATTTGTGAACTTTAGAAATTATGAGCTTAGCAGATAATTTTTTCACATCTTAAATCGCAAAAAAATCGGTTTTTGCTGTGGATTCGATTATTTTTGAGGGGGATTTAATTAATTTCATGAAATGGTCCGTTTGATGACGTCACGCATTCTCGTATTGATGCTTTAACAATGAGGTGGGCTATTATTTTTGAGGTTGGTTGAAACAAGTCCAAGCAAGTTTATTGTATATAACACAATGAAACAGTAAAACTGCTGATACTATGCAAACAATTAATGAATGAGACTCGAGTGTAAGCGATTGAGGCAACGATCAAGGTATCCATAACTTAGCGATCAGGCTATTAGGCTATCATTAGCTTAGCTATCAGGCTATCATTAGCTTAGCTATCAGGCTATCATTAGCTTAGCTATCAGGCTATCAGGCTGTCATTAGTTTTCACTATGGCTTTATTGGTGGAAGTTCCTTCGGGTAACTGAAATTGATCTCAGCTTTGCAGCTCCTGAGATATGGAACAGACTCCCGCCAAATATTAGGTCTTCTGTATCAATTACCAGTTTCTAGCGGGAGCGTAAAACCTGGCTATTTAAGCAAGCGTACAATTTGTCTTAACCAGTAATTAGTCTAATGTTGTTATGATTTTAAATTTTTATAATATTAATGTAATTTTTTAAACCTAGTTCTTAACAATAACAATAACTCTTAGTTATGATTTAAACTTTTATCAAATTAATGGAATTTTTAAACCAAGTCCATTAGTAAATAAATAAATAAAGGTCATGTTATGTATGAGTATGTATGTATTGAAACAAACATGTATTGATCAATAAAATAGTAATTTTCTGAATTTTAACTTTTAATTCTATTATGGAGAATTTTTTGGAAATTGTAAAGCGTTGTTGAACGTCTGGAAATTGACGCTATATAAAATATCATATTATTATTATTATTATTATTATTATTATTATTATTGCAGCTATCCCTGGGGGGGGGGGGGGGGGGGTACTTCGGGTCGTTTCATACGGGGTTGCTCCGCCGGGGCTCTCAACCCCTTACCCTCTTCTATACCAAATTTCAGCAAAAAGGTACCCCCTTTTTTTACCTTTTTGCCTGAATAGGTACCCCTTTAATACCCCTTTGAAGAATATCTACTCCTTTTTATAAAACTCCCAAATTTCCACCCCTTTTCTATGCGTGCGGCCTGAAAAAAGTACCCTTTTCGGGCGGAGCTTCCCCATATAGTCCAGTATAGGGAATACCCTCCGCCCCCGGACAGCTATCTCTGTTGCTGAACAACGTGAAGTAAAGTTATTTATCAATGGCTACTTTATGCAAGTTAGGCGCTCGTGGTGATGTGACGGCACAATTTCTTGGCTGCGAGAGTTGAGTTAAAGAGAAATAATTAACAATTAAGCCGAGGTACGCTTATAAAATTATTAAATTTAACCAATCATGAAGTACAAATGGTACTTTGTAGAAAGTACTAATAATTCACACAATTCATGATAATAACTTCGTATAAAACACTCAATGAATAATATGTATTTACAAACACGCGAAGCTTAAATAGTAGAATATAGTTTGTGCATTATTTGACCACGGTTGCTGGAGTAGAAGTACTAGGTTACAAAGAGGGATGCACACATACCTTAAGGAAGTTGAGAAGCTTCTATACCTTGCTGAGGATCCGATGAACTGACTAGAGGTTTTGCAAACCGTCCTTATAAACCCTGAAGGCGGAGCATAAGGTTTCGAAGGACAGATGCCAATCTAAGCGGGTAATTTTTGCTTACCAACTGATAAGGTGTGCACCCCCCGGCTGGTAGCTATGAAGAAGTAATTCCTAAAGTTTCTTATAGATTCGTTAAGCAGTACATCGAAGTAAAACAACAAATGCAAAGAACAACTATTTGTCCAACTTTCTATTAAAAGAAATCTAAGTTGTGGCGAAGTTCGTTATGAGATAAAAATTATATTTAAGGACTTCCATTTTATAGTGTCTCTGTATGAAAACCTCGGTTTCTAACTTAAAATGAATAGTAATGAAAGAATATTTAGGCTATCATTATCTTAGCAATCAGACTATCAGGATATTATTAGCTTAGCGATCAGGCTATCATTAGCTTAGTGATAAGGCTGTCATTAGCTTAGTAATAAGGCTGTCATTAGCTTAGTGATAAGGCTATCAGGCTATCATTAGCTTAGCGATCAGAACGTATCAGGCTATCATTAGTTTAGCGGTCAGGCTGTCGTTAGCTTAGTGATAAGGCTATCAGGCTATCATTAGCTTAGCGATATAACTATCAGGCTATCATTAGCTTATTATTTGCCTAGCAATGGTCATATGCCCAAAGAATAAGGGATTTACTTAGCATGCCCGAGAGATCAACACAATGAAGACCGATTCCAGATTCTTATTGTTTGGACATGTAGTACATCTTTACCTATTGTTAAGTAATCCCTTTTCATGTTTGATTCATGTTACAAGGATAACAGTAATTAAATATTATAATAGCTGTGATTAATAATGGCAAAATCCATTCAATCTATCTTGTCCTTTCAAATGCAATTAATGACTCATAAACGAGAAACAATGACAAAAGGAAGTTTACAGCTAATTATTCAAATACGAAGGAAAACATTTGAGTGTAAAATCTTTATTCATCAGAAATAACAATATTAAACATTCTCTTCGTCACTACTTTGATTAAAGCTTTCTTCCTTGGTACTATTGGGACTGCAGTGATGTTCTGTTTTGCAGGCATGTGCATCTCGAGATCACACTTTTAAGTGTATTCTTATTGATTAAAAATGGAAAGTTGAGAAACTCTAAAGGCTGTCGAACAGCGTGACCACCTCTTCTTGTGATTTTGCAAGATGGAAAAATTGAAAGAAAATCAAAAATCAAAATTTTAAGCTTTCAGAAACCTCAGAAAACTTATTCAGTTCGAAGAAAATAATTGTACATTATAGAAAATATGATGTATAGAACCAAGGATTTTATTTAGAAAATGTTAAGCTAAAAGTGAACTACATCAAAATATTATACTTCACAGATTTCAGTATTAATGCAAAATATTGATTCATCGTCTTTGTTATGAATTGGTCTTTGAAAATGTTCTTATGAATTTATTCTTAACTTATATAAGCTTATCTAGCTAGTGAAATATCTTAAAAGATAGAGCATATCCATATTAATTACACAATAAAGCTGAAGTTTCTCATAAGCTCATTTTGCGATTGTGTAATAATACTAGCTGAAATAGCCCCCCAAAAGGCGAGTATTCGCTGTAATATGTATTCCTTTTTCATATTTCATTCAACATTAGAAGAAAATTATCTATAGAAATTTCAAAACTATTCATATGGATTATAATATATTTTGTTTTGACATCAGAATCTTTTGCTTGAGGCTTTTTTAGCTTTTTTATCAATAGGTTACCATTTTTTCTGAAGTATGGTGCTCTGCTCGTGCGGGCCTTCTGCCCGCGCGGGAGCTCCGCTAATAATATAATGTATATTTGACATGGTAAGCTTTAGTGTAAAAAAAACACTTGCAGTTTATAGAATAACGACAGTTAGAGCACATGAGATCTTCCAGCTGCTCAAACGAGGACGGACATGCATAAACGAAATAAATTATGTAATTTTAATTTTACAGAAGATAGAGTGGAAGCAAGAAATTTTGGTGTCAACGGAAACAAAGGAAAAAAGAGCTGTTTGAGATCAGAACTAAGATCATTGAAAAGTTTGATAGCACCATAGGTCAAAGTTCGCTTCCCAGAGCTGCTGCAAGAGTATGGCACCCTTAATATATAAGTCGTAACAAGTGGTCCTGCATGGTACGACAGCCTAAAGTTCCACGGGGTTCAGAAAGGAACTGGAATCTACTTTTGAGACAACTTGGTGCACAAGGATTTAGAAGTACATTGAAAAGAATTGACAGTTTCCTGCAGTTAATGAGATCAAAGATACTGGTATCCACTGTAGTTTGGAGAATAAGGAATCGGAAGTCTGAGAAAAGTCAGCGCCAAAGAATTTACGCGCAGCTCGTTTTTGAAGACGAAGGAGCCGCAGTAGAGGCTGATGGGAGAAATTCCTTCAAGCAGCAGAACAATATAAGAAGTAGTTGCTTATGCAAAAATTATAGGATCGTAAAGCAGAGTTAAAGTTTCGATAGGGTTTGATGCGACGTAAGACAGATAACCTACTGCTTATAATGGAACAGATCCTGTAAATGTGATGTTCCCAAGACATGCTACTGTCTATCATGACACCAAGCATTTTGGCATAGTCCACTTACTCAATACTTTCACCACTAATTTCAACATTGAAGGTTGAGCTAGTTAACGTATGGCGTTTCTGTAAGTTGTGATGAGCAAGGGTTTAGTTCTTGTAGTGTTTAGTGACATGTTATTATTATCAGTTCAAGTGGATACAGTGTCAGCCACTTTATTCAATTGAGTACTTGAAGTGCACATAACCTTTTTTTAATGCCTTCAATACTGAAAGAGTGCTGGGAAAACCAGAAAAGAATTGTAATAGTAAACGAAAAAATACCAACTATACTTGGCTAGCCACCCCCTTCACCACCCCTGGATCCGTCCCTGCAGTGTTCAGCTGATCGTCATTCATGTTTATTTTTATTTTATACTGTTCTTTGTTGTTTTACAAAATAGCTTTTTATAATATAGTTTGCAATATTTCAATTGCTATCTAGCTTAAATTTATACATTTTTTATTCATCTTGAAGAATTCAAGCAACATTGTTACCATGATCGTTACAATTTTCCTCTTTATCTTCCTGAATATTGGACAACCAGAACACTTTAACTTATTTTAACTAGCTTAACTAGCATATCTTTAACAATTTACGGGACCACGTACAGTAAATAGCGAAAGCTGTTGTGCTGTCCCTGCCATGAATTTTGACTGTAATTTTCAGTAATCAAACTGCATAGACTCTTTTTTATGGATGACATCTTTCATCTTTGAAAAGACATGAAAGAACAACAAAATTAATTTGAATTTCTTGAGAAAGTACTTCCCCTGGGTGCCAGAGATCCTCTCGCTCGTGTGGCAGGTCAAAGAACTAGAGAGAGAGAGAGAGAGAGAGAGAGAGAGAGAGAGAGAGAGAGAGAGAGAGAGAGACAGAGAGAGAGAGACAGAGAGAATGAATGAATGAATGAATGAATGAATGAATGAATGAATGAATGAATGAATGAATGAATGAATGAATGAATGAATGAATGAATGAATGAATGAATGAATGAATGAATGAATGAATGAATGAATGAATGAATGAATGAATTTATACACTGTAGTTCCATAAGTTATAAACTTCTTTACATGAAAGCCGTGATAAAAAGAGTCTTTATATATACCTAGGTAAAGTATTTGCGACCAGGCCTGCATGCAATCCTTCCAAAGTTGTTAGCCTTTTGTAAGCCTTTAGCCCGTGCATTTTTACAATGCGTCATTGTGCGAGAATATAAACAAACCGAAGGGAAACCCAACAACTCTCGTTCGCTTCTTCAGTAAATTTAAAAGAATTCAAAAGAAGACAAGTGTTGAAAAGCTTGCAGCTACTGAAACATTCGCATTATGTATTTCTACACGTATCAAGATATTCGCAAGCTTTCTATTTCTAGAATTAAAGTGATAACCGTTAAAAAATACTGTTTGAATATGTTTATTCATGGAACATGTTATAAAGCGGCCGGTCAAAATAAGGCATACCGTATAATATTCACAGAAGCTTAGCATCTATACGAACATGTAACTAGTATTAGAATTTAGTTAAGTTCCCTTCAAATGCAAAGGGAGCTCGCTGCGTCGAATAGGACTCTCCACATTTCAGTTTTATTATTGAGTATTATGAGAATTCATATCAGCTGAACTATTTGTCAGCAACTCAAACTTACTCGATTAGAGCAGCACAACTCGCGTCGCTAGAACTCTTAGAGGAATCCAAAGCCTGTCAAAATGATTTAACATGGCTAATATTGAGATGCTACGGCTAAAACTTCGTTTTAGTTTTTCTATAAACTTCGTGTTCACGAGCTTCTTTGACAAAGTAAAACCCGCATCCAATTATCAAATCAAGGGAGGGGAGCCTGAACATTTTCTCGAAGCTCGTTCTAGCTCTCGAATTTGAAAGAAAAAATAATTTTATTGATAATAACTTTTCAGTATTTTAGAAACACTGGATCCTGCGTTTGTAATGAGAGAAATTTGAATTCTAGTTCCAATTTTGTTTATACCGAAAAACATTTGCCGTGTCCTACCCTACTAAGGCAGTCATTGGTGCGCAATTTTTTCCCGTCATGGGTCATGCTAACAACTTGAGCTTGTTAGCTTCGCGCTGATTGGCTAGTTACATTTTCTTATGTACAACATTAAATATGAAATAAGAATTTCAAACTATATAATAAAATTAGTCAAAGTTAATTGACAGTTTGTTTGCCCAACAATAACTTTTTTTTAAATATCTTTAGATTTTGATGACTTTACATTATGAGGTAGCGAATTCCAGTTGTTTGCACCCCTATATGAAAATGACTATAGAACTCAGTTTTTGGGAAACGAGCAATCTTGACATTAAGTTCTTGATCTCTGTAAAGATCTATGCTTTATTCTACAAACATGCTAACAAGCCACGAGGCTTTACAAGCGATCCCGGATGTAGACACAGGGAGCCCACATCATTACATCCCCCCTTTTCTAAAGCTTTTCGTACAAGCGACAACAGCATGGTAACAACAATGTAACAACAACGCAATGGTTGATTAACGTTCTCAAATTGTTCAGTCAACAAGTTCACTTAATGCTTAACATAATCGTTCATCCAAAATGGCTCTTTCTTGTCTCTTCCACTTCTTCGTAAAGGTACATTAGGTTGCTCAGCTACGTTGAGGTCCTCATCCAGTTCTACGTCATCTACGTTGATCTGGAGCATCTTGGGCAGTTTCGCCGATTGGCAAAAGCTGCTGTCGATTTCTTCGATAAGTCTGTCCTTGCTCCGTCTTTACTTCATAAGATCTTGGCGAAGTTAGTCCCTTTACCACTGTGGCTCTTTTTCCCCATACTCCTTCCTTCCTCAGACGAACTACATCACCTGTTTTGAGAGGAGGGTGCGCAACTGTCCCTCGATCATAGTAGGCAGCCTGAGTACGCTGCTGCTGACTCTTAGAAGGAGTGACAAGCGGGGGTACGATACTCTTAGTGACAGCGCTCAGCCTTGTGTTGACCTCCCTTCCATTGTACAGTACAGTATGTCAGATGGCGACTTTCCTGACTGCATGGGTGTCGTCCTGTAATTCAACAGAGCAAGATAGGGATCTTGCTTCGCTTTTATGGCCTTCTTTAACAAGCTCTTAACCGTCTTCACCCCACACTCTGCCATGCCATTCGATCTTGGGTAGTAAGGGCTGGACGTTTGGTGTTCGAATCCATACCCTCTTGCAAACTCTGCGAACTCTACGCTCGAGAACTGCATGAGGTCCGTTGTCAGTCCTAACCACTAGTGGGATTCCATGACGAGCAAATATGCTCTTCATCTCTCACTCCTTTGTGTTAGGCTTGAGATAGATACTTTAGAAGAAAAGTTCTCTGATATATTATCACATAGATTAACAATTGCTTCGGCAACTTGCCTGGGATTGCTGCTACTGAGATCATTTGTTCCTATATGTAAGATGACGTTGTCAGGGTCCTTATGTAATGAGGGTAGCATATAGCTTTCCATATCTTCTACTGTCACACCCGAGAAGCACTTCATGTTGATCTTTGTATTTTGGCGCGACATTTTCCACCATGTTAGACCCTTAACTATAGAGTCCCCTAAGATGGCTAAGGTTTTCTTCGAGCTATTTTATCCAGCCGCCGAGCTTTGTGATTTAGAAGCATCTGATTCATGGCCTTGGGCAGTCGTCTTATTCTTCTTTTTCTTTTTTTTTTCCTTTGAATTCTTTGAATTTTTTGATTGGCTTTCACTTTTGGTGTCGTGAGAGGCTTTGGAAGTCTCTTTAGGATCTTTGGTTTCCTTATTCTTCACAGAAGTTTTCTGTGTAATAAACGATACCTCTGGTTCAGGTGAATCAAAACGTTGTTGTTCACCAGGCAATGTTGATACCGTTACGGGTGGATGACCAGGGAAAATTCCATGATGATGAAAAGGATTCAATATTGGATTTTGCTGTAAAATTCTCAGCGAAGTTATGAGACTAGCTTTCTCTGATTCGAGTACTGCTATGTTTTTCCTCTGTCCCTTGACCGTTGCATTCAGGTTTTGCACTTGATCTTGAAGAGAAGCGTTTTCTTTTCGCAACGTATTAATATCCAAATTGACTTCATTGTTTCCAGAAGGTTTACTTATTTGCACAAGTTTGGCGTTAAGATTTGAAATTGAATTTATTTGGTTCTTCATCTTACCAATTTCTTTTTTAATAGACCCAAGATCAGTTTTAGATTTTGAACATTCACAAGAAGATATTATCTCAATATCATTCGTGGACTTTTCAGCAACAAGACAAAGACTTTGATTTTCTTCTTCTGTTTGAGTAAGATCCATTTCACCGGCGCCATTCTTGTTACAAGAAGGATTGTCTTCGATACTGGATTCACTTTCTAAGTAGCACAAGAGTGCTTTGATAAGAATATCACTTCCTTGACCTTGTATAAGGACTTTTTTTAGTAGTAGAATAGAGCTTCACAGTACAATCTTTTAGAGATGATAACTAGCGGTAAGCTAGTGTGGGCTGCGTCGGTGTTTCTAATGGTTACAGTACAATCTTTTGCTTTGAATGAGAACATTTTGTGAAGTTTGTCTTCACTTATGGCGGCCGAGACGATCGAATCATCTTTTAAAACTTCAGCGACCAAATCCTTGGATAGCGAAATGTCCTTAGACCACAGGAAGTAGTTGGTAGCTTAATCATACGATAAGAATTCTTTGTGTATCGCATTCGCCATGACAAAATCGAAAAACGACGAAATTTAGCAACTTATATGCGGGGAATGAACGAATGAACGAATGAACGAATGAACGAATGAACGAATGAACGAATGAACGAATGAACGAATGAACGAATGAACGAATGAACGAATGAACGAATGAACGAATGAACGAATGAACGAATGAACGAATGAACGAATGAACGAATGAACGAATGAACGAATGAACGAATGAACGAATGAACGAATGAACGAATGAACGAATGAACGAATGAACGAATGAACGAATGAACGAATGAACGAATGAACGAATGAACGAATGAACGAATGAACGAATGAACGAATGAACGAATGAACGAATGAACGAATGAACGAATGAACGAATGAACGAATGAACGAATGAACGAATGAACGAATGAACGAATGAACGAATGAACGAATGAACGAATGAACGAATGAACGAATGAACGAATGAACGAATGAACGAATGAACGAATGAACGAATGAACGAATGAACGAATGAACGAATGAACGAATGAACGAATGAACGAATGAACGAATGAACGAATGAACGAATGAACGAATGAACGAATGAACGAATGAACGAATGAACGAATGAACGAATGAACGAATGAACGAATGAACGAATGAACGAATGAACGAATGAACGAATGAACGAATGAACGAATGAACGAATGAACGAATGAACGAATGAACGAATGAACGAATGAACGAATGAATGTTTTAATATTATAAGCTATATATGAAAAACCAAAAACTTACTGAACAGGTTGCAGTATAAGCCCTCTTTGCAACCTCTCAAGACATCAAAACGACAAAAATCTCCTTCTTCTAAGTCATTCAGTCTGCACATATGTAAGAATGCCAAGCAAGTATGTCCATCTGCACAAGGGCGTGTTGCGTGACATGGATCTGCTTTCTTTCCCTTTCTTCTGCAAACATGGTGATCTGCCTCGCATTGCAGCCCAGAACCACAAGGCCTTGTAGCGTGGCAGGGATCTCCTTCCACCCTTGGTTTTCTACAAACATGATGGCCTGCTTCACAAGTCATGTCGCCTGCACATGGACAGAATATGCTACAGCCGCCGCCTACTTTGTATTGACGACATGAGATGGCTGACTGTGGTAGAAAAGAAACTGCTACCATAATAGCAAGCACTTGATGAAGGCCTACCATACTTTGTTCTTAAAATAACATGAAATGAAAGAAAAGAAAATATAATTTTTGTGCTGTTGGTGTTTATTACAGGTGGAATTAAAATGGTCAGTTATATTCCCTAGCAATGGGAATGATATTTCCTGACCCTCCCCATGGGGTAGGCCTAAAATACCATGACCCTCCCCCTGCACAGAAAATACCTTCCAAAACAACTGAAATCAGGCCTGTCATTGAGCATGTATATCCAGAAACCCTAAATATTTATAAACCTAGGAGATCAAGCAAAATGCCTTTAACCATATATGAGAATGGTTGCAGTGATGATGATAATGATGTATATATTATGAATATTATTTATAGCGGAGCACCATACTTAAGAAAAAATGGTAACCCATCGAGTCGATTTTTCATGGCTTGATTACGTCATTCTATTGTCCATACGTACATACGGCGTGTACCACTATGCACAGGGTTCCCGCGCGCTTTGCTTACTCACAAATGCACAGAAAAAATCGCAATAATGTAGTCAAAGACGGATCAAGAAGTATTTTTTCTTATTTTTGCAATACGAAAAATACGTTTAATCGAAGTCATGTCTGTCTTAAAGTGAACAAAAACAATGTTTCGACTTTAGCGACTTGCTAAAGAAGATTTAGCGAGGGAAGATTCTTAATCTTACGATGAAGTTTCGTGACTGAAACTTCAGGAGAAAAAAACTGGCCTGTAGACCAGAAAAACCTGATTATACTTAAGAATAATATTTCAGTTCCGTAGAAAACACTTCATAGAAGGTAAATTCATTAATGTTAACTAATATTTCGTTAAAAAGTCGACAAAAAATGTGTAAAGTAGCTGGACAGACAACCTCAGACAAGCCAAGGACATTGCTTCGGCTAACATTGTCAGAAGAACTTGGATAGTTTGTCGTTTTTACTGCATTTTAAATTTTTATCATCTTTTTCTTCAATACTTGTGAACCAAAAAAGCGATATTTGAAGTTTTGAATTTTTGTTTTCATATTTGATTGCCATGCAGCGAGACTCACGCGAGGAATTCTGATAAACAAGATTCAAGTTTACAAGTTTACAAGTTTACAAGTTTACAAGTTTACAAGTTTACAAGTTTACAAGTTTACAAGTTTACAAGTTTCTAAGTTTACAAGTTTACGAGTTTAGTTTATTTACTCTCTTTAAATATTACAATTTTTATACATAGAATTAGTAATACTAAAATGATTCACAGTTTTGATTTACAGTTTTGTTTGGATATAAGAAGAGCCTGGGGGCTAAGTTAACTGTTAGGCTTTCTAGTTAGCCCCCGGTCTTTTAATTAGTATAGTAGTTCAGGTTTAAAGAAAAATATATATATATATAAATAGAATATTAAAAATGTTGAATATAATTACAATGGATATATGTAATAGAATTAGATAATTTGATAATGAGGTAAATTGATAAATTAAGAAAGAATAATGTTGATATGATTGATATAGTTTGGAAAATATCATATAATGTATAGGTGCATAATTGTAGTTTATCATATGACCGTATTTCACTGTACGCGTGATTCTAAAAAAAACCTTTGGGGAAAATGTCGTCAGCAAAAAAAGTACGCTTTTCCGAAAAGTGTAATAATTTCCCGTTCGGACTCGCCGTTCGGACTCGCTGCCGTCAATCATGTAAAAACTACGCATTTTGATTCGCATTTATTAAAAACGCTTTGAAATCGATTTTTTATATGTGGTCATATGATAAAATGCTTATTGACTGAGTTAAGGTCGGTCCGAACGGGAAAATATTTGGCTCTCGGTCCTTGGCACGGAACTCGCTGCGCTCGTTCCGTACTTCAGGACCTCGAGCCAAATATTTTCCCATTCGGACCTCCCACTCAGTCAATAAGTACATAATACATATTTCATAATCATATGGATATTTTGACATTTTTATAGATAATTTATTTTAATGTTGAATGAAATATGAAAAAGGAATACATATCACACCAAATATTTGCTATTTATCGAGCTTGTCCAGCTATTATTATTACACAATCGAAAAAATGATGAGCTTGTTTTTTTCTTTATGGATAAGCTTATGTTTTTGTAAGATATTTCGCTCAATAATAAAGTTAAGAATAAATCTGAAAAAACTTTTCAAAGACCAACTTACTAACAAAGAAAATGTTTATCTTGCATTAATGAATATGCCTCTTTTTACATGTGAAGTTCTTCAAGTGAATGTAAGCTTAAGCTTATAACATTTTTCGACAATTTTCAGTGTAGTTCACTTTTTACATGCACCTAAACTTTATAAACCTTATAACTTAAGATTTGCTGAATAAAATCCTTTGTTCTATACATGTATTCATATGTTCTACAAGCTATAATTATTTTTTTTCGAATTGAAAAGTTTTCTAATGCTTTTGAAGGCTTAAAATAATGGTTTTTTCTTTTAGTTTTTCCTTCTGGGTTCTGGTAAAATCAGAAGAAGTGGTAAAGTTGTAACCGGCGTTGTGCCGTGTCACACAATTGTCACGTTTTTAGCACGATATATACTATTTATGGGAGCTCCGCTTTTAGGCAGTGCCTAAATCTATACATTAATTTATATTGTCTATCTATTTCTTGAGGGCCGTAAGTTAGAAAACTGTAAAAGGTTATTGCATTTCCCTCTTGAAATAAAGTTATTGTATTGTATTGTAGCTTTGGTGATGCTGAGCATTATGAGTTCTTGCTAGAGTTTTGATTGATTTGGAATGTTCGCACATAGTTTTTCAATGCCGTATTTTAAATCCTTAATTTGCATTTGTGAACTTTAGAAATTATGAGCTTAGCAGATAATTTTTTTCACATCTTAAATCGCAAAAAAATCGGTTTTTGCTGTGGATTCGATTATTTTTGAGGGGGATTTAATTAATTTCATGAAATGGTCCGTTTGATGACGTCACGCATTCTCGTATTTATGCTTTAACAATGAGGTGGGCTATTATTTTTGAGGTTGGTTGAAACAAGTCCAAGCAAGTTTATTGTATATAACACAATGAAACAGTAAAAATGCTGATACTATGCAAACAATTAATGAATGAGACTTGAGTGTAAGCGATTGAGGCAACGATCAAGCTATCATTAGCTTAGCTATCAGGCTATCAGGTTATCATTAGCTTAGCCGTCAAGCTATCATTAGCTTAGCGATCAAGCTATCATTAGCTTAGCGATCAGGCTATCAGGCTATCATTAACTTAGCGATCAGGCTATCAGGCTATCATTAGCTCAGCTATCACAGGCTATCATTAGCTTAGCTATCAGGCTATCATTCGCTTAGTGATCAGGCTATCATTAGCTTAGCTATCAGGCTATCATTAGCTTAGTTATCAGGCTATCAGGCTATCATTAGCTTAGCTATCAGGCTATCAGGCTGTCATTAATTTTCACTATGGCTTTATTGGTGGAAGTTCCTTCGAGTAACTGAAATTGATCTCAGCTTTTCAGCTATCTCAAGGAGGGGTACTTCCGGTCGTTTCATACGGGGATGTCCGCCGGGGCTCTCGACCCCTTTTCTATACCAAATTTCAGCAAAAAGGTACCCCTTTTTACCTTTGTTTCCTGAATAGGTACCCTTTTCATACACCTTTGAAGAATATCTACTCCTTTTTATACCAAAACTCCCAAATTTCCACCCCTTTTCTATGCTAGCGGCCTGAAAAAAGTACCCCTTTCGGGCGGAAATTCCCCTTGTAGACCATTATAGGGAGTTCCCTCCCCCCCGGCAGCTATCCGCTCTGTTGCTGAACAACGTGAAGTAAAGTTATTTATCAATGGCTACTTTATGCAAGTTAGGCGCTCGTAGTGATGTGACGGCACAATTTCTTGGCTGCGACAGTTGAGTTAAAGAGAAATAAATTAACAATTAAGCCGAGGTACGCTTATAAAATTATTAAATTTAACCAATCATGAAGTACAAATGGTACTTTGTAGAAAGTACTAACAATTCACACAATTCATGATAATAACTTGGTATAAAAACACTCAATGAATAATATGTATTTAGAAACCCGCGAAGCCTAAATAGTAGAACATAGTTTGCGCATTATTTGACCACGGTTGCTGGAGTAGAAGTACTAGGTTACAAAGAGGGATGCACACATACCTTAAGGAAGTTGAGAAGCTTCTATACCTTGCTGAGGATCCGATGAACTGACTAGAGGGTTTGCAAACCGTCCTTATAAGCCTGAAGGCGGAGCATAAGGTTTCGAAGGACAGATGCCAATCTAAGGTAATTTTTGCTTACCAACTGATAAGGTGTGCACCCCTCGGCTGGTAGCTATGAAGAAGTAATTCCTAAGTGTTCTTATAGATTCGTTAAGCAGTACATCGAAGTAAAACAACAAATGCAAAGAACAACTATTTGTTTAACTTTCTATCAAAAGAAATCTAAGTTGTAGCGAAGTTCGTTATGAGAATAAACTAGCTAAAACTTTGGTAACAGTAGAAAAGAAAATATCGTAAACAACTCATAAATTAGCTAAAATATTAAAATTATATTGAAGGACTTCCTATTTTATAGCTTCTCTGTATGGAAACCGCGGTTTTTTTCCAACGTAAAATGAATAGTAATGAAAGAATATATAGGCTATCATTAGCTTAGCGATCAGACTATCAGGATATTATTAGCTTAGCGATCAGGCTATCATTAGCTTAGTAATAAGACTGTCATTAGCTTAGTGATAAGGCTATCAGGATATCATTAGCTTAGCGATCAGGCTGTCATTAGCTTAGTAATAAGGCTATCAGGCTATCATTAGCTTAGCGATCAGACTATCAGGATATCATTAGCTTAGCGATCAGGCTGTCATTAGCTTAGTGATAAGGCTATCAGGCTATCATTAGCTTAGCGATCCGACTATCAGGATATCATTAGCTTAGTGATCAGGCTATCAGGCTATATCATTAGCTTATCATTAGCTTAGCAATGGACATATGTACAAAGAATAAGGGGTTTACTTAGCATGCCCGAGAGATCAACACAATGAAGACCGATTCCAGATTCTTATTGTTTGGACATGTAGTACATCTTTACCTATTGTTAAGTAATCCCTTTTCATGTTTGATTTATGTTACAAAGATAACAGTAACTGAATATGATAATAGCTGTGATTAATAATGGCAAAATCTTTTCAATCTATCTTGTCCTTTCAAATGCAATTAATGACTATTAAACGAGAAACAATGACAAAAGGAAGTTTACAGCGAATTATTCAAATACGAAGGAAAACGTATGAGTGTAAAATCTTTATTCATCAGAAATAACAATATTAAACATTCTCTTCGTCACTACCTAGATTAAAGCTTTCTTCCTTGGTACTATTGGGACTGCAGTGATGTACTGTTTGGCAGGCATGCGCATCTACAGATCACACTTTTAAGTATATTCCAATTGATTAAAAATAGAAAGTTGAGAAACTCTAAAGGCTATTAGTCACTATCACTCAACTGGAACAGCTTTAGTAACAATACACAAGGGAAATCAAATACTCAAGACAATAGAAAGATAATACTTTATTTAATGGAGGCATACTTTATTGTTTCGACATAAAACACTAACTCTACAATCGACGATAATTTGGATGCAAAATATTGCCACAGAATGGGCAAAAATTGAATTTTCCATGTTCAATTGTATTCAAACATGAACGGCATGGAATTTCCCCTCCCCCCCCCCCCCCCCCCTCTGCTACGACTCGGGCCATCGGTAGATTGATTCGATCTAGTACTCAATGCAAAGGACTTGGGATTTAACTTGGTGGTGCAGTATTATTTCACCACCACAGGATCCGTCCCTACAGTGTTCAACTTAACACCAAAAAAAAATTTTTAAATTAAAAAAAATAAAAAAACTTAACACCATTCATGTTTGTTTTTATTTTATACTATTCTTTAATTTTTTTTAATTTTTTTAAAAATATAGTTTGCAATATTACATTCGCTATCTAGATTAAATTTATAGTTTTCAATTCATCTTGAAGATAGGGCGGATCCAAATCCTTTACCATCGACGAATCTTAATGTATGGCATCTTTGATCCCCAACTGAAAAGACATGAAAGACCAACAAAATTAATTGGAAATTCGTGAGAAAATACTTACTCAGGTCAACAACAAAAACAACTAATATATAGATTTAGGCACTGCCTAAAAGCGGAGCTCCCATAAATAGTATATATACTGCTAAAAACGTGACAATTGTGTGACGCGGCATAACGTCGGTTACAGCGTTACCACTTATTTTGATTTTACCAGATAGTGCTAAGAACCCAGAAGGAAAAACTAAAAGAAAAACCATTATTTTAAGCCTTCAAAAGCATTAGAAAACTCTTCAATTCGAAGAAAAATAATTATAGAACATATGAATACATGTATAGAACAAAGGATTTTATTCAGCAAATCTTAAGTAATAAGTTTTTTTAGGTGGAAAGTGAACTACACTGATAATTGTCGAAAAATATTATAAGCTTAAGCTTTAACATTCACTAGAACTTCACATGTAACAAGAGACATATTCATTAATGCAAGATAATAATTTTTTTTGTTAGTAAGTTGGTCTTTGAAAAGTTTTTTCAGATTTATTCTTAACTTTATTATCGAGCGAAATATCTTACAAAACATAAGCTTATCCATAAAAAAAAACACAAGCTCATCATTTTTCCGATTGTGTAATAGTAATAGCTGGAAAAGCCCGATAAATAGCAAATGTTTGGTGTGATATGTATTCCTTTTTCATATTTCATTCAACATTAAAATAAATTATCTATAAAAATGTCAAAATATCCATATATATGATTAAGAAATATGGAATCTTGTTTTAACATCATTCTTCGCGAGATTCTCGCTGGCCGTCAAATATGTTTTTCAAAGAACTAAGTGCAAAGTGGTACACGGACGGACGTATGTATGTATGTACGTATGTACGTATGTATGTATGTATGTATGTATGTATGTATGTATGTATGTATGTATGTATGTATGTATGTATGTATGTACGTATGTACGTATGTACGTATGTACGTATGTATGTATGTATGTACGTATGTCTGTCTGTCTGTCTGTCTGTCTGTCTGTCTGTCTGTCTGTCTGTCTGTCTGTCTGTCCGTCCTTCCGTCCGTCCGTCTGTCTGTCTGTCTGTCTGTCTGTCTGTCTGTCTGTCTGTCTGTCTGTCTGTCTGTCTGTCTGTCTGTCTGTCTGTCTGTCTGTCTGTCTGTCTGTCTGTCTGTCTGTCTGTCTGTCTGTCTGTCTGTCTGTCTGTCTGTCTGTCTGTCTGTCTGTCTGTCTGTCTGTCTGTCTGTCTGTCTGTCTGTCTGTCTGTCTGTCTGTCTGTCTGTGTTCTGCTAGAAATTTGCATTAGTTTTCACGTGCGCGTTTAAATGTTAAGCCAAGTTACATCACCGCTATTGTCAATCTTAAGAACCAGGCATTACGTAATACCTAAGTAAGATATATAAGATACGCAACATAATATAATCAGATTTCACTAGACGCTATAACTTAGGATATATGCGCTACTGGGTAAGTTTTCATTTCATGTATTTGTACTTTTGTTCGTTTTGTTTATTATTTAAGTATCCTAAGTAGACTTTTTTGTATCTTCATCTGTTAATAGATTTCGAACCGTGTATACCATTATGAAAAGCAATAAATGCATGTTGGTTCAGAAATCGTGGCCGCTAAGTTAGTGTTTGGTGAAACATTCGAAATCCAGGTACGTCCTGAAACAGTTGGCTAGAGAATGGCCGAGGACGCCAAAAACCAGAGACGAGCAGCGAAAGGCAGATTTACGAGAAAGTTAAACGAAGTCAAGAAATCTATCGACGAGGACCGTGGAGTTGAAATAGTTAAGAGAAACTACGACCAACTGGTTGAAGCTTGGAGGACCGTTGAGTTAAAACATGATATCTATACCACGTTTCTAACAGATAAAGAATTAGAAACCGATGACACGTGGATTCTGGAGTTACAAGATTTGTTTAGTGATGCTATGACACGCCAGATTCAGTATGAGAAAGATAAAACGTCCACCGAGAATGAAGCCAAGGCAGAAGAAGAACAAAAGCAAGCGGTTCATAAAGAGAAAGAGAAAACACGAAGAATAATAGAACAAGCTTTTGTGAGAAGAAGAAGTGCCGAAGTAATCTTTGAACAAGTTTTAAACGTTATAGATCCGTCAACGCCCACGACTCTTAAGAAAGCCAAAAGGGAATTGGATACAGCCTTTGCCGATTGTAAGATAGCAAACAGTGCGTTAATGAATTTGTTAAGCCAGGCCAACGCTGACAAAGAAATCGGTTGGATTATCGCTATGAAGAAACTCTACGATCAAGCTACTGGTGAAGTCGAAACAAAATTGTCAGAAGAGTTCAGTCTTCAGGAGACCGCCAAGATGAATAATCTACGTTTGGAAAAGATAAAGATGCCAAGATTTGAAGGAGAATTGAGAGAATATCCAAGATTTAGAACGGACTTCCAAAAACAAGTTATGCCAAGCCTATCAGCGGAAACTGCCTCGTATACTCTTCGATCTTGTCTTGGGAAAGAGCCGTTAAGTGTGGTAAAGAGTGTGGACGACAACCTTGATGAAATGTGGCAGCGCCTGGACGAGAAATATGGTGATCCAGCCAAAACAGTAGATGCAATAATCGACTCAATCCGAAAAGTTAGACCAATAAGAGACGGAGAGAACAAAAGACTGATCGAGTTCATTGATGCGATTGAAGACGGCTATTGAGATCTTAAGAGACTTGGACTTGAAGTTGAAATTACGACAACCAGCTCAGTTAGCATAATTGAAAAGAAGTTGCCAGCTTCAATAAGGAAAGATTGGGCCAAGTTAGTGACTGACAATGATGCTAAAGTTGATAAAGCCAACAAGTTTCCAACTCTGTTAAAGTTCCTACTTAGTCAGAAAAGAGCAATTGAATATGACTCAACTGATCTGCGCCTGAGTACCACGTCATTCAAGTCAGCAGCACATCATGTGACGACTCAAGAACAAACCACTTACAAGCCCGCAGTTAAGCAGCAGAACTCAAGCGCGGAAGGTAGGACCTTACGCAAATGTTTAATACACGAGAATTCAGACCATTGGACTGATGAATGCCGTGCTTATCTAACGAAACCTATAAGTGAAAGAATTGAAGTCGTAAAGAAAAGGAAAGCATGTTGGTCTTGCCTGAAAACGGGACATGTGTTCCGAGATTGTAAAAGAAAAAGAAATTGTGGGGAGAATGGATGTACAAGGAAACACAACAAGACTCTTCACAATTTGGAAGAAGATAAAAATCGGGACACCAAAGTACAAGAGAACAATAGTAATGACAACAAGATTAAAGAGGAAAAAAGTCAAGATGGAAAGCAAGAATTTCGCACGTCAGCATGCGACAGTTTAACAGAAGACACGTGCCTGTTACAATTCCAAAAAATTAGAACACCCAAGGGATTCGTTAATGTCATGTGGGACAATGGCTCTTCGTTGTGCTTCATTACCAATAAGAAAGCCAAAGAACTGAAGTTAACTGGTAAGAAGGCGACATTGACGATAGTTCGTGTTGGAGGCGAAACCGAAATCTTAAATTCATGCAAGTATGAACTTCCTCTGATCGACACAGATGGACAAATAGTCAAGATTGAAGTCTTTGAAATAGAGAAGATAACGTCAGACATTCAAAGGATAGACATCGAAGGAATTATACCGCTATTTATAGACGTCAAGAGAATGGATATTGAGAGACCCGAAGGAGCCGTTGATGTTTTGATTGGCTATGAGTACGCGGGATTTCATCCAGTACCAGAACAGAAAATGGAACATTTACTTTTGTTAAAGAACCGTTTTGGTAGATGTCTGGGAGGTAATCACGCGATGATTAAAGACACCAAAGAGAAGCATGAGCTGCACGCGATTGGCGCTCATCACGTAAGTCTGGTGACTCCTAAAGTAGAACTGGAAGATTTCTACAAGATTGAGAACTTGGGGATAGAGTGTAGTCCTAAATGTGGTGGCTGTAAATGTGGAAAATGCCCGCCTGGAGCTAAGAATTTTACACTAAAAGAAGAGAGAGAACTGAAAGTCATCGAAGATAATCTAAGCCTTGATAAAGAAGAAAACAAATGGGTGGCAAACTATCCGTGGATCCTAGATCCAGCTAATCTTCCAGACAACAAGAAAGCAGCCATGGGAATGTTAGTATCAACAGAAAGAAGATTAGCAAAGAATCCAAGTCACGCCAAGGTCTATCAAGAACAGATGGATGACATGGTTAACAGAGATGTTGCCAGAAAGTTAACTCCAGATGAAGTGAAAAACTATGATGGACCAGTTCACTACATATCGCACCATGAGGTTCTGCGACCAGATTCCAAATCAACTCCAGTAAGGATTGTATTTAACAGCAGTGCCAGTTATATGGGGCACGCATTGAATGATTACTGGGCAAAAGGTCCCGATCTTTTGAACAATTTATTAGGAATACTCATCAGATTTAGAGAAGAAGCAACAGCCTTAACTGGGGACATAAAAAAAATGTACCATACAGTAAAGATAGGAATCAAAGACCAACACACTCATCGATTCTTGTGGAGAAACATGGATGATAAAAGGGAACCAGAGATTTATGTCATTAACAGAGTTTCCTTTGGAGATAAACCTGCAGCCACTATTGCAACAGTGGCCTTGAGAAAAACAGCCGAAATGGGAACGTCAGAATATCCTCAAGCTGCGAAAACAATCAAGGACAATACTTACATGGACGACATTGTTGACAGCGTTCCTAGTCCAAAGATTGCCAACTCTCTTGCAAAGGACATAGAGAAATTGTTGGAAAAGGGAGGATTTCAAATTAAATACTGGACCTTTTCAAGTGAGTACAGTCAACACAACGATGCTGAACTCCTGCCCGCTGATCATGACAGTAGTAAAACAGAGAAGATTCTTGGAGTTGTATGGAGTCCAGCGAAAGATCAATTCTATTTCAAAGTACACTTAAATTTTTCACCCAAGAATAGAAAGCTAAGAACGGAGCCTGATTTGCGCCTAGAACAGATTCCAAAGAACATACCAGAACCGTTAACCAAGCGAATAATCTTATCTCAAGTTAATGGAATTTATGATCCCCTAGGACTAGCAGGGCCATTCACTGTTAGAGCGAAAATGATGATGAGACGACTTTGGCTTGTCGAGCCAAAACTCGAGTGGGACGAGCCAATACCAAACAAGATGAGGGCGAATTGGATAGACTTTTTCAAAGATCTGTTTGCCATGGAAAGAATTGCTTTCAGAAGATGTCTCAAGCCAGCCAATGCAGAAGGACAACCTTCTTTAGTAGTTTTCAGCGATGGATCTGAAGACGCTTACGGCGCATGTGCGTATGCCAGATGGAAAACACCTGAGAACAATGAGTTTGACTGCAATCTCATTATGTCTAAGAATCGCTTGACACCCGTCAAGAAAATGTCGATTGATCGCATAGAATTGTGTGGTGCAGTACTGAACAAACGTTTAAAGACGTTCATAGAGAAGGAATCGAGATATCAATTTGCTGAATTCTATCACATAGTCGATTCTCAGATCGTGCAAGCAATGGTTCAAAAGGAGTCCTATGGATTTAATACGTTTGCCGGGACGCGAATAGGAGAAATCCGAGACAAAACGAATCCCGCCAACTGGTACTGGACGGATGGAAAACTGAACATCGCAGATTGTCTTACCCGTGGAAAAGCACCGGAGGAAATTGGTCCTGGAAGTGTATGGCAAAAGGGTCCAGACTTTTTAAAGTTACCGATAAACGAGTGGCCAGTAAGTCGAAAGCTCACGAGTAAAAAGCTACCAGAAACCACAAAACCCGTGATGGCAACCGCAAGCAAACCGATCGATTCTTTGGCGGCTAGAATCAACATCGACAGATATTCGTCATACCTGAATTTGTTGAGAGTAACAGCTAGAGTTCTTGCTATCTACGATAGAAATAAAGATCAAAAAGTCAGTCTCAAGAATGTCGCCAAAGTGCTATCACCTGAAGACATAAAGAAAGCAGAACAGTTCTGGATAAAGGACGCACAACTTTACCTAAGACAAAACGTCAAAGACAAGAGCTTGAAACGACTTTGCCCTAAGACAAACGAAGATGGAACAATAGTTGTGGGAGGAAGAATAGAAAGATGGGTACAAATGAGCTACAACGAAAAGGAAGTTGTATTATTGCCTTACAAGCATCGTCTCTCCCGCCTCTATACGATGTATATTCACAATAAAGGTCATTATGGTGTAGCTACAACAGTTGCCAAGGTCAGATCCCGATTCTGGATTATTGGACTTCACAAGTTAGCCAAGACAATAAAGTTCAATTGTGTAACCTGTAAGAAGTTAGACCGAAAAACTGCCGAACAAGTCATGGGAAAGTTACCAAAAGAAAGACTGAAGCCTGCACCAGCTTGGAGTGCTACGGGTGTGGACCTCTTTGGGCCATTTAAAATCAAAGACGAAGTAAAAAAGAGATCGATTGGTAAGGCGTATGGAGTTATATTCAGCTGTTTGGCAACGAGAGCAGTGCACGTGGATTTGGCACCTGACTATAGTACACAGAAATTTTTGTTGGTCCTGAGACGATTTGTGGCACTTCGAGGATACCCTAAACAGCTGATATCAGACCAAGGTACGCAACTCGTTGCCGCGAATGCAGAGTTAAAAAGCGTTACCAAAGGATGGGAATGGGAAAAGCTCGCTGAATTCGGAGTTACTGAAGGAATGAAATGGAAATTTGTTCCCGCTGACGCCCCGTGGCAGAATGGTATTACAGAATCCCTGATTAAATCAGTCAAGAAGGCATTGACGATCGCCATCGGAGACAAAGTGATGACGTTTTCAGAGCTGCAAACAGTCTGTTTTGAAGCGGCGAATTTGGTCAATGAGAGACCAATAGGAAGACATCCAACTCTACCCGAAGAAGGAAGTTATCTTTGCCCTAACGATTTGTTATTAGGCAGATCAACCGCAAGAGTACCGAGTGGGCCATTCAAAGAAACAAGGGATGAGAGATATCGTTTTGAATTCGTTCAAAGTGTTATAAATTCATTTTGGAAAAGATGGACACAAAGTTTCTTTCCTAGTTTGTTGACTCGACAAAAATGGCACTCGTCGAGGCGCAACTTGGAGGTCGGTGACGTCGTTTTGATTCAAGACGCTAACATGGTTCGAGGAAATTGGAAACTTGGAAGAGTCTCGCAAGTCTACCCCGATGATGAAGGAAAAGTCCGCAAAGTAGATGTGCAGTACAAGACAACGAAATCTGAGAAGTCATCAGGATTCTACACCGGACAAGGCTATACTACAGTACAACGTGCAGTACAAAGACTGGTAGTACTGGTTCCAGCTGACAAGTCAGAAGAGAAGCAAGGCGTTTGATAAAGAATGGCTAAGAACAAAATGAACATTGAACACCGAACATTGAATATAACATTAGATTGGAAATTAAGAGAGGATACAATTATAAATATTAACAACTACCATTAGGGTATTAGTAATTACGTATACATAGTATTCATGCTAGGCGGGGAGTGTTCTGCTAGAAATTTGCATTAGTTTTCACGTGCGCGTTTAAATGTTAAGCCAAGTTACATCACCGCTATTGTCAATCTTAAGAACCAGGCATTACGTAATACCTAAGTAAGATATATAAGATACGCAACATAATATAATCAGATTTCACTAGACGCTATAACTTAGGATATATGCGCTACTGGGTAAGTTTTCATTTCATGTATTTGTACTTTTGTTCGTTTTGTTTATTATTTAAGTATCCTAAGTAGACTTTTTTGTATCTTCATCTGTTAATAGATTTCGAACCGTGTATACCATTATGAAAAGCAATAAATGCATGTTGGTTCAGAAACCGTGGCCGCTAAGTTAGTGTTTGGTGAAACAGTCTGTCTGTCTGTCTGTCTGTCTGTCTGTCTGTCTGTCTGTCTGTCTGTCTGTCTGTCTGTCTGTCTGTCTGTCTGTCTGTCTGTCTGTCTGTCTGTCTGTCTGTCTGTCTGTCTGTCTGTCTGTCTGTCTGTCTGTCTGTCTGTCTGTCTGTCTGTCTGTCTGTCTGTCTGTCTGTATGTATGGACAAGGTGATGGCGCAATCAAGCCATGAAAAATCAACTCGATGGATTATCATTTTTTCTTAAGTATGGTGCTCCGCTAAAAATATTTTATTACTTCGGTTGTAAATATTTACAGCGCAATTTAGTTTTATTATACAAAAACAGAAAGTAAATGTTACTCAAAATAAATTAAAAGCTAATGTGGTTGAGTAACAATATTCAGAATGATTAAACCTATTGTCCAGGGTATATTAACAGTTTACGACTATTGATATTAATGATACAAATAAAAATGTTGTGAAAGAAAAAACTATCACACTATTAAATATAAAGGCTATAATGAGATTGACGAAAAACAATGAATGGAAAAAACTACAAAAATAACCACAACAAACCACCACAGTAACAACAGCAAGAACTACAACAACAAACTAAATAACATTGAGCCTCTGGAACCTAGGGTAGAAAGAGCTAGAAAGGTGCGTAGAAAAAAATTTAATATCATTAGCTATATATGGAAAACCAAAAACTTACTGTGGTTGCAGTATAAGCCCTTTTTGCAAGCTCTCAAGTGATCAGTAGCACAAATAGCTCCTTCTTCTAAATCATTTATTTGGCAAATATGGAACAATGCCAAGCAAGTATATCCATCTGCACACTGGCGTGTTAAGTGACATGGATCTCCTTTCTTTCCCTTTCTTCTGCAAACATGGTGACCTGCCTCGCATTGCAGCCCAGAACCACAAGGCCTTGTAGCATGGCATGACTCTCCTTCTACCCCTGGCTTTCTGCAAACATGATGGAATGCTTCGCAAGTCATGTCGCCTGCACATGGACAGAACACGCTACAGCCGCCGCCTACTTTGTACTGACGACATGAGATGGCTGACTGTGGTAGAAAACAAACTGCTACCATAATACCAAGCACTTGGTGAAGGCCTACCATACTTTGTTCTTAAAATAACATGAAATTAAATGAAATGAAAGAAAAAATAAGTGTTGTGCAATTGGTGTTTATTACAGGTGGAATTAATGCGGCAGTTATGGAAAGTTTTCCCTAGGGGCCAATTTTCTGATTTAGACAAATGCTCTGTCATTAACTATTGCAACTTATCTTTGTTAAATTGTGTTTGCAATTGTGAATCTTCTAGATTTTACTTACCTAACATTGTCAAATTTGTAAATTATTGTACTGAATATCGTTGTGGTGAATAAACTAAACTAAAGTATTGTATATAACGAAGAGAAACATTCATTGTTGATTGATCATAGGTTAGGAATTATAGAAAATAGTGAAGTGAATGCACGTCGGTACTCAGTTATATTAACATAGCAATCCCACACGGGACATTATACAAAGCCATTACTCATTACCTGGTGATACAACGGCGCCTAATGATCCTCTTTCCAACTGAACAATCTGTGATTAGAATGAGAAATGCAGCCGTATTTATAGACAGGGGCTTAGCAAGGCCAAAAATATTGGGGTGGGGGGGGGGGGGACTCCCCCTTCTACGGCCCTGATAGAAGCTTGTTTCAATATTTGCCCTGATTCTGGTGAAAATATAGACGGCAGCTGATATTCAGTATCAAGGTCTCAGTGGCGTTACCAGAATTTTCTTGTAATAACAGGAATTCAGATGATGGACACTTGAATATTTGATTGTATTCAGTGTTTGATTTTGAAGTTCTTCTACTGAAGCTAATATTAAGTTGTTACAAATACAAAGAGAAGACGAAGTAATGGAGGATGAAAAACAAGAACTGAACAAGAAAGACGTTTGTACTACGTTTTTGAATCTTTGTTTCTTCACAGTTTCTTCCAGCCATATTTTTCTTCCTAGCTCACTCATTTTTTTCTCCATGCATGTTTGGCCATTGCCAAATTTCCTCTTTTTTTTCTTCCTTTTTTGCCTTGGCCAGCTGACCTACCAAGGTCCTTAAAAGATCTTTTGTTGAGTACACTGAACCACTTAAGCCCAATATAGAGCCCTATTCAAACATCGATCTTCCTAATGATATCAAAAAGCCTTGTTGTCGCTATTCAGTGTTTTCAATACGTTCGGCTAATTATAATGAGAAGATCGACGTTTGAACTAAATGGGCCTTAATGACTTGCTCTTGTTTAGCCTACAATTTTCCTGTTTCTTAAATCTCGCCCAATCTTACAACATCGTTATTAACGCCATTCCATTGCATCTTTTCTTCTCGATCGCTATAACGAACTGAATCAGTAAAAAGAGGGAAAAAATCTTAACTGATCGAGACTACTGACACGTGACTTGAAAAACGAAAATTCATGGCCTTAGAATATTGCACATTTCTCACTTTTGGCACCTAACCAACCTAAAAAATACCCTCCTACTTTGAGATAAGAAGCTATTTTGTAGATCTATGCAATAAAATTTGCGGCACATTGCGTTTCTAAGAAATGAGCCTCAATTTGTGCTTTTTGCAGGTATTTCCTTGCGTGACACTAGAGGCCGTTGAGTCTGTAACGCCTACTTCTTTGCTCATTATCCTCAATACTATTACCCAAAATAAGATATAATAAATGAAACCCTTATTATTACATGTTATTTGTTCCATCATCAAATATTTCAGTGATCAAAGCCTTGTTTTAATACTACTAAGTTATTTTGAAATTTCACCACACTATATTTCAATTCTATAATTTGCATATCTCAAGGTCGGGATGTACAAATCCTCCCTGAATAAACAAGAACGGTGTTTAACAATTTTTATTTGCTCATTGAACTTCTATGATGATGTTATTTCACCATGCGAAGTTTGAAGAAAAAAAACATGGGAAACTTTATTGTCCGCGAACCACCTTAAACTCGATTTTTTTTCCGATTTTATTTTCACTTTTTACTTTTATCTATATTGGGCTCCCTGTGGTTTATATAGTACAAAAACTAGCGACCTTTATTCTCAACACAAAAGTACTAATACTAAGAAAAATACTTTCAAGCTTACATTCAATTCCATATATATTGTGGATTAAGTCAAGACCTATGTTTGCCGAGTTTCACAAAAAAAATTCCTAAAAGAAGTTATATCCGTTTGAAGACAAATTTGGAGAGGAGAGTGCATCGATCGTTGTGAATGTTTTGTCAATGTTTTGGATCACTTTAGAATAATGTCGGATAAATGTTAGTTATGGTTCGATTGATATATTTTTATGCCTCATTTAAGAATAAATGATGCAAAATCTTCTCTCCCTAATTAAAACTGGATCGTAATGTTCCTCTAGGTTGAGGAAAAAGCTGCGTCGAGTTGACATTGTAGTCACATGCACACACAGGGAGCCCAATTTAGATAAAAGTAAAAGGTGAAAATAAAATCGGGAAAAAATTGCGTTTAATCTTTTTTTTAAATTTCAGGTCAAGATAATGTCCTCCATAATACGAACGAGCAAAAATATCCGTAAAAAATGCATCAGAACATTTTTTTTCGCCCGCGCCTTTGTTTTCCAATGTAATTTCCCTATGGTATCCTACGTGTGGATTTATGTCAATATAATTTAACAAGGGAGGAAAGTCAAGTCGCCATCTTGGACAACACAACACACTTTAAACCACGATTTCACCTTCTTTTAAAACACAAACTCCCGAAAAAACTTGACCAAAATGTTCCCTAGGATGGGGGATTCATTTTTTTAAAAGTCGTTTTGATCTTCCTCACCGATTTCTCGAAACGAAATTTACGTGCAGAAAATTTTTCGCTTGCTGCAGATTTTCGGACTATCTTCTGTACGGAGTGTTACTTGGCGCGGGACTGGAACGAGACCAATTTTGACCTCACTAAACCCTCGCTTAGGCATTTTGTCACTTGTACAAAACCCACCACCAACCACCCCACACGGCTAGTTTTGCTCTTGAACAATCCTTCGACAAACTTCTCCATGACCGACATTTTTACGCTTAGCTACTTGATTTTACTTGCAAAACAAAAGATAACTACAGTTAATCCAACGCAATATCAGGTTTAGTGAAATTTACCTTGGATTCTCTCATTCAACTCCAAATTTTGGAGATTTTCGTACTTTTTTTTTCAGGGCAAAATTGCAAGTGTGGTAGTGGGGTTGTGCACAAAAATCTAAAAAGCCGGCATTTTTTTACCCCTCTGAAACACCCCCACCACACATAAACAATTTTCCATCGCCCCTGATGTATGTAATTGGACGGTTCTTGGTACAAAATCCTCTTTTCCCATAGGAAAACCATTCTTTTAAAAAGGGGAAGCTGTTTATACCGCGTAAACCGTGCCAATACCACAAGAAATCAAGTTCTGTTCTAATTTCTTATATTCTGATGATTGCAATTATGAATTGTCAGGGATCGCGGAGCGTAATTTTGATTGGGAGGTGGCTAATGACCAACAAAGGAGGCAGAACCTAGCTAGGGGGGTGTTAGGGGTATGCTCAACCTGAAAAAAATTCGAAATTGAGACAATCAGAAAAGCGATTTCCAGTGTTTTGAGGGGCATTCGCAACATATTTATTGCATTGTATAAAGTTCGTGCCATGCATGAGACTCTTCAAACAAAAGTTATCCCCCCTCTCATAAAATTTAAGTTTTTCATGACTCACCCCCTGTCCTCTAAAACTATGCACCTGTCCCCCTCTGATTTCTCCCCACCCTCACCCCCTCCATTAATAATAATGACTCGTCTCTAAGTGCTTTCTGAGCTGTGTGATGGTCGAATGTACTTCAAAGTCAACAGGTAACCGACTCTTATATGTGAAGTTTTCCGATTTTTCTCCGAATTTGGGATACCTGTGGGGGCGGTTGTGCTGAAAGGCAAGGCCAAACAAGACAGAGTGCTGGGAAAACCAGAAAAAAGTGAAATAGTAAACCAAATAATACCCACTACTTCTTCAATTGCCAGTTAACAGTTAAGTTTCATTTCACAGTTTCATTTCACAGTTAAGTTTCATTTGTCATTTAAATTAACAGTTAAAAATTTCGCCCTTTTTCAGCTTACAGTTATTTTTTAGGCCGTTTGTCAGTTGTCAGTTAAACCATCAAGACCCTCTAGTATATTTTGTCATTTCAAAAAGGGGGGTGACTAGCCAACCCCTTCACCACCCCCGGATCCGTCCCTGCAATGTTCAACTGATCGTCATTCAAGTTTATTTTATTTTATACTATTCTTTTTTTTCTTTACAATATAGTTTGCAATATTTCAATCGCTGTCTAGCTTAAATTAAAGTTTTCTATTCATCTTAGAGGATCCAAGTAACAGTGTTATCATTATCTGCCAGTTTGTTTGTGACATCTTAGTACACCCTCTGAAAAGACATGGAAGACCAACCAAAATTAATTTGAAATTAAGAAAGAGAAAATACTTACCCTGGATGCCAGAGGTCCTCTCGCTCTGTGGTAGGTCAAAGCACTGGAGAGAGAGAGAGAGAGAGAGAGAGAGAGAGAGAGAGAGAGAGAGAGAGAGAGAGAGAGAGAGAGAGAGAGAGAGATAGAGCCTCTGGAACCTAGGGTATAGAAGGAGCTAGAAAGGTAGAAAAAAATGTAATATATATTATAAGTCATGGACTTACTTTTGCAGTATAAGCCCTTTTTGCAAGCTCTCAAGAAATTATTACCACAAATCTCTCCTTCTTCTAAGTCATCTATTTGGCACTGATGGAACAATGCCAAGCAAGTATATCCTTCTGCACACTCGCGTGTTGCGTGACATGGATCTCCTAGCTTTCCCTTTCTTCTGCAAACCTGGTGACCTGCCTCGCATTGCAGCCCAGAACCACAAGGCCTTGTAGCATGGCATGGATCTCCTTCTCCACCTGGCTTTCTGCAAACATGGTGACCTGCTTCACATCTCATGTCGCCTGCACATGGACAAACCACGCTACAGCCACCGCCTACTTTGTACTGACGACATGAGATGGATGACTGTGGTAGAAAACAAACTGCTACCAAAATACCAAGCACTTGGTGAAGGCCTACCATACTTTGTTCTTAAAATAACATGAAATGAAATGAAAGAAAATATAACTGTTGTGCAATTGGTGTTTATTACAGGAGGAATTAAAGCGGTCAGTTATGGAAAGTTTTCCCTAGGGGCCAATTTTCCGATTTGGACGAATGCCCAGTCATTAACCATTGCAACTTGTCTTTGTTAAATTGTGTTTGCAATTGTAAATCTTCTAGATTTTACTTACCTAACATTGTCAAATTTGTAAATTATTGTGCTGAATATTGTAAGTTGTGGTAAATAAACTAAACTAAAGTATTGTATATAACGAAGAGAAACATTAATTGTTGATTGATCATAGAGGAATTATAGAAAATACGTTCGGCTAATTATAATGAGAAGATCGACGTTTGAACTAAATGGGCCTTAATGACTAGCTCTTGTTTAGCCTACAATTTTCCTGTTTCTTAAATCTCGCCCAATCTTACAACATCGTTATTAACGCCATTCCATTGCATCTTTTCTTCTTGATCGCTATAACGAACTGAATCAGTAAAACTGAAGACTATTAGACTGAAGCTGAACGTTGTCTCATACGTTGTCTCGAGCAGTGAATATCTTCTCGTGTTCCGACTGGTTGCTCGATCAATCCCAACGCGCGAATTATTCAAGTTTAAAATTATACCAACTGAAAGCTGTTATATAATATATTACACATTAGGACGGATACCCGTGTGATCGAAGCCGTGAAAATAAAACAACAGCATATATTCAATGCAGTGATACGATTCTATACCACTGCTAGTCACGCACAAAAAGCCGCGTTTACTGACTTTTTAATGTTTGGAAACCTCGTGCAGTATTCTCAGATAAGAACTTGCAGCAATTCGGGTCCAGCTTAATTCGGAGGACAAAACAATAGGTTTCAATTCTCAGGAGATTGATATGCTTCAATTTTGTCTTCCAAATGGAGCTACCTTTACGTGACGTGATAAAACTGAGATGTATATTCCAAATCCAGTTAAGCATCCTATTATATGAGGTGGGCCCATAGCTGAAATCAATCAGCTTGTCTTAAGCTATCATCGTGCCAAGTTTGGTGCCTTTAACTAAAAGTACATTATTCGGCCATTTTTTTGCACCATATTTCTGGACTTTTAGAAACTATTAAGACCACAGGAGGGGAAGAGTCACGTGTATTCTTGTTATTTTCAAGGGGAGGGTTATGTGTTTAGTTTTGAAATGGCAGGGGAGGGTCAAGATTTTTTTCTGAAAAAATTACTGTGAATAGCCCACTTTCGATATTCTGGTTGAGTGATCACGCACAAAGCAATTCAAGACGGGGCTCCGGGGAAACAATGGAAAAAATCCTAATATAAGGGGGTAGTGTTGGTATGCACAAAAATCTAAGAAGCCGGCACTTTTTCCCCCTCCCTCCTCAATTAGGCTGCCATTAGTTTTCACTATCGCTTTATTGGTTGAAGTTCCTTCGAGTAACTGAAATTAATCTCAGCTTTTCAGCTTTCCCGGGGGGTCGGGTCGTTTCATACGGGGATGCTCCGCCGGGGCTCTCGACCCCTTACCCTTTTCAATACCAAATTTCAGCAAAAAGGTACCCCTTTTTTTAATCTTTTTGCCTGAATAGGTACCCCTTACATACAACTTTGGAGAAACTCAACCCCTTTTTATACCAAAACGTTCCACCCCTATGCGTGCGGCCTGAAAAAAAGTACCCCTTTCGGGCGGAGCTTCCCCGTATAGACCAGTTTAGGGAGTACCCCCCTCCCCCCGGGCAGCTATCTCTGTTGCTGGACAACGTGAAGCAAAGTTATTTATCAATGGCTATTTTATTCAAGTTGGTCTCTCGAGGTGATGTGACGACACAAATTCTTGGCCGCGACAGTTGAGTTAAAGAGAAATAATTAACAATTAAGCCGAGGTACGATTATAAAATTATTTAATTTAACCAATCCTGAAGTACAAATGGTACTTTGTAGAAAGTACTAATAATTCACACAATTCATGATAATAACTTCGTATAAAAACACTCAATGAATAATGTGTATTTACAAACACGCGAAGCTTAAATAGTAGAATATAGTTTGTGCATTATTTGACCACGGTTGCTGGAGTAGAAGTACTAGGTTACAAAGAGGGATGCACACATACCTTAAGGAAGTTGAGAAGCTTCTATACCTTGCTGAGGATCCGATGAACTAACTAGAGGCTTTGCAAACCGTCCTTATAAACCCTGAAGGCGGAGCATAAGGTTTCGAAGGACAGATGCCAATCTAAGGTAACTTTCGCTTACCAACTGATAAGGTGTGCACCCCTCGGCTGGTAGCTATGAAGAAGTAATTCCTAAGTTTTCTTTTAGATTCGTTAAGTAGTACATCGAAGTAAAACAACAAATGCAAAGAACAACTATTTGTCCAACTCCCTATCAAAAGAAATCTAAGTTGTGGCTAAGGTCGCTATGAGAATAAGCTAGCCGCTAAAACTTTAGCTACAGTAAACAGAAAATATCGTAAAAAAAACTCATAAATTAGCTAAAATATAAAACTTATAGTTATTGACTTCTTTTTTATAGCGTCTCTGCATAACAACCACGGTTTTTTTCCAACGTAAAATGAATAGTAATGAAAGAATATTGAGGCTATCATTAGCTTAGTGATAAGGCTATCAGGCTATCATTAGCTTAGCGATCAGGCTATCAGGCTATCATTAGCTTAGTGATCAGGCTATCAGGCTATCATTAGCTTAGCGATCAGCCTTTCATTAGCTTAGTGATAAGGCTATCAGGCTATCATTAGCTTAGTGATCAGGCTATCAGGCTATCATTAGCTTAGCGATCAGGCTATCAGGCTATCATTAGCTTAGCGATCAGCCTTTCATTAGCTTAGTGATAAGGCTATCAGGCTATCATTAGCTTAGCGATCAGCCTTTCATTAGCTTAGTGATAAGGCTATCAGGCTATCATTAGCTTAGCGATCAGGCTATCAGGCTATCATTAGCTTAGTGATCAGGCTATCAGGCTATCATTAGCTTAGCGATCAGCCTTTCATTAGCTTAGTGATAAGGCTATCAGGCTATCATTAGCTTAGTGATCAGGCTATCAGGCTATCATTAGCTTAGCGATCAGGCTATCAGGCTATCATTAGCTTAGCGATCAGCCTTTCATTAGCTTAGTGATAAGGCTATCAGGCTATCATTAGCTTAGCGATCAGCCTTTCATTAGCTTAGTGATAAGGCTATCAGGCTATCATTAGCTTAGTGATCAGGCTATCAGGCTATCATTAGCTTAGTGATCAGGCTATCAGGCTATCATTAGCTTAGTGATCAGCCTTTCATTAGCTTAGTGATAAGGCTATCAGGCTATCATTAGCTTAGCGATCAGCCTTTCATTAGCTTAGTGATAAGGCTATCAGGCTATCATTAGCTTAGTGATCAGCCTTTCATTAGCTTAGTGATAAGGCTATCAGGCTATCATTAGCTTAGTGATCAGGCTATCAGGCTATCATTAGCTTAGTGATCAGGCTATCAGGCTATCATTAGCTTAGTGATCAGCCTTTCATTAGCTTAGTGATAAGGCTATCAGGCTATCATTAGCTTAGCGATCAGCCTTTCATTAGCTTAGTGATAAGGCTATCAGGCTATCATTAGCTTAGTGATCAGGCTATCAGGCTATCATTAGCTTAGTGATCAGGCTATCAGCCTTTCATTAGCTTAGTGATAAGGCTATCAGGCTATCATTAGCTTAGCGATCAGCCTTTCATTAGCTTAGTGATAAGGCTATCAGGCTATCATTAGCTTAGTGATCAGGCTATCAGGCTATCATTAGCTTAGCGATCAGACTATCAGGCTATCATTAGTTTAGCGATCAGACTATTAGACTATCATTAGCTTATCATTAGCTTAGCAATGGTCATATGTCCAAACAATAAGGGATTAACTTACACGAGAGATCAACACAATGAAGATCGATTCCAGATTCTTATTGTTTGGACATGTAGTACATCTTTACCTATTATTAAGTAATCCCTTTTCATGTTTGATTCATGTTACAAGGATAACAGTAATTGAATATGATAATAGCTGTGATTAATAATGGTAAAATCCATTCAATCTATCTTGTCCTTTCAAATTACTGTCATTCCACGGGTTTCAGAATGGAACTAGAATCTACTTTTGAGACAACTTGGTGCACAGGGATTTAGGAGTACATTGAAAAGAATTGAGAGTTTCCTGCAGTTTAATGAGATCAAAGATAGGTATCCACTGTAGTTTGGAGAATAAGGAATCGGAAGTCTGAGAAAAGTCAGCGCCAAGGAGTGTACGCGCAGCTCGTTTTTGAAGACGAAGGAGCCGCAGTAGAGGCTGATGGGAGAAATTCCTTCAAGCACAAGAACAATACAATACACAAGAAGTAGTTGTTTATGCAAGAATTATAGGATCGTAAAGCAGAGTTAAAGTTTCGATAGGGTTTGATGCGACGTAAGATAGATAGCCTACTGCTTATAATGGAACAGATCCTGTCAATGTGATGTTCCCAGGACATGCTAGCATAGTCCACTTGCTCAATACTTTCACCACTAATTTCAACATTGAAGGTTGAGTTAGTTAACGTATGGCGTTTCTGTAAGTTGTGATAAGCAAGGATTTAGTTCTTGTAGTGTTTAGTGACATGTTATTATTATTAGCTCAAGTGCATGGATACAGTGTCAGCCACTTCTTTCAATTGAGTACTTAAAGTGCACATAACCTTTTTTTAATGCCTTCAATACTGAAAGAGTGCTGGGAAAACCAGAAAAAAATCGTAATAGTAAACGAAAAAATACCAACTATACTTGGCTTGCCACACCCTTCACCACCCCTGGATCCGTCCCTCATGCAAGGTTCAACTTGTCGTCATTCATGTTTATTTCTATTTCATACTATTCCTTTTTCTTTACAATATAGTTTGCAATATTTCAATCGCTGTCTAGCCTAAATTTATAATTTTTTTATTCATTTTGAAGAATCCAAGCAACATTGTTACCATGATCGTTACAATTTTCCTCTTTATCTTCCTGAATATTGGACAATCAGAACACTTTAACTTATTTTAACTAGCTTAACTAGCATATCTTTAACAATTTACGGGACCACGTACAGTAAATAGCGAAAGCTGGTGTTGTGCCCTGCCATGAATTTTGACTGTAATTTTCAGTAATCAAACTCTTTCTTATTGATTACATCTTTCATCTTTGAAAAGACATGAAAGAACAACAAAATTAATATGAATTTCTTGAGAAAATACTTACCCTGCGTGCCAGAGGTCCTCTAGCTCTGTGGCAGGTCAAAGCACTAGAGAAAGAGAGAGAGAGAGAGATAGAGAGAGAGAGAGAGAGAGGGAGAGAGAGCTATAGAGCCTCTGGAACTTAGGGTAGAAAGAGCTAGAAAGGTAGAAAAAAAATTAATATTATAATCCATGGAAAACCAAAAACTTACTACTATAGCAGTATAAGCCGTCTTTGCAACCTCTCAAAATATCAGTAGCACAAATTTCTCCTTCTTCTAAGTCATTTATTTTACACCTATGGTACACTGCCAAGCAGCTATGTCCATCTGCACACTCGCGTGTTGCGTGACATGGATCTCCTAGCTTTCCCTTTCCTCTGCAAACATGGTGAAATACCTCACATTGCAGCCCAGAACCACAAGGCCTTGTAGCATGGCATGGATCTCCTTCTCCACCTGGCTTTCTGCAAATATGACTGAATGCTTCACATCTCATGTCGCCTGCACATTGACAGAACACGCTACAGCCGCCGCCTGCTCTGTACTGACGACATGAGATGGATGACTGTGGTAGAAAAGAAACTGCTACCATAATAGCAAGCACTTGATGAAGGCCTACCATACTTTGTTCTTAAAATAACATGAAATGAAATGAAAGAAAAGAAAATATAAGTTTTGTGCAGTTGGTGCTTATTACAGGAGGAATTAAAGCGGTCAGTTATGGAAAGTTTCACTATTGTTTTCAATACGTTCGGCTAATGAGAAGATCGACGTTTGAACGAAATGGGCCTTAATGACTAGCTCTTGTTTAGCCTAGAATTTTCCTGTTTCCTAAATCTCGCCCAATCTTACAACATCGTTATTACCGCCAAACCATTGCATCTTTTCTTCTTGATCGCTATAACGAATTGAATCAGTTAAAAGACTATTAGACTGAAGCTGAACGTGTCTCATATCAGTTTAACAATTATTACAATACAATACAATGCAGTGCAGTGCAGTGCAGTGCAGTGCAGTGCAGTGCAGTGCAGCCAAACCAAAAAAGGTCTTCTCAACAGGGAAGGTTTGCAAACTTATCTGAAATGCAATTGAGTTATCTAACTTACGGCTCTTATTTACCGAAGACAAAGTGAAAAAATTTCCCCGTTTCTGATTGGCCCACAGCCCCAGGTTATTTTTTCATAACAAGCATTGTCTGACCAAATTTGGAAAGAAACATTATTCGTCCAATATTTTTTTAAATTATTGGACGATTGACGTCATCATAGCCGCCAAACTAAAAAAAGTCTTCTCAACTGGGAAGGTTTGCAAACTTATTTGAAATGCTTTCTTAAATGACTGAATTTAGAAAATGTTTTGAATAAATAATAAAACAATTATTGGCAGCCACCTTAAACCGAGGTAGGATTGTAAAACTATTTAATTTAACCAATCATGAAGTACAAATGGTACTTTGTAGAAAGTACTAATAATTAACACAATTCATGATAATAATTTCGTATAAAAACACTCAATGAATCATATGTATTTAGAAACACGCGAAGCTTAAATAGTAGAATATAGTTTGTGCATTATTTGACCACGGTTGCTGGAGTAGAAGTACTAGGTAACAAAGAGGGATGCACACATACCTTAAGGAAGTTGAGAAGCCTCTATACCTTGCTGAGGATCCGATGATCTAACTAGAGGCTTTGCAAACCGTCCTTATAAACCCTGAAGGCGGAGCATAAGGTTTCGAAGGACAAATGCCAATCTAAGGTAATTTTTGCTTAACAACTGATAAGGTGTGCACCCCTCGGCTGGTAGCTATGAAGAAGTAATTCCTAAGTGTTCTTATAGATTCGTTAAGCAGTACATCGAAGTAAAACAATAAATGCAAAGAACAACTATTTGTTTAGCTTTCTATCAAAAGAAATATAAGTTGTAGCGAAGTTCGTTATGAGAATAAACTAGCTAAAATTTTGGTAAGAGTAAACAGAAAATATCGTAAACAACTCATAAATTAGATAAAATATTAAAATTATATTTAAGGACTTCCATTTTATAGTGTCTCTGCATGAAAACCTCGGTTTCTAAAAGGACGTTTACAGCTAATTATTCAAATACGAAGGAAAACGTTTGAGTGTAAAATCTTTATTCATTCAGAAATAACAATATTAAGGATTCTCTTCGTCACTACTTTGATTAAAGCTTTCTTCCTTGGTACTTTTGGGACTGCAGTGATGTATTGTTTGGCAGGCATGCGCATCTCCAGATCACACTTTTGAGTGTATTCCTATTGATTACAAATGGATAGTTGAGAAAGTCTTAAGGCTGTTAAACTTGGAAATGAAAATTAACTAGATTTTTGTGCCAAAGACACTTTGGGCATTTTACTGTTCTGTGCACTTTGATATCACTGTTTCCACAACGAACACAACTTGATTTATAGCCTGATCGGTAAGCTAATGATAGCCTGATAGCTAAGCTAATGATAGCCTGATAGCTTGATCGCTAAGCTAATGATAGCCTGATAGCTTGATCGCTAAGCTAATAATAGCCAGATAGCGAGGTACGTAAGTTATTGCCCACCCTTTATTTGAGAATATATGACAGTTCAAACTTCTAGAATGGTTCAGTAGTTTTTGAGATATTACTATTTTGTGTGTTTCGATACGTCAAATCTGTGTTTTCCAAGTACGGTTGAGAGCCGATTTTTCAAGGTGTTACTAGATTCTCGACTACCTAGCAGCGAATAACTGAGCCTAGCTTCAGTACCCGCGCATGAATCATTATTTTACCGCCAAATCTGAAATCTTGATTGAATTAAAGTTTTGTGTGGGATTGACTAAAATTTACTTTTGGGAGAAGTCTAACAATACCTCAAGCATTGCTTTGATGCAGTTACTTTTAAAGATCAATGTAAAATATGCCTCTTATCAGGAGGACACGGCTAAGGGTACACACTGCAGCGAGAATCTGTGAATGTATTCCGTATATTTCCTGTCAGTGACTATTTCTTTTTAGCTTTATCAAATAAAAACTCAAAAAAGAGTTCCTAAATCTCTCACTTGTTGCCAGAAGAAATACGAAAACAGAAAGATGCATGCGGTCGTTCCGTTACCATAGATACCGTAAGTTATAAAAAGAGAATCTTTATTCCAAAGGGATGATTATTCTGCACTAGTGCTAAAAATATACACAGGAAAAATTTAATGAGTATAGCAATTTTGTGTGTTCAAAAAAGGATATGTATTTGTTTATTCTAGACTATTCAAATATTGTATGGGCTACCTGTGGTGCGACGAAGGTCCACATGACACAGGGAGCCCAAAACTCAGTTGAGAAAATTGTTCTGTTTTGCTGAAGGATCAGATATAACTTTGTTTTAATCATTCGCTTTAATTTAATGCTATTATTATCCTTCCTAAACAAATTTTATCATACATGTAAAAAGCAAATCATAAATGATAAGTAATATATAATGAATTAATATTGTTAATTTTTGTTATAGGCGCAAACTCAGAGAGATATATCCAAAATCACGTGACCATGTGATCCAATGTCAAAACATATGTTTGAGTACCTGTGGTGAGTGCAGCAGCTGAAAGACTGGGTACACACGTCACACATGGTGTGAGGAAATAACATAAGTAAACCAGAGATAATTACAATTAATCTACCCTTAGTTACCGTTGCTATGTCACACAACCTCAACAAATTAGCCAGAGTACTCAACTCAAGTAAACTTTTATTCCAATACGTCCATCCAATCCATGTCGAATACGTTCTTATTCTGATACACCCATCCAATCCATGTTGTGTACATTGTTATTCTGATACACCCATCCTATCCATCTCGTGTACATTCTTATTCTGATACGTTCATCCAATCCATTTCGTGTACAATCTTATTCTGATACGTCCATCCAATCCATCTCGTGTACATTCTTATTCTGATACGCCCATCCAATCCATGTCCTGTACATCCTTATTCTGATACGTCCATCCAATCCATCTCGTGTACATTCTTATTCTGATACAACCATCCAATCCATGTCCTGTACATCCTTATTCTGATACGTCCATCCAATCCATCTCGTGTACATTCTTATTCTGATACACCCATCCAATCCATGTCGTGTACATTCTTATTCTGATACGCCCATCCAATCCATCTCGTGTACATTCTAATTCTGATACGCCCATCCAATCCATGTCCTGTACATCCTTATTCTGATACGTCCATCCAATCCATCTCGTGTACATTCTTATTCTGATACACCCATCCAATCCATGTCGTGTACATTATTATTCTAATTCGTTCATCCAGTCCATGTCGTGTACATTCTTATTCTGATACGCCCATCCAATCCATCTCGTGTACATTCTAATTCTGATACGCCCATCCAATCCATCTCGTGTACATTATTATTCTGATACGCCCATCCAATCCATCTCGTGTACATTCTTATTTTGATGCGCCCATCCAATCCATCTCGTGTACATTCTTATTCTGATACGCCCATCCAATCCATCTCGTGTACATTCTTATTCTGATACGCCCATCCAATCCATCTTGTGTACATTCTTATTCTGATGCGCCTATCCAATCCATCTTGTGCACATTTTTATTCTGGTACGCCCATCGAATCCATCTCGTGTACATTCTTATTCTGATGCGCTCATCCAATCCATGTCGTGTACATTCTTATTCTGATACGCCCATCCAATAAATCTCGTGTACATTCTTATTCTGATACGCCCATCCAATCCATGTCCTGTACATCCTTATTCTGATACGTCCATCCAATCCATCTCGTGTACATTCTTATTCTGATACACCCATCCAATCCATGTCGTGTACATTCTTATTCTGATACGCCCATCCAATCCATCTCGTGTACATTCTAATTCTGATACGCCCATCCAATCCATGTCCTGTACATCCTTATTCTGATACGTCCATCCAATCCATCTCGTGTACATTCTTATTCTGATACACCCATCCAATCCATGTCGTGTACATTCTTATTCTGATACGCCCATCCAATCCATCTCGTGTACATTCTAATTCTGATACGCCCATCCAATCCATGTCCTGTACATCCTTATTCTGATACGTCCATCCAATCCATCTCGTGTACATTTTTATTCTTATACACCCATCCAATCCATGTGGTGTACATTATTATTCTAATACGTTCATCCAGTCCATGTCGTGTACATTCTTATTCTGATACATCCATCCAATCCATCTCGTGTACATTCTAATTCTGATACGTCCATCCAATCCATCTCGTGTACATTTTTATTCTGATACGCCCATCCAATCCATGTCCTGTACATCCTTATTCTGATACGTCCATCCAATCCATCTCGTGTACATTCTTATTCTGATACACCCATCCAATCCATGTCGTGTACATTCTTATTCTGATACGCCCATCCAATCCATCTCGTGTACATTCTAATTCTGATACGCCCATCCAATCCATGTCCTGTACATCCTTATTCTGATACGTCCATCCAATCCATGTCGTGTACATTCTTATTCTGATACACCCATCCAATCCATGTCCTGTACATCCTTATTCTGATACGTCCATCCAATCCATCTCGTGTACATTCTTATTCTGATACACCCATCCAATCCATGTTGTGTACATTCTTATTCTGATACGCCCATCCAATCCATCTCGTGTACATTCTAATTCTGATACGCCCATCCAATCCATGTCCTGTACATCCTTATTCTGATACGTCCATCCAATCCATGTCGTGTACATTCTTATTCTGATACACCCATCCAATCCATGTCGTGTACATTCTTATTCTGATACGCCCATCCAATCCATCTCGTGTACATTCTAATTCTGATACGCTCATCCAATCCATGTCCTGTACATCCTTATTCTGATACGTCCATCCAATCCATCTCGTGTACATTCTTATTTTGATACACCCATCCAATCCATGTCGTGTACATTATTATTCTAATACGTTCATCCAGTCCATGTCGTGTACATTCTTATTCTGATACATCCATCCAATCCATCTCGTGTACATTCTAATTCTGATACGTCCATCCAATCCATCTCGTGTACATTTTTATTCTGATACGCCCATCCAATCCATCTCGTGTACATTCTTATTCTGATACACCCATCCAATCCATGTCGTGTACATTCTTATTCTGATACGCCCATCCAATCCATCTCGTGTACATTCTAATTCTGATACGCCCATCCAATCCATGTCCTGTACATCCTTATTCTGATACGTCCATCCAATCCATGTCGTGTACATTCTTATTCTGATACACCCATCCAATCCATGTCCTGTACATCCTTATTCTGATACGTCCATCCAATCCATCTCGTGTACATTCTTATTCTGATACACCCATCCAATCCATGTTGTGTACATTCTTATTCTGATACGCCCATCCAATCCATCTCGTGTACATTCTAATTCTGATACGCCCATCCAATCCATGTCCTGTACATCCTTATTCTGATACGTCCATCCAATCCATGTCGTGTACATTCTTATTCTGATACACCCATCCAATCCATGTCGTGTACATTCTTATTCTGATACGCCCATCCAATCCATCTCGTGTACATTCTAATTCTGATACGCTCATCCAATCCATGTCCTGTACATCCTTATTCTGATACGTCCATCCAATCCATCTCGTGTACATTCTTATTTTGATACACCCATCCAATCCATGTCGTGTACATTATTATTCTAATACGTTCATCCAGTCCATGTCGTGTACATTCTTATTCTGATACATCCATCCAATCCATCTCGTGTACATTCTAATTCTGATACGTCCATCCAATCCATCTCGTGTACATTTTTATTCTGATACGCCCATCCAATCCATCTCGTGTACATTCTTATTCTGATGCGCCCATCCAATCCATCTCGTGTACATTCTTATTCTGATACGCCCATCCAATCCATCTCGTGTACATTCTTATTCTGATACGCCCATCCAATCCATCTTGTGTACATTCTTATTCTGATGCGCCAATCCAATTCATGACGCGTACATTCTTATTCTGTTAGGCCCATCCAATCCATCTCGTGTACATTCTTATTCTGATACGGCCCATCCAATCGTGATGCATGTCGTGTACATTCTGTTTCTGATATGTTCTTCCAATCTGTTTCAGATACATTCCACAACTTTTTTCCTTACTTCTAAATGTCAATTTTTATTCTTCTTCATCCCCAAAATAAACACAGTTCAATGAAGATTGTAGTACCGCTTTTATCATTTTCATACTTAACTGGTACAGTTTTGCTCTTTCGTTAATGGGTGTATCAAAACGTAACGTATTTTGGTTGGGTACCTTAATAAGCAGAGTTTTGCTCACTAATATTCAATTTTCCTTTAATCTGGTAGATTACGTTTTGAAACGTAGTGTATGTCCAACAATCACTACAAATCTGCTTGATGTCAGCATTTAAATCATGCGTTCAAGAAACTTTGGCAAGACGTCAGTGTTTTTATAATTAACGGGCATCAAAAAAACGGCAAGTATGGTCAGAAAAAAAGGGAAACGTGCATTTAGGATTTTTCTTGTGCTCTTCGAATAGGAAGGTTCAGGTTTTTGAGGTTGATTTATTTTTATTAATTGATTAACCAGGACCATACTTCCAGACATCGAGCGCTGAAGCATCGTATGGACTTACGGCTTGGCTGGAGATTTCGGCCCCAACACCGCTATCCCGGGAGGAACAGTTACAGACTGATCAGGAAGCTCGGCCGAAGCCTAAGGGAGAGGTTAGTCGGCCCCTAGACCGTAGATGATTAACCCCTTGCTATGACCAGCAAACCCAGTATGTCGCTTGTGTCGTTGATGGTTTTCCTTCTATGGTTACTTCTTTCAATGTGGGATAAGTTGTAAAAAATACAGCCACGACTTATACAGAGGTCAGCTAGAGGCAAAAATAGGAACTGAGTTTTTTATTGTCTTATTTAGTTTATCAAAATCCTTTGAAAGGACGCACTTTTTACTGGTATCAAGTGAGATATGCAAATGCTAACCAGGAATGCGCATGCGTATATCAATATTATCATCAGTAGTGAAAACAAAACAAAACAAAAAGTAAGCTAGTAGAAAGCAAGCAAACAAACAAACAAATTAAAAATAAAGGAAGGAAAGAGTGAAGAAGCAATTGGGTTGGATACTCCAGGAAATGATTGGATACTCCAGGATAGGATTCGATACTCAAGAATATGATTGGATCCTCCAGGATACGATTGAATACTCCAGAATATGATTGGATACTCCAGGATATGATTGGATCCTCCAGGATATGGTTGGATCCTCAAGGATAGGATTGGATACTCTAGGATATGATTGGATACTCCAGAATATAATTGGATACTCCAGGATAGGATTGGATACTCCAGAATATGATTGGATACTCCAGGATATGATTGGATACTTCAGAATATGATTGGATCCTCCAGGATATGATTGAATACTCCAGGATATGATTGGATCCTCCAGGACATGATTGGATACTCCACGATAGGATTGGATACTCCAGGATAGGATTGGATACTCCAGGATAGGATTGGATACTCCACGATAGGATTGGATACTCCATGATAGGATTGGATACTCCAGAATATGATTGGATACTCCAGGATATGATTGGATCCTCCAGGATATGATTGAATACTCCAGAATATGATTGGATACCCCAGGATAGGATTGGATACCTCAGGATAGGATTGGATACTCCAGGATATGACTGGATACTCCAGAATATGATTGGATACTCCAGAATATGATTGGATCCTCCAGGATATGATTGGATACCTCAGGATATGATTGGATACATACTACAGAATATGATTGGATACTCCAGGATATGGTGGATACTCCATGATATGATTGGATACTCCAGGATATGATTGGATCCTCCAGGATATGGTTGGATCCTCAAGGATAGGATTGGATACTCTAGGATATGATTGGATACTCCAGAATATAATTGGATACTCCAGGATAGGATTGGATACTCCAGAATATGATTGGATACTCCAGGATATGATTGGATACTTCAGAATATGATTGGATCCTCCAGGATATGATTGAATACTCCAGAATATGATTGGATACTCCAGGACATGATTGGATACTCCACGATAGGATTGGATACTCCAGGATAGGATTGGATACTCCAGGATAGGATTGGATACTCCAGGATAGGATTGGATACTCCATGATAGGATTGGATACTCCAGAATATGATTGGATACTCCAGGATATGATTGGATCCTCCAGGATATGATTGAATACTCCAGAATATGATTGGATACCCCAGGATAGGATTGGATACCTCAGGATAGGATTGGATACTCCAGGATATGACTGGATACTCCAGAATATGATTGGATACTCCAGAATATGATTGGATCCTCCAGGATATGATTGGATACCTCAGGATATGATTGGATACATACTACAGAATATGATTGGATACTCCAGGATATGGTGGATACTCCATGATATGATTGGATACTCCAGGATATGATTGGATCCTCCAGGATATGATTGGATCCTCCAGGATATGATTGGATCCTCCAGAATATGATTGGATCCTCCAGGATATGATTGGATCCTCCAGAATATGATTGGATCCTCCAGAATATGATTGGATACTCCAGGATATGGTGGATACTCCAGGATATAATTGGATCCTCAAGAATTTGATTGGATCCTCCAGGATATGATTGGATCCTCCAGGATATGATTGGATCCTCCAGAATATGATTGGATCCTCCAGGATATGATTGGATCCTCCAGGATATGATTGAATCCTCCAGGATATGATTGGATACTCCAGGATATGATTGGATCCTCCAGGATATGATTGGATCCTCCAGGATATGATTGGATCCTCCAGGATATGATTGGATCCTCCAGGATATGATTGGATCCTCCAGAATATGATTGGATCCTCCAGGATATGATTGGATCCTCCAGAATATGATTGGATCCTCCAGGATATGATTGGATCCTCCAGGATATGATTGGATCCTCCAGGATATGATTGAATCCTCCAGGATATGATTGGATACTCCAGGATATGATTGGATCCTCCAGGATATGATTGGATCCTCCAGGATATGATTGGATCCTCCAGGATATGATTGGATACTCCAGAATATGATTGGATCCTCCAGGATATGATTGGATACTCAGTCACCCCAAAGGAGACTCTCTTACAACCTGACCATATTAAGATAATCAATAGAAGCCAAAGTTTCACGCTATTTTGATAGTAATTACACAGAGCCCTGAAGGTCACCTGTGAGTGGGATGTAAATCAAAACCGCACACTCTGGGTCTCTTGCAATTTGTTTGTTTTGTTTTGTTTTCATTGATGATAATAATTCCTATATACGCATGCGCGTGCTTAGTGTGCTTTTGCATATCTCACATGATAACAAAAAAATGCCTCCTGGTAATAAAGTATTTTGAGGGATAAGATAATAAAAACTTGCCAGTTCTGATTTCTATCCTTAGCTGATCTGTGCATACATCGAGAATGGTTTTTGAAAACACGTCCCACATGGAAAGAAGTAACCATAGCGGCAAAACCATCAACGACACAAGCGAATTTCCGGGTGTGCTGATCATAGCAAGGGGTTAATCATCTAAGGTCTAGGGGCCGACTAACCTCTCCCTTAGGCTTCGGCCGAGCTTCCTGATCAGTCAGTAATGTCCTCCCGGGATAGCGGTGTTGGGGCCGAAATCTCCAGCCTAGCCGTAAGTCCATACGATGCTTCAGCACTCGATGTCTGGAAGTATGGTCCTGGTTAATCAATTAATAAAAATAAATCAACCTCCAAAGCCTGAGCCTTCCTATTCGAAAAGCACAAGAAAAATCCAAAATGCGCGTCTGGCTTCTAGCAATTTTTTTCTGACCATACTTGTAGTTTTTTCGATGCCCGTTATAAAAACACTGACGTCTTGCCAAAGTTTCTTGAACGCATGATTTAAATGCTGACATCAATCAGATTTGTAGTGATTGTTGGACATATACTACTTCTCAAAGCGTAGTCTACAAGCTTGATTGAAATTCACATTTAAAAGTAAGGTAAAACGTTTTGGAATGAATCTGAAACAGACTGGAAGAACGTATCAGAAAAGGAGTGTACACGACATGCATCAAGATTGAATAGGTGTATCAGAATAAGAATGTACACGACATGGATTGGATGGGCCTAACAGAATAAGAATGTACACGAGATGGATTGGATGGGTGTATCAGAATAAGAATGTACACGACATGGATTGGATGGGCCTAACAGAATAAGAATGTACACGAGATGGATTGGATGGGTGTATCAGAATAAGAATGTACACGACATGGATTGGATGGGCCTAACAGAATAAGAATGTACACGAGATGGATTGGATGGGCGCATCAGAATAAGAATGTACACAAGACGGATTGGATGGGCGCATCAGAATAAGAATATACACGACATGGATTGGATGGATGTATCAGAATAAGAATGTACACAAGACGGATTGGATGGGCGCATCAGAATAAGAATGTACACGAGATGGATTGGATGGGCGCATCAGAATAAGAATGTACACGAGATGGATTGGATGGGCGCATCAGAATAAGAATGTACACGAGATGGATTGGATGGGCGCATCAGAATAAGAATGTACACGAGATGGATTGGATGGGCGTATCAGAATAAGAATGTACACGTCATGAATTGGATTGGCGCATCAGAATAAGAATGTTCACGAGATGGATTGGATGTGCCTATCAGAATAGGAATGTACACGAGATGGATTGGTTGGGCCACAGGCAGCCTAAACAATCCATTTTTAGCTATTTTTACAATAAATGTATGGGACGATATACAACTTTTTTTTGTTGAAATAAATGTGAACATACCTTGGTCCTATTTTATTGTTAAAGGTATTTGGTGTCCTTCTGGGTGGTTTTTGGCCGTTTTAGAGCGTTTTTTTTTTTTTTTTTTTAATTGCCCACTTGTACTTAAAGATGGGAAGGCTGGTTACTCCTTGTCTTCGATGGCCTAGGAAATCATGTTTAATCCATCCTTTGCTTCCAAAATTCCCTCAGCACCACAGATTAATGATCCTTCTGTCCAGAAACCATGGTAACCAGTCGTCCAATCAGATGGAGTAACCGGGCCTTATTTGCAAAACTCCATCTGATTGGACGACTAGTTACCATGGTTTCTGGACAGAAGGATCATTAATCTGTGTGATTGGATGGGCGTATCAGAATGAGAATGTACACGAGATGGATTGGATGGGCATATCAGAATTAGAATTTACACGAGATGGATTGGATGGGCGTATCAGAATAAGAATGTACGCCAGATGGATTGGATGGGCGTATCAGAATGAGAATGTACACGAGATGGATTGGATGGGCATATCAGAATTAGAATTTACACGAGATGGATTGGATGGGCGTATCAGAATAAGAATGTACCCGAGATGGATTGGATGGGCCAGATTGGAAAAAAGACGTCTATATCTGCTTAACAACCCTAATAAAGATTGATTGATGGGTGTATCAGAATAGGAATGTACACGACATGGTTTGGATGAGTGCATCAGAATAAGAATGTACACGAGATGTACACAGGAATCCCATCACAGCACACGATCGAAACCCAATCGCGTTCTGGATGATAAACATGGCTAGGGTTAACCGCTAGCTTTAAAAACGGCTCACAATTTAGTCGTTAGAAGTTAAAATTTAGAAAAATAATTACTTAATAAGCGTTAGAGTTAGAAAGTCTAAAAAAAGTTAACCAAATTTTTTTTTATAGCCATGGTTTGTACTGACTCGTATTTATCGAGACTGGCTCTTCTTAAGACTGATGTAATGTTATGCCTTCAACACAGAATTCATCCTATGACTTTAAATGTTTTTTTTCAACAATGTAAATTAATCATTAACTCTTTTAAACGATGGAAATTAATTTCTAAAATTTCTGATAACCGTAACGGGTGAAAAAAAAACCCGTAAGCCAAAATGTCAACCGTTTAAGGCTTAGATACCGGGTGCAACATTCCATGCAACATTGCGTGCAACATTATGATTACAGTACTATTTCAGCAGCTAAATCAGAGAAAATCGCGCGCGACATGTGAATTCCCGGTTGGGCTATTTTTTGCATCCAAAGTCGTTTGGTTTCTATTTGTTTGATGGCGTGGGTGTGTGCGCGCTCAAAAACAGCATAATTTTCGTCGATTTTTCTCACTTTTTTCGACAAAAATTAATGTACGCGCGATATTAAAAAGTTTCCCTCTCTAATTTATGCTCTCTTGGTTTTCGCTACTGGCCAGGTTTGGATGAAGGACACAATTTTTGACGCACTGGCGTAGGGTGAGGCGAAAATAGACTTTATGCGAATGCTAAAAATAGCCCAACCGGGAATTCACATGGCGCGCGCGATTAAGAAGTTTCCCTCTCTTATTTATGCTCTCTTGATATAATAATTACAACTGGTATTTTTAGTGACTATGCTATTTTGATGTCTTTGATATGTGGGAACCAATGCGGTTGTCTCCCAAAGCGTTGCTCCTGCAGCTTGTGTGGCGTTCTTTTTACCATCATTTTATTTTCTGCAACTGTAATGGACTCTGAATTTCGTGGAAATAAAAACAGTTTTGATGCCAATGCACGACTCAGCCGTGTTGTGTGATTTCACTCGGCCACACAACCCCGGTCCGGAAGCTAAAAAAAAAATACAAATATATATTTTCTTTTATGCTAAAGTCTATCATAAAAAGTGACAAATTGGACATTTTCTAGATGCGGTTTTGCTTAAATTAAGACAAAAATGTCAAGAGGAGGAATATATAGGGTACAAGGTTTCTTGTTAACAGCAACCGTTCAAAATGTCGGAATTCGCGAATGCTAAGGGAAAAGCACGTTCAGATAAAGAGACCGTTGCTAGTCTGCACTATTTTGAGAGGCTGATTCTTAATCATTTGTCCTTTCCAATTAAGATGGTTTGCTGAACCGAATAAAGACAAATATCATCAAAAATTGTCTGTTTATTGTTCCAGTCTGTTTTGGTAGAAACGCTTCATTTTCAAACTTTGGACAAAAAAAGCCGCATTTTGGCTTTTTTAGCTACAAGGAAGGTTGATTTATGAAGAAGTGCGTGAATGGCACTTTGAAAACCCATCAAAACCTTCTAAAAGTTACACAATAAGAAAACAATGGCAAAAGATCACTTTGTCGGCAAATGATTTACTTGTGTTTTCGTGCGGCTTCGCAAAGGAAAACCTAAATCCGACTGAAAATTATCATCACGCTGTGATTGGCTGCAACATAAAAGCACCTCTTTCCCTCTTATGAGAAAAGAATGGTTTGTAATTCAAGCCTGAGGCCGATCGATTACCAAGCTTAATTGACAGCTGGATGTGAGATTCAGCCAATCACCTATCGACTTTGGCGGTTTCATTTCCATATTTAGACAATCGCTAAACATTGCAATGGGTTCTTGTTAGCAGAGATGAAGAGATGGCTTCTGTGAAATGGTTCTCGGCCAGTATTGTCGTTTTATTTAGTATTTTCTCGACTGTGGGTGAGTATACAATCCTAGTACAATCCCTTATGAGTTTATCATAGCCAAAAGACGTTATAATATTGGAAACGGCTCGAAATTGTACGTCAGAAAAGCGTTATTTTGGGGTAAAACGGAATGGAGTCAGAACTCTTGAAATTTGACCAAAAGCCGCTTACAGTCTTCAAGTTTCCTGAAATATTCGTGGTTTTAGCACGTTTATCGCTTTTTCTACCGACTTATGTCTTCCGAGGTTAAATGCTTAAAGTTTATTAGCCCTTGTAAAGCCCAAAGCCAGCAAATCAAAGCGAAACTCTATAATAGAAGCCAGAGAAATCGCTTTTTGTCCCTAAACTGTTTGGCAGTGTTTTCAGTTGATCGGATTTTTGCGTGAAAAGCCAACCAAAACAGCAATAGTTTGAGCTTCTTATTTAAGCCTAATACGTTCGCGAGATGATATCGACCGAGTCAAGAGGGTAGCTGACTCAAAGAAGCACTTTGCCGACTTGAATCTGAGCTTGATGATCTAAACACTGCTTTGAAAATGTCAGATTTGTTGTTAAAAAGATAGGCGTTCGATACGCAACTCTCATCATTACTCGCTGCTTGAATTCTTTCGTGATTTAAGTTATAAACAACATACATATTAGATGTTTTTCTCTCTGGGAGATTTTAATGAAATCCTATTTGTTACGCATACGAGAAAAGGAGCTTCGAATGAAAATATTCATCGCGATTTATTGTCAACGAAAGAAAAAGCTTCAAATCGAAGCTGTCTTTTTCGTGTCGCGCACGATCGCGAGATGACATTTCGAAGATTCGTTCTCATTTTAGGGTTCGCTTTGATTTTTATTGGGAATAATAACACATTGAATCATGCTTCGCGTGAAAACAACCCGCAACCCGATCGATCGATCAACGTCGGGCAAACAATAACAGACATACAAACAATACATCTCCTTCGAGTCGGCGAATTATAATTTAGAATTTTACTTTCAACGAGCAATGCCATGATGCCATTTGATGATCAAAACACCAAACTAGCTTCTTTATTTCGAACTTCCAGAATCCCATTAAAACATAAGGTCTTCATGAGGCTTGTTAGGGTTGTGTGATTGAACGATCTTTTGTCATTTGGGTCTGTTCTTGTTTTAGCCACACATTGGGCATTCTACATAATTATTATCATTTCTGTGTCTTCTAACCTCCGCACACAGTAATACTATGTGACCTTTGAACGCTATGCCGATTTTTCTTATCGTTATTTATACGTCTTTAGTCTCTCTTGGTTAGAAAACAAATGATTGATAAGAACAAATTCAGCACGAGGTATTTGGTGGTTTTGTTTTGTTTTGCATCTGCGGTGTTAATTTGACTCTGTTATCTACACTTAACCATCTTCTTGAACCCGTTCGACGACTTTTAATCCCTTCAAAAATCCCTATATTCAACTGCTGGAATTTCCTTAATAACAAATTGTTTTGTTACAAACAAGTATTTTACTTCATATTATTACTCGAACATCGTTTATTTGTCTTGGTTGCGAGACTAAAAGCAATTCTTAATTGTAAACCCTCCAAATCAGACTGCTTTAATTTTTCTATGCAGTATTTATGTACATATGTTAATACAATTTCTAATCGAATTTTCACTTCTTTTCTTATTTTAAGAGTGTGTAACTGAAGGCAACTGTTCAGAAAAGATCTTACTACAATGCAAAGAGAGCTTCGACGAAAATACTACACCTCTGTGTGGTGAGGTAGTAAAGTTGAAAGAATGCTTGCTAAAGCAATCAGACTGTGAGCACTCGAGCCAGAACATGCTTCGTTTTGCTTACAGGGTATTGAGTTTCAAACTACACGCCCATGCCTCGTGTATTGATGGTGAAAAAGGTTAGTACTCTTCTATATATTTTTTGGCACAAATGTGAAGTATTTCCTTCTGGTCACAGCTGTTTATTGCTTTAAAAGATTGAGTACACCGTTGTTTGCAAATTCAAACATGGTTGGTCACAAAATCAAAGATAAATATATATACTATTTTGTGAAGCAAATTTTGTTTTCAAGCAAACAATACTTATTCATTTTTGTTTAAAAATTTATTTGCTCATTTATAAGCCCAAACTCGTTTTCTAAAATTGTTGCCCTCATTTCCAAGGCCTTGTAAGATTTTGCAACCCTGATAAAGGTCTTTTTGGGACTCATCTTGTAGTATAAAAATTGCTCCAGTAACTGGCTCTAAGATTCCGTTCGAATTTGCAGCACCAATATTGTAAGAGAAATAACAGTATATGGAATTTTGATCTGGCATTGAGTGGCTTAGCATTTGAACTGGACATTATTCGGGTTATCCACAAAGGAAATAGTTCGAGGGCTTTCCTTCCTCCTGTGTTATCAACACATATTTTGTCCATCTTTCCATCATCATCAACAAACAGCTGAACACTTTTAAAGGCTTTGGTCATTTATATGCAACTTCCAAGACACCAAACAGTCTAATCTTTAAGGAAATTGCAAAAAAAGTCATAAGCTATCATATGATAGTAGGGATTCCGATTCAAAAGTGCTAACCGTAGGTAAACAGTAGAAATAATATGAGCACAAGCAGTTATCCCTGAATCAGAACACCCGTATCCCAGATGGGAATGATTAAAAGTGTACATTATAATTTAACCTTAGAGCCATGCATATATTATCCTGCGAGTAGGTTTTTCTCCAACTCCCCAGGAGAGCAACTTGTTCGAGGTCTGAGAAAAAAACCTTTGCTCGCAGGGTATGTATATTTTTCTATAGTTATCTAACATATTAATAAGGTTGTCTTGTGATACTGTATGCAATACACAGTGTATACTAAATTAATTGTAGTCAAGTAATCATCATGGTCCCCTATTGCAAAATATAATAACATTAAAATATGTGGTCTATTCATGCGTCACGGATAATTACAAAATCTCTTTCATATTCACCCAAAATTCAAAAGCCACTTTCATGTGCATGTACACGTAAAAAGATCTTAAATTTTAAATCGCATTTCACATGAAAATAAATCAAGTCATGGACAATTACAAAATCTCTTTCTTGTTCACCCAAAATTCAAAAGCCACTTTCATGTGCATGTACACATAAAAAGATCTTAAATCTTAAATCACATTTCTCATAAAAATAAATCAGCCATTCACACTTCACATAAAAAGTGAAGGGGGACCCTGAATAATGGGAAGTTGGTAGTAAAGGGCTGTTATCTTAACATGGAACAGCATGGAATTTCCCAATTTTTTTTTTGGTTTCTTGCCAAAATGTTATGTATAAGGAAACCTGAATTGCTCACATTATCTACTGTATGCCACCTGCGCTGAATCAAACTGAATCCATATTCAGTAATTATCCAGTAATGCAATATACCAATCAAGTACATTGATACTTTGTTTGTGTATTGGACTGGTCACAAAACATGCTTTTTCATGAACTTTCATGTATTTTTTCAGGCAAAAAGAAGTGTAATGAGTCATTAGCAAGATCATGTTATGAGCAATTTGATGGAAATGCTACTCAAATTTGTGAAGAAGTAAAAAAATTACGACAGTGTCTGGAAGGTCTTCGGGGATGTCACGTCATGAAGCATCCTTCGTATACTTTATCAGAAAGCATTCTGGATGAACATAGAAGATGTTTCTTTGTTAATTATTCTAAAATTTTGGAAATTTTGGATAAAAAGCCAGGTATGTAACCAATATAGCCTTATGTAGTTATACATTCAATAACTTCGACAGCTAATATAACAGAGAGTGGGATGTTAAGGCTTTAGTTATCCACAACTTTTCATTTTGACCATTGAGGGAGCTAAGAAGGCCCACCTCCCCCTCAATTTTTGGGCATTTGACAAAACTTAACCACCTCATTTTAAGATCCGCTCCTCAACCTATGGATAACAATTACTGTGATTCTCAATATTCTACAACTCAGACATTTCAATGGCTTGTTGTGAAATTGGTTTTATGCTTCTGTTTATCAAAATTTATCAGTCAATACATGTACCTTTTATATTTTTGGCTGGCGGCAGTGAAAAAACAAATTCCAATGGGAAACTAAGTTGCAACTACAGAGTTTGCAGAATATTGAGAATCGCAGAAAGATTTTTGAAGAAGGTAATTTAAATTAGAAAAAGAATATATTTAACTCTGGCAAACATCAAATGAAAATATAACAACAACAAGAATATATTATTACCTTTTGATGTAAAACAATAAATAAGTTAAGGTGAAGGTAACAGATACTCAGAAATAGCAGAGCTAATGTATTTCATGACAAGACCTCATGCAGTCAACCACTCATGGGCATTCAAAAATAGCAAACAAGGGTCAGCCACACACGTTTGGTATATGGTGCAACCATGAATAGGTTCCTTTGTTGGAAAAGGATACTGATTAAGTTTTGGATAGCATGAACTGCTTACAGATTTTATCACTCTACATGGGTCTATTTGGGGTCTACAGGTTTGGGCAAATTGGGGCTCTTTTGTTGGTCCCAAGATTTTGAGTTTAGTACTGCATTAGACACAATTTCTTGGTACCTTAGGATAACTTGTAGAATCATGAATTAGGGATTGGAATCCCAACGATCCTTGGTTATCTACATATCTGGAATATTGTGATGATCAGCACAATAGCACGTCAGAATATCACTCAATTTGGAGAATAAAACAATAGGTTTTCAATTCTCAGGAGATTGAAATTCTTTTGTTTTGTCCTCCAAATTGAGCTGCTTTGACATCAGGTGCAAGGGGTTTATAACTTGTAAGATTCTTAGATAAAATTGAAAGTAGTGCAAATAGATGAATGTTCCATTGAATTAAAATCAATGCTGAACTATAAATCATGTAGTATCATTATTATCAACCTAGAGGATGTAAATGGCTAGTCTGTGGCTTCTGTCAATCAAAAATCAACTTACTTTCCTATTTGCAGATTCTACTATTTTCAGTGCGCTTGATACATTTTGTAAGCCCTTGCCTCTAGACTAAATGCTACCATTTGATTGGCAAAAGCTCAAGATCGAGATATCTCAAATTTTGGCTTCTTGTCTTGGTTTAATGATTATGAGTGTGGGTGTAAGTTTTGAATGGATTCTAAGTATTCATCAACAGACCATAAACTACTTATGAGGGTGAAGCTGCTTTTTCCTTCTCACGATATACAGGGCTATAGCTACCAGTATGGTTAGTCCAGTTATAACCAGAACAGTTTTTACCGTCAGAACCATTTTCCCTTATTGTAAAAATTATTTATTGTCAGAGAAGACCGGACCACTGTCCATTTGTTGGCTATGGCTTTATACTGTATGTACAAAGTTAGGAACAATGTCTAAAGGTTTTTATCTAGCTTTGATCAGCTATCTTAAACACTTTTGTCCAACAATAAACCATGGACTGAAATTCATCCCTTGCATATGGTTCTAACTACAGTAGTAGCTGTCCTTCAAAACCGTCAAATTTTATCACTCTAAATCAGGGCATGGCTAACTCACAGATCAAACCCTGAAACAACCTCAGGGCTGATCTACCTCAGGATATGGCTAACTCACAGATGGAATTGGAATTAAGCATGTTAGATAAATGTGGAGGGAGGAAAACCAGAGAACCTGGAAAAAAATATATGGAATCACGAGAGAAACCTTACACACAAGTTTACACAAATGATAATTTGATTTGATGGAAAATCATCAAGAAATTCAGAAATAATGTATCAAATATGATATTGGTGAACAGGAACTCGATACTCTCTTGAGTGTCAAGGGTCTGAGGCACTTGAATTTGACAGATGATTGGTAATTAATTTATTCATTACATCTTATCTTGGCATACAAGCTTTGATAATGTGCAGGTTATCAAGAACCTCTTACTTAACTGGATTATTGTAATCAGAATTTAGTTTATAAAATCATTATATCTTATCACAATGTCCATGGTATTACATTATCAAAAATATACTAGAGTGCAAACAGTATTATCTGTGAAATACAATTACTAAATAGTACAACATAGTGCCAATTAAACAATAGAAAACAATAGAATTTGCAAAAATTGTACTATTTAGTAATAACTAATGTTTCAGGGATATACTGTTTGTACTCTATAAAGAAGTTATGGACTAATTATTTAAAAAACAAGGCTGCAATGGTGTTTTTTTTTTGTACTGTCTTGTACTAAAAGTGTTGAAAACATGAAAGAAGTTATCTATTAAAAACTGTTTGACACCACAGTTGCTCATGTTGGCACTAAATGATAACATTATAAGTGAATGTTTTCATTAGATACTCCAGTTTCAAATTCTTTATCTATTGCTCTGTCTTAGCCTTGATTGAGCATAACAAATTTAGCATGGAGAGCACAACCAGTAGAATTTTAAAGCAATTGTATTCAATTGCTCATTTGTATAGACCCTTTTCGAATATGGCATGTAAGACGTCAAACAAGGATTCTGAGAATGTCCTGTATGTTGAAACCCAATGATTTCCACTAGCAGCATCTGGGACTGGAATGCCCCAGATTTCAAAACACAATCATTATCCCTCATAACAACCAGGATATTCTCGGGCTCCTCGTTTGACGTCATAGACTCCATATTTGAAAAGGGTCTTTGCATTTCTCGTCTCATTACCATGGGATGTTACTAATACTAAGAATATAATACATGCTATCGAGCTAACACTGAGCAATGGAGTTTGAAGCTTGTTTTTTGATACTATAATGAAATTCTGAAATGAATGTAATATATTCCTCCACTTGATGTGACAAGCAGGGGGCTCGGCATTTAGATGTGATTGGCTTGAAAACAACATGCTTTTTTGTGCATGATTGGTTCAATCAGATAACAGTAGCACATCCAGGGTATTTTTTAACAGAGGGTTTTATGATTGCAATGGAAGAGAATGTAAGGTCCAATAATAATTATTATAGTTAGCCATCATTCTCTCACTATCAGCAACCCCACAACCCTCCCCCCAGGTTTTCCCCCGAGATGATGAGCAAAATGATATATAATAAGAGAACAATTAAAAAAGTGTGTATGTAAAATTTTTTCTTTCTTTTTTTTTCAGAGACTACCAGTACACATACTAGTCATGTTATAAACTCTACAGCTGCAGCAAATATTGAGAAAATAGAAGCATCCTCCAACTTCCTTCCTTATACATTTGTCGTTGTGGCAACTGTTTGTACGTGTTTATTCCTCATCATACTAGTAGTATTTAGTGTTGTGCGGCACACTTCTCTACTACGTCGTCAGAGACATTCTACAGTTGAAAGACCTCCTATTAGATTACAAATAAGTCCTTGCCGGACATCTCAAAGAACTCGTAGAAGCTTGCGTCGTAATGGACGACGCAATCGTCATAGACATATGTATGTTATACATGAAGCTCGACAAACTGTATCTGGTTTCTTTGAGGGCAATGTTCCTCCTCCTCCATATAGTGCTGTTTTAGATGAGACTGAAAGCTTACGTGCTGGTGACCTTCCTCCACCTTATCAACCGCAACCATTTGTTGCAATAGGTGTAATCGTGTAATACGTTTATTTCTTCAAATGCAAAAAAATTCTTTAATTTTATAATTATATAAAGCCATGACTGGTGAACAAAAACAATATACAGTCATTATATATATATATATATATAAATACGCATTGGTCCTCTAAATTTCCAGAAAATCATTCTTGTGTAAGTGAACATTTGGTATAGATTTGCTTCAAGTTAGAGTGCAAACAATAAACCCATAAAAACTACTAAAACTAATAAGAACCAAGTAGTGTGTAGAGTGAAATCACTAAACCTGTGAAATAAAAATTGCTTGTTTTAAAAAGTGTAATAGTGAAATAGACATGAAAGAAAACAATGGAATTAGGTTCTACTAAAGTATATACAAGTCTAATATCTACTGCAATTCACAAGTTTAGTGATTTCGCTCTAATATTCACATTAGAGTGATCCTCATAAACCCGTGAAATACACTTTAGTGTATTATGCATTACTTCACTCTAATTCTTTTGTTTTCTATTGTGTTTATCTGACTATTACACTTTAATAAACACACTTTGTTTCATGGGTTAATGAGAACCACTCTAAAGGGTACTATTTAGCTTAAATGGGTTTATTGAGTCCACTCGAACCATTAGAATTTTCATGTTTCTGCATACATAGGATGCTAAAGTCATCAAATGTTTTGGTGTATTGTGTATCAAGATTATATCACTTATATATAAAAAGTTTGATTGATTGAAGCCAAAAAATGAACTGACTAAGACCTATGATAGTTACAGAAACAGAACAGTTCCAATTAAAGAAAATACAAGTAAAATTGAAATATTTTAGAAAAACTTGGTGTAAGTCTAGGAGTATCAAAATATCTTATCATATTGACATGAACTTTATTATCTGAGATATCCACTTTTTACTGGTTCATAACTTCAAAATAATTGGGTGATTGCAGGATGCCTTTACTGGTCAGTCCTTATATTCTCCTAGTTAATACTTATATAGAATAAGAAGGTAACCTGGGAGAATTTCTGATTTAATCAGTGTAGTGCTCCTGCAGTGATTGATTTGATGAATAGGCTGTTTCTTGATGGTATGATTTTACAATCACTACCAGAGCTGTTTACAAATTGAAAACAGGCCTTTCTTAATATTTATGCATGAAGTCGAGAGCCTGACGTTTATGCAACTTTAACCAACATTTAATGTGTTTGCACGGGCTATCTGATGCAAAGCTAGCTGGTTATATCAAATAAGGCCTGAAAAAGCTTGTTTGGCAGCAAAAAGCCTGTGCATAGAAGTATGTGAAGACATTAAAATTAATGTGGTCATAGGTGCTTGAGTGTGAGGCTAAGAAACTAAATGCATAACTATCGAGAAAGGCCAACAGTACTCAGATTCTCATAATGCTTTGTGAGTAATGATACACATTTTTTGTACAAGAAAGTCTGTCTGCTAGTGGAAGTAAATGGCCTATTGTGACTATTTCTCTTGGTCGCAGTTTGATGTTGGCTTTGGTTAACAGACTATTTGACCCTTGGTGTAATGTTTTCCCATTTTAGACCATTTGTCATTCTCTTGAGTATAAGATTCTTTGTTTGAGTTGTATCCATATTCATATGTCCTCATGCACAGCCATTAAACAAATAATACTCAAGGGAATGACATGGTCTAAAATGGGAAAACATGACAAAGCTGAAAGGGTCTATTTGGCCAAGTGAGGATTAGTAGCTAGTATAATATCCCAGAGGAGGACGAGAGGAAAATATTTTTCTTTTGTTTCTAACCCCACACTGGCCTGGGATTTCATAACTCGGCTTTAATCCTCACTCAGTCAAACAAAATACGAAAAGAGACAAGAAAAACAGAGACTGGAACATAACAGGAATCATATGCTGTCTGAAAAATGAAGCGAAACAAACTATAGTGTTTTCTGTCTGTTTAATAAGAATAAAAAACATACCAATATCTTCGTGGAACGTCTTTGACCCTTGATTGAGTGGAGCTGGAGGAAAAAGAACAACAAGCATACTCCCTATTTTTTATGCTATTTTTGCTAAGAGACAGGGAATTATGAAATATACGATGCAGTGCGAGGAAAACTAAATTTTATTACATATTGGGATAGATACACTGCAGGAACATCGTCATATAAAAATAAAATGTAACAAAACAAACTTAGGACTTCATTAGAATTTTTTTAAATTTTATTTTGATTCTTAATCCCCCTAGATTAATGAGAATATAACTGTTTTAGTATATACCAACAAGATTATCTCAAAAATGTCAGTCTATACCTTCAAAACAGTGAAATAATTACACCTGTTTTGGAAAAATAATTAATCCCTATTTGTTATTTTTGTATGACAATTACGTTCTTGCAATTACTGTGTAAATGAAAAGCCGTATGCAACAAGTAAATGGGTCTATCGTTGGCTTATATTCATGGGGTTCCTGTGGATATAGGTGGATACAGCGGGAAGTTTTCCCGCCAAAACAACCCTTTCGGCATAGCTAGGTGGCGGAGCCATGCCATATCTTGGCATTTTGTGGCGAAAGTGATGTAATTAAGATGGCTGCCTACTATAGACAAAATCCATGAAAAAGTTTTAAATCCACAATCTTTTCAACCCAAATTTAATACTGATTTCCAATCTGTAAAGTGAGGGGGTGTCCCGAGGTCGTTTTCGAGATTTTCTTGATTAAACGCAAGCGTATCAAAAACTTTTTGAAGAAAAAGAAGCGCAAACCAATCTTCCACAAAAAAAATCATAACTTCACCGGTAATCAAGCTTTTGACGTTGCAACGTTACTGCGCATGAGCAGACCTTTATTAGTAGACAGTTATTTGCAGTTATCTCGAACAATCAAAACGTGGGAAAAATAATTTGGACGATAAAAACAACTATTGGATGAGGTTGAGCTTGATATCGTAAACTAGACGCTATTAAAGCGTTAACTCTGGCTTCTTCGAGGATTTGATCGGGAATGAAGAGGCAATTTTACATGCGACGTCGCAATAACGTGTGACCACCTTTGCGGCGCTAGTGGATGCAAGAGAAAAACGCCAAACACTTTGTGTCAATCATGCGATGCGATGTTTAATCTTTTGTGACGTCGCATTAAAAATCGTTTCGTGTTTCCGCAGCTAAATCTGTTGTTCCAAATTTTAAACTACCTCGATAGACAGACTCGACGGATGGTACAACCATTTATTTATTGTAAATGAATCGCGAGCTCCTTTTTTATGGGTTCCTGTGCTGAAAAGGACTGGAAACGAGAACTAGTGCCTCAATCTCCCTGAATCACAGGAAGCCCAAGCGTAGACTAGTATGCTGTTACGATTAAAATTTCATATGGTTTGAAAATATGCTTTCAGGAGGACTTAAATTGCTATATGATCCTTAAGAAAGTCTCAGAGGAACATTTTGGTAATAAAATATTGGCATGAAATTGTTTTGTTGAGGAGTCTTGAGCCGTTTGAAAATTTGCCTCGCTCTCCCTATGTATATATCATATATATGGGAAGGTGTGCAACAGCGCCTCCAAATTTTTACACTGAACCTTTTATATAATTACGTACTTTCAGCTTCATATCTCCGAAATAACAAACTGATTGGAAAATTTAATTTAGCCCCAGAAATCGATCCGATTCTCCAATAAATTATTTGATTTCCTTTCATTTGATGTTTTAGAGAACATTTTTGTCCACGCGATGCCGAGAAATCATTTTTGAAATTCAGGAAAAGCGCTAGCACGTCTTGGATATGCGCGGAATTTCATTACAGACAAAAATCATCACGAAACGTATGCGGCATAAAATACAAAACATACGCTAGTGGGGAGGAGACAGAACAAGTGTTATCGGAAATTGATGTGTTGATACGACTGAAAGTCCAGTGAAGTCGTAGCCTGAGAAAACAGACGTCCTTTTGCTCCTCATGATGAGGAGCAAAGGACGTCTGCATGTTTTCTCAGGCTACAAAAGTCGATTGTCATTTCCAGTAAAATTTGGCATGTCCCCTCAAAATAGTGTAACGCACTCCATTAGTAACAGTCAAGTATAGACTCTCTATTTGACTGTTACTAACGGAGTGCTTTATCCTATTTTGAATCTTAATCCGCTATCCGGTTACAGATAGCGTCCTGCGCAGCCGCTGTGTGGTGAATGACGGGAACCGAAAGCGCCTCACAGCGGCTGTGCAGGAGGCTAGTTACAGAATGATTACGGCCGCTGAGGTCTCGTTGGTCTCCCTGTGGCCAGTAGTTTTGTTCCCGCAAAGATTCTCCAAACGATTAAAAACTATATTCATCATCGGCGGATCTACTTCGTGCCCATATCCTCTCGCTTTCATAAGGTTACAGTCATCAAGGTCTCTCAAAAGATTGGACATAGAGGGCTCCAACAAGAGGCCGGGAATTCTTTGGACTGTGATGTTCATATCTCTAGCAGCAATCCCAAGATAGGCATCATCTGTGTGAAATGGTCGCCTTTGATGAACATATTTGAACAATTTGTACAAAATATCTGTGGAAAGTACGTAGAAAGCTCCTGCACAAAACGTTGGGAAATACTCTTCACTAAAATATTTCTTGCTTACGGCCCATTTTCCCTTGGGGTCTCGATCCACTTTGAAATTGAAGTAAGGCGCACCTCCATAGTATGGCTTAGGATAGCCTTGTGTAACAAGGAAGTCGATAACAGAAGGTATTCGAACAAAAACATCGTCGTCTGTCTTAAGAATATACCGTACATTCATCGATGATACCCAAAGCTTACCCATAAAGACCTTAATGATATTGTTAATATAATTGTCTTGAAATTCGCCTATTAAGACATCGTTGTGAAGTTTAGCTTCTTCGGCATTTGCTTTGTCCTCGGCAGTTTCTCCAGCCTTTCCTAATGAAAATACTAAGATCCATTTGTGATTTCTGAGTCTGGGATTTCGCAAGGACTGTAGTCGTTCACACTTTGTCATATGTTTTGCCCACGTTTTTCTGACGGCTTCACGACGCAGTCTGTATTTCTGTCCTCGTGCGGCCGAATTAATTAGAACAATAACAAAAAAATCTCTTTCACCTTTCAAATCTGGCGTCGTTTCTGGCCATACGAAAGAAAAGTCCACAAAAGTATAGGTTTCCTTAGCTTCAGCATTAGTTTGTTCTTGGAATCTTTGTAGCGAAGAGTGGTCTTTTGTTGAAATCACCGAAAAGAAAATAAGCACCTGTAAGAAGACGAGAAGACTTGAGATGAGCAGCAGCAGCTTTACACCTCCTAAGCTGTAGCGGCAATTCATCTTGATTTATCGCCTGTCAGGAGTATTGCAGTACAAAACCAAGCAAAGATACTTGGAGGTTACTGAATTCAGTCCCGATGTTTCGCTTTTTTGCGGAAATTAACATTTGCATTTTAGACAAAGCTGGCTGTCTTGTATCAGGGTCTCAACTAATAACCGTTAGCCGTAACGGTAACGTAATTTTTTTATAGTCATGCATGGTCAGTTTTAGTTTTGACTAAACCCACGGGAAGCGAAATAGAACGAGAAGACTTGAGATGAGCAGCAGCAGCAGCTTTGCACCTCATCTCGAGTTATCGCCTGTCAGGAGTAATGCAGTACAAAACTGACCAAGTTACTAAATTCAGTCTTGTATGTTTGGCTTTCTTGCGGCAATTTGCATTTCAGAAAAAGCTGGCTGTCATGTATGTTGGTAAATATGCAGGTTCTGGAAGGTCCACATGTCAAAATTTCTCTTATTTGTCAGTTGTCAGTTGTCAGTTAATAGTTAGGCCTTTTGTCAGTTGTCAGTAAAATCTGGGTTAGATATTAATATGGTGCGGTTTAAGTATTATTCTACGATTTGTTTTAATAGTTTATATCCCATTTTAAATATATTACAAAGTATTTGGTAACATTTCATAGCTTAGGTGCTTGTCAGAAATTACCAAAGGGGAGGGGGGGGGGGGGGGGTGGGAAAAGGGGGAGGGTCATAACTTTTTGAGCCCCTGAAAAGGGAGGGTCATGAAAAAATAGGCAGTGGAAAAAAGGCAACTCATAATATTTTTATTTTAAAAATAATTTTTTGAAGCTGATACTTAGCGATGTGGTTGGCAAGTGAATTCTTTTGGTAATTATTCACAACCATTCATGATAGCAGGTCCAAAATCTAATTTTTAACTTTTTTTTTTTTTTTTTTGGAATATCGGAGCCGTTGATCGGAGATTTGAAATGTTAATATGAAGACTTGAAAACTACATTTGAATTCTCGGACGATTTATTGGTCACGCGTGACGTAAATTAGCTGTAAGGTATAAGAAATATAATTAGAAATTTCATTTTTGTCGACAGAATTTGCAAATGTAAATATGGTGCAAAATAAATAAAACATCTATATCGAATGTAAACTTAAGTTGTGGATTTTGTTTCTTCGTAGAAAAAGAATTTCAGAGCTTTTCCAAACACCTGCAAAGGCGGCATATTCAGAAAGTAAGTTATTTCAAACATAATTTTAAAAAAGCTATATTAAACTCAACTTACATATTTCCTTCGATAATAAATAGTTAATGCCTTCGACATGGTTGCTACCTTCAAGAGATGATATCTTTTAAAATTTACTCAAATTCTTTTCACAACAAAATTAAATTCATCGATTATAAGCTTGAAGTCTTGAAACAAACATGATTTGAAAGTTGTAGCCAAGGAAGACTACGCCAACACGTACAAAATATTGTGATTTCTAAAATCCGTCTTGCTGTTATTCTTTCCAAGAAAACATAAACAAAAATTAAATTTAATAACTTTGTGAAGAGAGTAACTACAAACTGAGTATCTTTGTTATTAACTGCAGAGCAATATATGAATGTAACAAAGGATGCTATTGTCGCACTTACTACACATTACCATGGAAAGCCTGCGGGACGAAAAAAGGGAATACGAAAGCCAAAATATATTCATCTTCACTCGTACCATAATCAAGCCAGTTACTTAGGAGTGAAGAGACAGAATGGAGATCAAAGTCACAGAACAAAACGTAAGTATAAATTGCTAGTTTTTACTATGAACTAAAGCACAGGGTTAAAAAGGATGAGAAAATATCTAAACCATGCACTCATCAGTTTTAATAATGTAATCACGAATTTTCATTCGCTTTGAGAAGCCGCTCTTTCGGATTTTTAGTTTCAAAGGTATTTTAATGTGACCCGCGCCGCACCTATTGATTTGTTTGACGGGCATGAATTTCAACGCAAATCTAGTCCTTAGAAGTTGCTAGAGTCAGCGCAAATTTGTGTAGAAACTGAGTTTAAAGGATTAGATTAGCGCGAAACTTGCTCTTTGTATTACTCTATGCCTTTATACTGGCCCAATAAAATATGAAAAAAATTCATCTTGAATTCTTGGATTTATGAGCATTTATCAAAAAGCCATTTTTTATAAAGATCGTCAATATCTCGAAATATTTTACCCAATTCGGAAAAAAACAATTACCGGTATATGGTTCAAGGCTTGAATACTCATGGCTGCAAACCTTTCGAAAATCGGGAAACGTTTTGAAGCAAAAAAGACTAGACGTGATTGAAATTTATGCCCGTCAACATAATCAACATTGGTTCGGGCCACCTTAAGTGAAAAAGGGTTTCCCTAGTTGAATATAATGAAGCCACTGCAAGAGAGATTAGAAATTCCTCTCGGCCTGTCTTGAAACAAGATTTATCTCTTGAACCTCGTTGCTTGATATATAACTTTAAAACAAATGACTTGTTTACATCACAAGTGCTGCTGCTTTCATATATAACACTTGTTAGGTAACTTTTAAAGTTAAAATTGATCGCGTCACGTACAACTGTAAGAGAAATAAATTTGAAATTCCTCTACACAACTTGATATTAGTTTTTTTCCTTACACTTCAGGTACAGCTTTAACTTATTTACATATACGAGTGTTGCTTTTATCTTACACTTGTTTTCGTAACTTTGAGTTAAAGTTAAAGTCCCGAGGGGAGGGGGGTAGATAGCCTATACAGAGATATTCCGCTGGAGAAAAAGGGTATGTTGGTTTATGCGGATACGCTTTTCATGATATTGCCTTGGATAGGTTAGCGCTATATCTAGCGTTTTCAAGTCTTAATTAGATAGGTTTGGCCTATTTTGGCTTTTTGTAGAAACTAATTCAGTTTTTTCGTCATCAAACAATTTTTAGCCGCTACATTCTCTTAGGCCGCGCCTTAGATAAGGTTAAAATTTACAGTGCGTTGTCTTGAACAGGGTATGTTTTTCAAGATATTTTTGTCTTAGGTAGGGTCAGGGTTTTCGGATCCCAGCGACGCATCCCTGCAGTATCACCGACTGAACGCTCCTAGTAACCCCTCCCCCCGAGGTTAAAGTTAAAAATTGGTTTTACTTCAAAAACATGAAATTTTTGTATGTTAGACATTCCAACAGAAACCTCAACATATTTTTTGTTTTCAGAATTTGCAATTCTCTCAATTATCTATTCGGGTCTGTTTGTATGCCAGTCGTCATCACACCACGGGATAAGACTTCACCTTAGTTACTCCCTATGGTTTTAAATCACCTTCTGATTACCGTTGTTACGAACGGATATAACCTTCGCAGCCTGTTAGTGTCGTTACACAAAGCGTTCCTAGCTTTTACTATGAACTAAAGCACAGGGTTAAAAAGGATGAGAAAATATCTAAACCATGCACTCATCAGTTTTAATAATGTATTCACGAATTTTCATTCGCTTTGGGAAGCCGCTCTTTCGGATTTTTAGTTTCAAAGCTATTTTAATGTGACCCGCGCCCCACTTATTGATTTGTTTGACGGGCATGAATTTCAACGCAAATGTAGTCCTTAGAAGTTGTTACAGTCAGCGCAAATTTGTGTAGAAACTCAGTTTAAATCACCTTCTGATTACCGTTGTTACTAATTAACCGATATCACCTTCGTAGCCTGTTAGTGTCGTTACACAAAGTATTTCTAGTTTATTGCAGTTATAGGCACACATTGTAGTTTTTGACAAAGTGAAAATTTTATTTAATAACTTTTTTATTTTCCGCAAATTAAGAAGAGATTCAATCATTTTTTTCTGATAAAGTTTCTTTATTTTAGGCCTGGATCTTGGAGATATTTCGTTACGAAAACAATAGGGAATTTATATAAGATTTGCAAAATCTTCTACTGCGACGTCACCGTAAAATACTCATTTTGGGGTTCCGCGCCTTCAAAGTCTGTCTTCCCTGTGGATGAGTTTCTATACTCACAATGAACGAAATCCCCAATGAACAGAACCCGAATGAGAAATTATTTACACTTCCGGTTGGCGTCGCCATTTTTGCAAATCTTAAAGTTCCTAATGTTCGATTATATTCGAAATTTCCAATATTTTCTGCCTATTCAATATCATGGCCGGGTGAGTTAGCGTTGTTGCCCCAGTGGAATGTTTGCTGTTTTTCTTTTCACTTTGATGTCAATCCCTGATTTACAACTATCTTTTTTCTTTTAGATTTTGGGATTAGTTTTTCTTTTCCTCGTGGTCATTGTGATGAAAGCAAACATCAGTCTTCAGCAACAATGTCCGCTATTAGTGTCCAGCTCACAGTATGGCTACGCTCTGGTTGGCAAGGAGTACAGATCCTTCACCACTGAAGACTACCCTGCATGTTTGACGGAGTGCAACAAAGACGAACGATGTATGAGCCTGAACTTTCACCTCGTGGGAAAAACATGCGACCTGAACTCACAGACCAACGAGTCATTACCAGTGATTTATAAGAAAGTACCGAACAGCATCTACCTGACCAATACAGCATTTAGAATACCAGGTAAGTCTGATTGTAGGTAAACGATAAGTAAGGAACCATGAAATACCAATAGAATAAGAAATGATAAACATGATTTGCGTATGATGATGAAAAATGAAATGCATATAGTACGATCACATATGTATTTCATAGAATAAAAAAATGTTGTTCTAGTTTCTAGGGTCTCCAGCACGCGCCAAAGCATATAGTCCAAAGCTGGACCCACTTTTTCTCACTAAGACCTGGTTTAGACGTCGAGTTTTACATGTGCCGAATCTAATGCAAATGAACTCAAACAATAAGTTTTGCTCATTTGCATTAGATTCGGCACATGTGAAATTTTATGAAAAAAATGAAAAAAAAAATTTTTGAGGTAACATTTCGAAGCTAGCTTTCTATCTTTAGTTTTCGAGGGCGGATTCAGAGGGTTCATGGATTGAGTGGCTAGTGCTACCACCCCAGTTCCTTGGAGCTTTAAAAATAAGAATAAAACGTAATGTATAAAATCTAAAGAGGGAGGAAATAGATGCTAGATTTTTAGATAACAACCACCCGCCTTGAAATTATTCTGGATTCCTCAGTGCTTTTATGTCAACGTGAAAGACACGGCACCGTCTTACTTGTATAACGTAGATGGCAGATCGATGGAGTTCTGTATTTAATACATATTATGATTCACTTTTTAGAACCAGTCAAAGGAACAAGGAAGCTTCCTGCAAAGTCATGCTTGGACATACTGGTCAGCGGGGATTCAGTTGGCACAGGCGTATACTGGATAGATCTTCCAAACACAGGGAACCCGATTGAAGTTTTTTGCGACATGGCAACAAACGGAGGTGAATAGATATATTTAGTCATTACCGGCGCAATAGACCATTTTCGAGATGCGCGAGCGCTTTCAAAAATATCGCAAGCGCAGACATGAAAAAGAGGCATTTTCGGGCAAGAGCGCGCGCGCTATTGACTCTGCCCGAAAATGCCTCGAGATCATGTCTGCGCCTGCGATATTTTTGAAAGCGCTCGCGCATCTCGAAAATGGTCTATTATATAAGCTTCTTGATTTTTTCATTTGATTATTAGACATCGGCTTTTAAATTTCGTTTCACCTGTGACAGTTTAGTGCGTTAACACTAAAAACTAAATAAAAAACTCACAACAACAGCAACAACAACTAAAAAAAGATATGTTTTAGGTCAGAATTAAATGTTCCAATGTTACTTAATGTCTTTAAAGAACGAGGGAGACTGCTCCAGAACTTTTATTTACATTACTTCATCCATTGAATAGTTACTAATGGAGGGGGTTAGCACAACAGAGCTGAGAGAAGGACCTGTTCCCGTATGGTCTATCTTAGCCACAAACATCGTTTGTTTACTATGCAAATTACAAGGTGTTGTGAGATAGCGAACATAGTGCACGCTGGTCTAGCATGGGTACAAACATCTATTGTTTACCTTGTTTTACATAGTACATCTTGTTTATCGAACCCAGAAAAGACCTATGTTGGATTAACTGCTTTCTTATATGACTCACATGTGATTATACTAACCCACAGGCATGCAAAACCATACTTATTCTATTCAAAAATAATCTACTGATATATTCTACTGATAGAATTTGCACTACGATGCACGTGAATTAGAAGTATCTTTGACGTTTTCAACGCTTAATTCTGATTTAATTATTGTTAGGTGGATGGACTATCGTAAAGAAGCTAACACTACAAAGTTCCGTTCCAATACCAAATATGGTACACAGCACCTATGACGTCATGACACATTTCCGTTCGAATGACAAGAATATAGTCCCAAGAGGAGCTGCCATGTTGGACATCCTTCAAAAGATGGGATTCCACCAGATTCACTTCTATTGTCACAAGAAATCAGTGGGTCGAGTGGTGAGCATCCTGACCAAGAACAACACCGCTGGACAAGAAGTGGTGCGTTTCTTTACAAATGATACATTTTCGAAAGTTAGGTTCCCAGCAGCTTGTGGATCGTTCGATAGACTACCCGAGGACACGTCAATTTTGGCTCAAAACTGCCAGAAGTGGGGTTGGGATGGTAAAAATAGTTACGAAGTAAACAAATGGGCTTCCTTATTGTCAAAACTTGCTGGACGCTTAGCCACAAGGCCGTTCACAATCGAAGGCAATAATCAACACATGTATGGCTGCTACAAGACACAAAATTTTTTTTATTGTTCGTGCGATGATAGCCAGAATAGCGTCTACGGCACCGGTGACAAATGGCAGATTGCAGTTCGATGAAAATACACTCAAAATCAAGGGTAAACCGTACGATCAAAACTGAAATAATTCGAATCCGGAGCTGGCATCATTATATTCGGTTCTTGCTTTTGTTTGTGTTATATCTGAAAAATTCCAATATTAGACACAGGTTGTTAAAGGGGCACTAGGATGAAAACGCTCCAAATTTGAAAATTCCGAATAATTCAAGTATTTGAGGATAATGTGACACAATTATGATTATGAAAACCAGATTGGTGAGAAATTTTGGTTTAAAAGCTAAAAAAGAACAATAGGGTTGAGTAAATGACATCATTTACTTACAATTTAGATGCTGGAAAAAAATGATAATTTTTATCCGCCACTTTTTACAGTGAAGAAAATATGTTGCTTGGCTACTATTGGGGCCATATAGATAAGTTTCAAGTCATTAACAACTTTCATCGATTTTCATCCAAGTACCCCTTTAAGATTTTATACCGAAACATTCACGATAATTTCAAATGACTAAAAAAACGTCGTACAATATACAAAACGAAAACTATACAAAACTTCATACAATATGCATGTTTATTGCAAACTGATGCACACGCCGATTACCGACACTAACGCAATTCAAGCATGCAAGGCTTCAATAATCAAGATAATGTATCGATAATGGTTGCTTGTTTGAAGCAACTAGTCTGTCACAGACTACTTGATAATGGCAACAGAGAGCAAACTCATTACATCACGAAAACCGAGAAAACAATTCTTGATTCCCCTTATTACGCTTGATACCACTACTGCCAGAATCCTTTTCGTAGTTTCTTTTGTTTGCCTAATTAACACCAGTATCTTGCGACTCTCAAAGAAGTTCAAACGTTCGAATAAGAAAAAGAATTCGAGGAGGATTCTGGTGGTAGGGGCCTTTTCCATAATCAAAGTGGAATTTACGGTCCACTGATACGAATAATCAATTTATCAAATATTATTTGCTATTGGGCATCGTTATCTTGTAATCTTTCTTAACTCAGTTAAAGTGTTGTGTAACTAATTAAGCTACATACAGCTAACTTAGTTAATGAATGCTTCCATTAAAAAGGGATTGTGTTATAGATAATTATATATCAATATTATTATTAAAATGGTTAATCCATCAAATTAAGTGATGATGTTATTATAGTACCGTGAAAGATATTCCCATTAAAAACTTCATAAGTAACCTTACCCACAATACTACAGGCAACAGTACCATGGGTGATGTCACATGTAGTAACCTTACCCACAACACTACAGGCAACAGTACCATGGGTGATGTCACATGTAGTAACCTTACCCACAACACTACAGGCAACAGTACCATGGGTGATGTCACATGTAGTAACCATTTTAAAGTAAAGCACATTTACAGCATTTACAACATTTTCTTCCTTGGCTAAATTTGATTTCATGACCACTGTCCCCAAGGTCCATTAGAAGCCGTTCTTGCGATTGGTTTGCTTCGCCATCTTTGTTATCGGTGGTCGTTTCAAGCGCTTTTATTTTTACAGGGTCCGACTTTCGCAGCGTGACTACATCTGTATGTTCTTTTGGATTCCATAGTTTCATAAAACCAACAGTGCCTGATTTGGTAACTGCAATGATCGAGTAGTGGTTCTCACTCTCGAGTGCACAATCAAAGTGTTTAACTTGAGACTGGAAGTCAAAAGAATTCAACATCGCTCCAGTTTTGATGTCCCATATTTTGACCGTCCCATCCCGAGAACTGGAAACCAGAAAGTTGTGAGCTCGTAAAATTCTAAGACGCATTATTGCATGGGTATGGCCTTCAAAAGACATCACGCATTCTGCAGATTTGATATCCCACATGCGGAGCTGTTTTTTGCTTTCGTGTGAGCCCGCAATGGCAAAGCAGTTGTCCGTTGTCATAACGACATCGGTAATGGAGTCGTTGTAATCAACAATTGTGTGGATGCTTTCTGGGTTCCCCGTGGCCCATATTTTTAATGTGAAGTCGTTCGATCCTGACACAAAGTATTTGCTGTCAGACGTGACGGCAAGGCAGGCGATGTCTTTCTTATGGCCTTGGAAGGTCAATTGGCATTCTTCACTTGAAACATCCCAAAGCTTAATGGTGGTGTCTTTAGAACCTAAGATATGAAGACGGGAATAATGTAGACGATCCATTAGTAAGACGCTTCGTAGAGCAGTTATCTAATGACGGTACCGGTGCGGTAAATGAATACGGGCAACAATATTATCGTGCAATTTCTCGCGCCATAATGTTGATATGGAAAATACAGTTAGCACCACTACGTGTGCGACAAAGTTCTTTTCTATACGAAGGAGCTATCTTTCTACTTTTTGCTACAAAGATGCACGTAGAATGGTATTACTGTGAAAAGCTCACAGTTCCTACGTACCATACGTACCATACCGTGACTGTGAAAGTACCATGTCCGAGCATTCTGATGAGATGGACATTAACCTCACGCAAGGAAGTTATCGTCGGCTTTGTGCCGTGACGTCGACAATGATCGTATCGTCAGAATTATACAACCACAAGAAAAATTTACTTTTCATTTTTTTTCTCTTGATCTCTTTCACTAAAGGTTACGTTCTAGGTTCGAAGCGTATTTAAAAGCACTTTTAGATGGACAAGATATATGATATTTTTCAACCATTTCGTAAGAAAAGGAAAGAAAGTTACTTAACTTCATGAATCAAATAACATTTTTGATTTAACATTATTTACGGTGTTCAGCTTACCCATGAGATTAATATCGCCCTGGACCCCCACAGTTGCCACATATACACCATTGTCTGGCTGCGTAACCAGAGTGGTTGGTCCTTGTAGTGTAGTGGTTAACACGTCGGACTCACTATACCGAAACCGTGGGTTCGAGTCCTGCCAACGGCATATGATATTTTTCTCTTAATTCTTTAAAGGGGCACTTGGATGAAAACGCCCCATATTTTGAAAGTCCGAATAGTTCAAGTATTTAAGAATAATATGATTCAATCATGATTATGAAAACTAGATTGGCAAAAATTTTAGCCTGGGAGCCACTCGTAGTTGAGGTATTTTGGTTTAAGAGCCTGTCCATGAGAGGACCAGGCAGACGTGATACATGCCATCTCTCCGATTTCAATGAAATTTAGCACAAAGAAAGGCTTCACTCAAAAACTCAACATCCCAAAATATTTCGAAATTCGGAATTATCCAGGGGGAGTTAGACCACCCCCCCTGCTTTTTTTCCAAAAATCTCAAAAAATTCACCCTGCAAAATGGAAAAAGTGAAGACCTCCCAAACTCTCAGAATTCAACAGATTTTATTTTGGCTGGACATGAGTATACTTACATCTTTTGTCAATCCATGACAGGAGTTTGCAGTAGTTTGATTGAAGCCTTGTCAATCAGAAGACGTTAATAATTAACCCTATAAAATAACATGCCAAAATAGGCCAATTTGATGACCAAATATCTCCAATGGCCAAGGCTATATTCAAATGACAACACCATCACCGTTTAACTCTATGGTTGGTCTAAGGAATTCAAGAATAAAATTATTGGGACCTCTTAATTTCTTTACGCAGGCCATGCTTGAAACCTGTCATTGAGAGCAATAATATTTTCTCCAAATCGTCAAACTACGATGGCAAAATGAGAAGTTTGGTGCATTTCCAACCGTTTTTCCAGCTCTTTTGCATGTTAACTTAATCATTGGACTCCCTGAGAGGTTCAAAAATAGTGAAACTCCGATATAATTAGAGATAAGGCTAATTTTTTTTGAAAAACAGCGTCAACTTATCACTTGGTAAATGATGATTCTTCCGAAAAAGCCCGATATTTTCGATATCTAAGTAGATAAATGAAATCGTTGAATATATGCAATAACTTAGCATTATAATAAAGATTTGTATTATATTTATTCTAAATTTTGGTCGGCGGCTGAAGGGTTGACAGGTACAGGTGAGTGAAAATCTACGCTTACGTGACAATGTTGACATTATGCATTTTGATGGCATTTGGCTTCGCATAACAATATCAAGAACGGCTTTCTAAAATTGTATAGTGGATTACTTCAGTAACATGGAAGCTGTTCCCTTGGATCAACTATGTATCAATCAATGAAAGTTTTTATACTTACATCAGGCCCTCTTGCAGTGTGCTAAAGTGGCTGCTGTATTTCAAAGGACCGTCGGTCGTTCGATAGTCTTATAGTGAAGCATTCCTTTCGGCGAAGTGCAAAACAACACAAAATTTGATGAATATACACATTAAAAATCTTCCTCTTTACTAACTAAGAAAATTACCGACCATATCCCTAGATTGCTACGGTATACTTTGCTTTGCTATAAAATCCGAGCAAAATTCGAGCATCTCATGGCGTGACTGAGCCTGTGGTCAGCGGACGTCACACAGGAAACCCGCCGGTCAATGAGCATGAAAATCGCTTGTTATAGGGAAAACACGTGAGTTAGACTTAATGCATTTTAAAGCAATATCTCAACTGTTATGTTCATTTGCAAGGCATTGTACTATTTAATGTAGTCTTTCATCTAGACAGTATCGAGGAGAACAAAATGTAATTGAGCATCGCCCTCTGATTTCATGTTCTAGCAATCCTCATCTTAGACAATTGAAAGTTGCCCAAGGAAGCGTTTCCTCTGAAAAGGAGCTAATACTTGCGCGAGTGGGCCTATTTGATGAAGACGGCACTGATCATGACTTAACAATTTTGCCCAAAACACCGAGATGCAGGTAATTGGAAATATGTCATTTGTATTCTAACTACAAGATATCAGGCTTTCTTTTGGTTAATTGATTTACCGTAAATCCTCTATTAAGTCCCCCGGGGGGCTTATTTATTTCAGGCACGTTCGAGAGGGGGGCTTATTGGAGAGGGGGGCTTATTGGAGAGGGGGGAGGGACTTAAAAGAGAGGGGGACTTAATAAATTTCTCCCTTTAAAAGGGGGGGGGCGTATATTAGAGAGGGGGGCGTATTTGAGGAGGGGCTTAATAGTGGATTTATAGTTTATTTTCCTGAAAAGGCAACTCTGCTCTTTATGGGTTTCCTGTAGTTTGAGATCGGCCTGGTTTCTTTTTCTTCACACGGGGTCCCTGTGTTCTAAATGTAATCTGACCCCGTCTTACAGCCACCCCGTCAATACGTCCACGCTGATAACCTCAATTTGCCCCAGCAACTGGAGATCTCACTTAAGATGCGATTTTCGCACTTATACAAGATAACCCATGGCGCAGAATGGCTATTGTTTCATGGACATTTCTCGTTAAGAAGATTTTAACTCAATTATGATTGTTGAATAATCATATGATACTGAGCTTATCGGTGATTGGTCAGGTATTTGGACTCTGGGGAATTTGGCTTTCCTTAACATGATGCCAATCAAAACTGAAATTTATGCAGATGTCAATCAAAATGACGTTGAAGCCAGTTTAGGTTTACATATCTGTCAATCATAAAGTATTACAAAAAAATGCTTAGTTGAAAAAAGAAAAGCATTAATTTAATAAAACCGATAGATGGAACATAGTGTTGTAAGCGAACGTAATAAGGAAGCATTCTGTTTGTCAAAGCGCGAGGTTTGTTACGACAACCACCTTTACTCTAGTCGAACTTTACACCTCACTAAAAAAACTTTTAACTTTGTTAATTTTGGACCCCGTGTGAAGAAAAAGAAACCAGGCCGATCTCAAACTACAGGAAACCCATAAAGAGCAGAGTTGCCTTTTCAGGAAAATATACCATAAATCCACTATTAAGCCCCTCCTCAAATACCCCCCCCCTCTCTAATATACGCCCCCCCCCCTTTTAAAGGGAGAAATTTATTAAGTCCCCCTCTCTTTTAAGTCCCCCCCCTCTCCAATAAGCCCCCCTCTCCAATAAGCCCCCCTCTCGAACGTGCCTGAAATAAATAAGCCCCCCGGGGGACTTAATAGAGGATTTACGGTAAATCAATTAACCAAAAGAAAGCCTGATATCTTGTAGTTAGAATACAAATGACATATTTCCAATTACCTGCATCTCGGTGTTTTGGGCAAAATTGTTAAGTCATGATCAGTGCCGTCTTCATCAAATAGGCCCACTCGCGCAAGTATTAGCTCCTTTTCAGAGGAAACGCTTCCTTGGGCAACTTTCAATTGTCTAAGATGAGGATTGCTAGAACATGAAATCAGAGGGCGATGCTCAATTACATTTTGTTCTCCTCGATACTGTCTAGATGAAAGACTACATTAAATAGTACAATGCCTTGCAAATGAACATAACAGTTGAGATATTGCTTTAAAATGCATTAAGTCTAACTCACGTGTTTTCCCTATAACAAGCGATTTTCATGCTCATTGACCGGCGGGTTTCCTGTGTGACGTCCGCTGACCACAGGCTCAGTCACGCCATGAGATGCTCGAATTTTGCTCGGATTTTATAGCAAAGCAAAGTATACCGTAGCAATCTAGGGATATGGTCGGTAATTTTCTTAGTTAGTAAAGAGGAAGATTTTTAATGTGTATATTCATCAAATTTTGTGTTGTTTTGCACTTCGCCGAAAGGAATGCTTCACTATAAGACTATCGAACGACCGACGGTCCTTTGAAATACAGCAGCCACTTTAGCACACTGCAAGAGGGCCTGATGTAAGTATAAAAACTTTCATTGATTGATACATAGTTGATCCAAGGGAACAGCTTCCATGTTACTGAAGTAATCCACTATACAATTTTAGAAAGCCGTTCTTGATATTGTTATGCGAAGCCAAATGCCATCAAAATGCATAATGTCAACATTGTCACGTAAGCGTAGATTTTCACTCACCTGTACCTGTCAACCCTTCAGCCGCCGACCAAAATTTAGAATAAATATAATACAAATCTTTATTATAATGCTAAGTTATTGCATATATTCAACGATTTCATTTATCTACTTAGATATCGAAAATATCGGGCTTTTTCGGAAGAATCATCATTTACAAAGTGATAAGTTGACGCTGTTTTTCAAAAAAAATTAGCCTTATCTCTAATTATATCGGAGTTTCACTATTTTTGAACCTCTCAGGGAGTCCAATGATTAAGTTAACATGCAAAAGAGCTGGAAAAACGGTTGGAAATGCACCAAACTTCTCATTTTGCCATCGTAGTTTGACGATTTGGAGAAAATATTATTGCTCTCAATGACAGGTTTCAAGCATGGCCTGCGTAAAGAAATTAAGAGGTCCCAATAATTTTATTCTTGAATTCCTTAGACCAACCATAGAGTTAAACGGTGATGGTGTTGTCATTTGAATATAGCCTTGGCCATTGGAGATATTTGGTCATCAAATTGGCCTATTTTGGCATGTTATTTTATAGGGTTAATTATTAACGTCTTCTGATTGACAAGGCTTCAATCAAACTACTGCAAACTCCTGTCATGGATTGACAAAAGATGTAAGTATACTCATGTCCAGCCAAAATAAAATCTGTTGAATTCTGAGAGTTTGGGAGGTCTTCACTTTTTCCATTTTGCAGGGTGAATTTTTTGAGATTTTTGGAAAAAAAGCAGGGGGGGTGGTCTAACTCCCCCTGGATAATTCCGAATTTCGAAATATTTTGGGATGTTGAGTTTTTGAGTGAAGCCTTTCTTTGTGCTAAATTTCATTGAAATCGGAGAGATGGCATGTATCACGTCTGCCTGGTCCTCTCATGGACAGGCTCTTAAAAACTAAAAGAACAATAGGGTTGAGTAAATGACGTCATTTACTCACAATTTAGATGCTGAAAAAAATATATAATTTTTATCCGCAAATTTTGACTGTGAAGAAAATATGTTGCTTGGCTACTATTGGGGCCATATAGACAAGTTTAACCAAGTTTCAAGGCATTTCCAATTTTCATCGATTTTCATCCAAGTGCCCCTTTAACATTTTTGAAGTTTACCTGTTAAGATATGTCGCCCGTCAGTGAAAACTGCCACACTTGTTACCACATTAGTATGACCACGAAGAGTTATTCCTTCAGCATGACCCTCGAGAGATCTCACCCGTACTGTACCATCAAACCCGGTAGATATGACCTCTGAATCATCCTCCGTCATCACAACTCTAGTCACATTCCCTTCATGGCCACTGTGGACGTGCTTCTTTTCTCCAGTCACGCAATCCCACACTGTCACAGTGCCGTCATGTGATCCTGTCACTGCAAGCGCAGACTTGTGCGCCTTGGTCACGCAAGATACCGAGGCGGGAAATGAATTTACACACCTCTGACTTTTGACGTCCCAGACTTTTAACGCATCAGCTTTGGCACCTGATAAGCCCCAACGTCCATCTGTTGTCATGGCAACACATTCTGGCTGTGCCTTGTGATGAGTCACGTGATCGCTGGCAATCGAGAGCTTTTGTGCGTGCTCATTTCCAGCCGCATTCCACAGCTTTACATTCTTATCATTCGACCCAGAGATAATGGTCTCGCCATCCGTTGTCAAAGCAACGCATGATATCCACGAAGAGTGACCAATCAAGGTCTGTAAGCATTCTCCATTATCCGAGCGCCAGACTTTAAGCATGTCATCTTTTGATGCAGACACAATCATCTTGTCGTCCTTGGATACCGTTACGGCCCATATAAGGTTAAAGTGACCTTTTAAGGTGAACAAACACTTCAGGCTTGTCAAGTGCCAGATTTTTATGAATGTGTCTTTTGAGCCAGACACAACACGTGTACCGTCATTCATTGCGGCCAGACATTTTACAAGACCTAGAAATATATAGATTATGTTAATAAAACAAAGTGAAAAGAGTCGAAATGACACCAGAGAAGTCAAAGAAAGAATTCAGTTCTTTTTGGGAAAAGGGTATATTGTTGTCATGGCTGCCATCTCGTGATGGCGCAAAGCCCCTAAAGCCAATGTCCATGAGCTCGAAATCATAGCACAAAGCATGATGGGAAAGTGAGTTCTTACGCTTTTTTTGGCTCCTCTAAAAATTCATCTGTTAATTTTCTCTTCGACATTTTCTATGGAAATAAAAGTCTTTAGGCAGACCAATAACACAGAGTAATTTTTTCTGACAGTTCCTTTGATTTCCCTGTTACATTTTTAAAGAACTCACTTTCCCAGAGTGTTTTGTGAGCTTTGATGCACATTGCCTATTGCACCTTGATATTATGTTCAAAACTCTGAAGCACGTGTCGTAAAGGAGTTGCATTGGCTGCCAGTACGATCAATAATTACTTTTAAGACAGGGACCGCGGAGCGTAATTTTGATTGGGGGGCTAACGACCACCAAATACTGGAAGACCTAGAGGGGTTTGGGGGCATGCTCCCATTATTGGGGGGGGGGGGGGGTCCCTGTAAGATATTACTTATTGTATATAAAGCGTTAAATGGGCTAGCACCTTATATTTTTGATCTTTTAAATTATCGTAAAGTTATGAGATTACTACGTTCTAGTAAAATAGAACAATTAGCCATACCGAAGTCAAGACTGAAAACATATGGTGACAGGGCCTTCTGTGTAGCTTGGCCTAAGCTATGGAATGAGCTACCTATGCTTCTAAGAAATTCCAATTCTATTAGTAGTTTTAAAAAGAATCTGAAGACATATTTATTTAAATTAACTTTTAATTAATTTTTTTTTAGTTCTTTTAATCATATTTCTTTTGTCATATGTTATATAATACTTTTATATATATATATTTATAGTTAATCTTATGTACACATATATTTTCTTGTAAAGTGCTTAGAGCAATTAGTGAATAAGCACTATATAAATAAAGTTTATTATTATATTATTATTATTATTATTATTATTATTATTATTATTATTTATTTCCAATTTGCTCAACGTTTTGCTTACAAAATTCTTAGCTTACCGAGTCCAATCCATGAACCTTGGGAAAACTAGGATGTATTCACTGATTTATATAAAAAAAAAAATTTAAAGCGGATTAAATAAAAAATTTTTTTTTTAATTAAAAAAAATTATTATTATTATTATTATTATTATTATTATTATTATTTTTATTATTATTATTATTATTATTATTATTATTATTATTATTATTATTATTATTATTATTATTATTATTAGTATAGGAAATCGCACGACCTCGAGTACAATTTGGATTTTAATAGGTACGAGTAATGTTTTGAAAGTTCTCGTAATTGCACGAGCCTTTAGGCTCGTGCAATTAAAGAACTTTCAAAACATTACGAGTGCCTATTAATTCCAAATTGTACGAGAAGGTCGTGTGATTTTTTATTTATAGTTCACTCAACAAAATTTTATAAAAAATGCGAAGCGAAGGCATTCATCCATTTTCATAGCCTATGCTATAACCGACCCTTCTCTAAGAAAGCTAAGTCAAGAACAGCATAGAAAGTGTTAACGTTGCTGTAAAACCATTTTAGATTAGTATTTTATGTATGATTTGAACTACAAAATATTAGATAATAATTTTACATCTCTAGTAAAAAGCCATTTTAATGCATGTTTACATGTTTAGAACTATTGAATGACAGTACTGACAGCTAAACAGCGAATCAAGAAGCGACTTTTCTTTGAAAACGTACTGTGTGAAAACTAAGCGAAAGTTGAGAGTTTACAGTTCGCTAAGATATGTTTTTTTCCTCTTAGCATTTGCTAATAACTGCAAAAACACAATTTCAAAAATACTCTCTTTTAAAACAAGTTAGCTGGACAAAATCAAAAGGGATAAAAGCGATAAATACGTCGTTCAAGTTAAAAGTTTTGAAGTACAACTTGCCGTGAACGAGTCGCCAGTGATCAGACCATGTGCTTTGGATATTATTCCCTCCTGTAGCTTGAAGAATTTCACTGCTATTTTCTTTGAGTGGTGAATTATCTGAAGATTTTATTATTTCAAGACCGAATGTGTTCGTTTTCTATGAGCCCTGAATCACATCAGTTAACGAGAAAGAGCATGCGTAGACATTAATTTGCGACACATGATACATTAAAACCCACTAGATTTTACTGAAAACTGACCAAAGCCGGTTAAAAAGTGCATTCCCCATCCAGACTCTGTAACAAAAAACGTGACAGCCTGGTTTGTCTGAAATGCAAATGTAATACCCGCAAGAAAGCCAAACATACAAGAATGAATATATTAACTTGGTTTTGTACTGCATTACCACGGGCGCCAGAGTCGCCTCCTCGTTTGGATTTTAAAAAAACTAGACGCTCTTGGAGCGTTCACTGGGTTGCCTGTGCGAGAGCTCGCCCACTCACCAATCCTATATACTCTATTATTTCTTACCAAAGTGTTCATTTTGGGTTCAAAGTCCCCCTTTATTAAAAACATTTTAAATTCTAGTAAGACATTAGTGTTGCGTGACTGACTTTGCATATTATATTTCTACTTGACCTACTAGAGTACCTTTCAAGACTAGCTGATGAAATAACATGTCTATTTCAGTATATCGAAACTGTTCGCTGCAAAACAAACGTTTTATCAATGTAAATACTCTTAGCCAAAATGTGTTTAACTGGTCATTTGTTTTTCCCTCAGTTTTTGTTTTCTGTATTTTCATAAATGGAAATATTCAACAAGGAGTCTTGGCAGTTCGCTTTCTTGTAGATCACTATCAGCTCGTCTGACTTCTACAAGTTCTTGGAGTCAGCTTTCATCAAAGCTTTGTTTGTCACTCGTTTTGTAGTTTGTCTCTCGTTCTGTAGTTTGTCTCAGTATATTTTTTTTGTATCTGAGATCTGGTAAGATCTAGTTTGATCATAGCTAGGTAGTTTATAGATTCTCCTAGTCTATTTTGACTAGTTTGTCTAGTTCTACGATTCTCATACCGTAGTTTGCTCATAGATTCTCAAAGATAGCTCATAGATTCTCAGACTTCTCTCTTTGAGTATGTGGACCAACCCGTTCCAAAATCGCTCAATAACATATTTTAGTGTGTGTCTACCACGTACGGCGTGTGTGTTTTTAAGTAGTTTAAGCGTTTAATTAATTCCGAGTGACCCACGATCGGTTCTTAATATTAAACAGACAAACATCACGAGATTGAAATCGGAGCTAGATGTTTATTCACTACTAAAGGTCAGCCGCACCAAAGCAGATTTATTCGACCGTTGGAAACAAAATAAAGCGTTAGTTTTAATCCAAACGAGGAGGCGACTCTGGCACCCGTGTTCATACAGTTGAAAGTTGCGTGACAACATACAGTGGTATACAACTGACATGGTAGAATATGCGGTGTATAAGTTAGGATATACAATGTACAATGTTGCAATACTAAATGTTTTGCCCATAATAAGAAAAGTCAAACAAAGAATGGAAAAAGTTATCCAAAATCCAAAAAGTACAATGTCGAATTGAAATTTCGATTTTTGGCGGGGATGGTACACCATACCATACATTTACGCATGATAGATTTTATTCTAATCACTGATTCTACCAGTGCCTGTGGGCTCCCTGTGCGAGATTGAAATCGGAGCTAGATGTTTATTCACTGCTAAAGGTCAGCCGCACCGAAGCAGATTTATTCGACCGTTGGGAACAAAATAAAGCGTTAGTTTTTTAAAATCCAAACGAGGAGGCGACTCTGGCGCCCGTGGCATTACTCCTGACAGGCGATAACTCAAGATGAATTGCCGCTACCGTTTAGGAGGTGTAAAGCTGCTGCTGCTCATCTTAAGTCTTTTTTTTCTTCTTACAGCTGCTTATTTTCTTCTCTTCGCTACAAAAATTCCAAGAACAAAAACCGACTAAAGAAACCTATCCTTTTGTGGACTTTTCTTTCGTATGGCCAGAAACGACGCCAGATTTGAAAGGTGAAAGATATTTTTTTGTTGTTGTTCTAGTTAATTCGGCCGCACGAGGACAGAAATACAGACTGCGTCGTGAAGCCGTCAGAAAAACGTGGGCAAAACATATGACAAAGTGTGAACGACTACAGTCCCTGCGAAATCCCAGACTCAGAAATCACAAATGGATCTTAGTATTTTCATTAGGAAAGGCAGGAGAAACTGCCGAGGACAAAGCAAATGCCGAAGAAGCTAAACTTCACAACGATATCTTAATAGGCGAATTTCAAGACAATTATATAAACAATATCATTAAGGTCTTTATGGGTAAGCTTTGGGTATCATCGATGAATGTACGGTATATTCTTAAGACAGACGACGATGTTTTTGTTCGAATACCTTCTGTTATCGACTTCCTTGTTACACAAGGCTATCCTAAGCCATACTATGGAGGTGCGCCTTACTTCAATTTCAAAGTGGATCGAGACCCCAAGGGAAAATGGGCCGTAAGCAAGAAATATTTTAGTGAAGAGTATTTCCCAACGTTTTGTGCAGGAGCTTTCTACGTACTTTCCACAGATATTTTGTACAAATTGTTCAATTATGTTCATCAAAGGCGACCATTTCACACAGATGATGCCTATCTTGGGATTGCTGCTAGAGATATGAACATCACAGTCCAAAGAATCCCCGGCCTCTTGTTGGAGCCCTCTATGTCCAATCTTTTGAGAGACCTTGATGACTGTAACCTTATGAAAGCGAGAGGATATGGGCATGAAGTAGATCCGCCGATGATGAATATAGTCTTTAATCGTTTGGAGAATCTTTGTGGGAACAAAACTATAGCTACTAATAGTATTTGCTTATACGACGGACGTTTCAGTGACTTTCCGCTTCCGTCGCCCCCGGGTTTTTATCGACGGTAAAAACTTGACTAAAATTAATGATCGATTGGTTTATTTTTCGCATTTGTTATTGAGCACTCGGGAAAAACTAAGCTATTTCGAGCTATGTTAAGTTCGACAAAGCATGTCGTATGGCAAGCCGATTGTAGCAATATCTAATATCATCCCTTATTAAAACATTCAACAAGACATTCAATAATTCAATGTGTTATTCAATCATTCAATTTAATTACTTTTTCAAGCATTCAATGACCAATTCAGCCATTCAATCCCAGCTTATCCAAATATCCAAACTTTTATTCAAACCTATTCTATAATTCAATCCTTTATTCAACTATTCAACTCCTTATTCAACTATCGACCGTTTATTCAACTATTCAAGACATTCGTAGATATCGAAAAATTCAGTCCCGCATTCAGTACTTGAAAATTATAATGTATGTCATTGTATAGGTCAGGAAAAGTCTTAATATCAATATTCAAAGCTTGTGCCACGTGCCTTTAATAAATTTGATGTTATATATAAAGTAACAGTGACTGGATGATAAAGGAATGGGAGCTCCAACATTTGACACAAAATAAGAAACTTTTTATGTTGAACAGCCGAAAAATTATTGAATATACAGCGAAGATTCGAAAAAGTACCGCTTGATTTCTCCTAATAACAATAAGTATTCGCCTTGAAAACGGTAGAAAACGTCCCGTATATGCAAGAGTATACAATACCCCGTATCTGCCGGTCATCGAATATTCGCAGGTTTTCTAGCGTATCCATGTTTCGTACTAGAAATCATTCAGGAGTATGCAACTTGAACTGATGGAAAAACTGTCTGGATTCGAGTCGAGTGATCCTTGAATGACGCCGCGTCAGTCTGGCTTGAATACCCTCGAGTTTCCTTCATTTATATTATGATACCTTTTGACATTGATACATATTTGAAATGAGTACGTTTCTATCTATTAATTTCAGTGGTTATGAAGAAGATGAGGTTATCTTCCTCGGCCAACGACTCGTAGTCAAGTGAGTACTGAATCGGTATTATACTTTCATGGCCTTTTAAAATTGATACCAGCGACTCTTTCCACCCTCATTGGAACCCTCAGTGCCTACACTTCATACCAAGTTCATTCATTGGTGGTGGATGACAATAATTCATATCATTCAAACTGCTGTTGTCGAAAGGCCCTTACAGCGGCTGGAAGAGGGGTCTTGATCACGGATCACGCTTAAATTTTTGGTTAATCCATTAATCACGCGCATTTTTTTTCTACAATTCACGAATCACGCATATTCAACTATCGATCTCTTGAAAATGTAAAAAATAACGAAAACAGGCACTGAGGGTTCCAATGAGGGTGGAAAGAGTCGCTGGTATCAATTTAAAAAGGCCATGAAAGTATAATACCGATTCAGTACTCACTTGACTACGAGTCGTTGGCCGAGGAAGATAACCTCATCTTCTTCATAACCACTGAAATTAATAGAGGCCAATAGATAGAAACATACTCATTTCAAATATGTATCAATGTCAAAAGGTATCATGATATAAATGAGATTAAACGAGTACTTAGGTATTAAAGCTATTCACGTACTTCGATTCTTTGTTGCCGATCTTTTCTGAAAACGTTGGATTTAAGAAGATGTCATCGTCGTCGCTTGAAGACATCTTGATCAGAAGCGACACAGAAAGAATGAACCACGCGGTTTGCAAGTTAATCATTTAATGGTATAGTGGTGTAAACTTTCAAGAGTTAATCATTAGGTACTATATGAGATTAGATTGGAGACAAGTAACTCGACACCTCTGTATCTTTGTATCTTTGTATCTCTGTATCTCTGTATCTTTGTATCTTTGTATCTTGCAACTCGGTTTAGACCAAGCCTGATATTTAGTCGTATGCCTATAATTCCTTTCCGTTTTGGAATAACCTATAACCTAACCTATCTCCTTTTTCTCCGGCAATCTTTTTTTGAAATATGTGTATAATAAGCCTATCAAGTGTTCTCTATTATATCTTGTCAAAATGATATATTTTCCACCAACAACAACGAAATATGCTTTTTCGAAAAGGTATTTGGCGAATCTTTGCATGGATTAGTTTTATTTTCTTTATTTTCGAGAAAAAGCTGTTATAAATCGAGCCGAAAACTGACCTGGAACTAGGAAACATTGAGCTACGAGCAAAATGTTCGCTGATTGGCCAATTCCTTTGGCCTGAGAGAAGCGAGATCACCTGGTATTGTCAAGCTACCAAAAGGTGTATAAATTGATAAGTTACATACCTTCATGCCCTCTTAAGGTAATGCAGTCACGTGACACTAGGTCCCATACTTTTATCGTCTTGTCTTCTGACCCCGACACTACAGTGTTACCATTTCCAGTCAAGACAAGGCAAAGTGCTGGTTTAGTGTGGCCCTGGAAATGCGCGATGGACTCTCCACTTGATATGTCCCAGACTCTTAGAGAAGCATCTTTTGATGCGGATATCACGTGACCTTGCGGATTGAAGGCAATGCTAATGATTGGACCTAAAATGAGAAACTAAAACGTCGAGAAAACATTCAAAGCGACGACGTACAGCAATCAATGGTAATAGTAGGAACCTCAGAAGCCAAATACTGAATGAGTCTTTCTCAACTTCGTGAGTTGAGTGACCACCAAACAATGGTTCCAAGTCGAGGTAGGACTTGATAAAATACAGTAAATACGTACATGAACAAAGTCTAACCTCGACTTGGGACCATTGTTTCGTACGTGGTTAATCAAATGAATTCGGGAAAGGTCTTTTGAGCTACTTCAATCTTATAGTCCCAAAAATGAAAGTATGAAACAAAATGTCAAGCTTTCGCAAGGGATATGTTAAGATTAAGATTAAGACCGTTATAGATGATTTGACGACTCCCCTTAGTTACTGTTGCTATGTCCCACAAGCTAACAAATTAGCTAGAATATCTCCGAACTGATTTAAAACTCTGATTGCGGAATTAAATTGATTATAAATTGTGTTAATTGTTTACTGTCCTTTTAAAAAATAAAAGAAATTTGCCTCGCAATCCTTTTTTTTTATATAGTGGGAAACAAATTCAGTAACTTAATACTGGTTTCCAATTTGGCCTACTGTCACTCACACACACTACCTCTACATTATATATTCTATGCAATATTCTATGCATACAACTCATCTCACATGTTGATTTTTACGGAGGGAGGAAACCGGAGAACCCGGAGAAAACCCTCGTGGCACAGGAGAGAACAACACATCAAACAAACTCAACTCACACATGATCTGACCCGAGCCTGGGCTCGAACCCGGACCACAGCGGTGAGAGGCAAGCAGTAAACCACTAAGAATCCTTGTAGTACTCTTTAAAGCAGATACTGCAGTGTAGTTGTTTGTGGGACAAGATTTTAATATCCACTGGGAAAACTGCTGCAACGGTGATTGGTTGGCTATTGTCTGAGTAGGAACACTCGAGCGTGATGCTAATTTGTACTTTAAAAGGATGCGTGCGCATCAAAAGTTGACGCCTAATTTTGTACAAGCGAAAGAACCAATAGAACATACCAGTGAAATGAAATGCGTTCGGTGTGAATAATAGAATAAAGAATTAAGAGAAAAATATCATATGCCCTTGGCAGGACTCGAACCCACGGTCTCGGTATACTAGTCCGACGTGTTAACCACTACACTACAAGGACCAACCACGCTGGTTACGCAGCCAGGCAATGTTGTATATGTGGCAACTGTGGGGGTCCAGGGCGATATTAATCTCATGGATAAGCTGAACACCGTAAATATTTACGCACAATTGAGGATAATACTAGTGAAATGAAATGCGTTCGGTGTGAATAATAGAATAAAGAATTAAGAGAAAATAGAACATACCCTCGTGTCCCTCTAATTCTTTTTCCAGTGTACCACGTTGAATGTCCCACACCCTGATGGTATTATCCTCGCATCCCGCAGCCACGTGACAACCATCTGGACCTACAGCAAGACACGTGACTTTTCCAGAACATTCAAACTTTTGAAAGTTTTCTCCAGTATCTAGGTCCCAGATCCCCACGCCAAGACCAGCCGAGGCGAGGACTAGGCGATCGTCTGGTGAGAGGACGAGACAAGATTCACCTTTCCCCGCTATTTTCAGAGTGTGTAAGCAGTCGTGGTTATTAGTGTTCCAGATATTGATCAAAGAGTCTTCGCCTGATGTGACAAGGAAATTGTTGTCACGCGTGACAGCTACTGCGTTAACTCTTTTTGTGTGACCCCGAAGATTCGTGATAAGAGGTCCACCTGAAAGAAAGAAAATGGAGGGAAAAGATGTTGGATCAAATGTGTTGAAAAAATTAAGCAAATCAAGGACTGTGTATTATGTTTGTGCTATTAAAGTAAATAATGAATAATAATCAAAAAATAAATAGAATATAGCAGTGGCATAATTCCACAGAGTGGCTCTTCATCCACTGAAATCCCAATTGGAATATAGAAGTTGATGTTTGCTGAGGGAGGAGAACCCGGAGAACCAGGAGAAACCCCCTCGAAGCAAAAAAAAGGTAAAAAAAAGCCAATATTTTACTTCGAAACGCGGGGAGTGGTTGCCCAATTCTCCCGAGCCAGGGGCTCATGTTTAAAGCGTTCGAAGGTAAAGCAAGGGAGAGAACCAACTAGAAACTCTACTCACATATAATACCGAGCACGGCGGGACTCGATCCCAGCTGGTCGCATTGCCGGATGAGAGGCGAGCGCTATGTAGACTGAACTGATATATTTTTCAGTGAACGCATAAATCTGCTTTCAAGAGATTGTCTTAGGTCTAACATTACCAGATGAAGGATATAGGCTGTTAAGTGTGACGTGACTCGTATAGAAAAACAACTTCCGGGTCCAAAACGAAAAGCAGTTTTATAAAGGTTTTTCTTACTTTTCTTCATGACAGGATTTCCTGTCCAAAGTTCTAACGGTTTTAGGTGTAGGTTAATTCATTGAGAATATTTTTCGCTTTATTATATCGGTTTTTGTGAGCAGTTAGACCGGGAAATAACTTATTATATAACAGCCCTATAGGTAGTAAGCAAAAATTGGGTATACTTCACATTTTCGACTTTTTGTACGAAAAATATGCTAATAATGAAATTGGCACTTGACTTCTAGGATAGAGGTGAGGTTCGCCTTCCCTATGCCAATAAAAAAAGCCAATAACATGGATGTTCATATTAATCACGTTCATTCAACTACATTTCCTGAATGGTCATTCTTGAGAGTCCACTAACCTGCTGATATGAGACAAGCTGACATGGGAATCAACAGGGGTGACTGTTTAGCGTAGCACCAGCGGTACGCATGCTCAATCAACACAGCTATTTTTGGAAACTGTTCTTTAAAGGCCAGTAGTCTTGCGATAAGCTGAGGAGCCAGACAGTCATTATCGTGTTTGATGTTGCTGCTTGATAGTACTAACGTCTCTTGAACAAGTCTAGAAATGAAAATAAAGGACAGCTGTTTATTGGATGGACCTTATCATCAACGCCGGCAGCGAGGACAGCGACGTCGGACGATGACGCGGGCATGTTTTCAAAACGGTTTTCCATACGTGGGCCGTCATACTTGCCGTTGCATGCCGTCCTCGCTAGAACGTCAGATCAACAACGCCGAAAACGACGGCGCCCGCATGAAAAACTGTTTTGAAAACGTACTCGCGTCAATATGCGACGTTGCCGTCCTCGCTACCGTCGTGGATGTTAAGGCCCCTTTTGTCTCACATGTGAAGGGTAAATGATTGACTACCACAGGTATCCCAATTAACATACCTCATACCCATATCATCGCTTACGCTCATCGCGTTCTCATAATCACCAAGAACATCACTAAGAGATTGTCCTCGAATCTTAGCGTTAATCCACTCAAAATTGAAGAGAATCTCATCATCGAGATCTTCAAACTTCTCTGCCCTGATGAGGTGATATGGCAGCTCACTCAGCTTTCGTATGTTGTAGACGTCCTTGGCGAACAGCAGTGGCTGAGATGAAACCTGCCTGTCTGCGTCGGGTAAGGCTTTCTTACGTCGTGTGAGAACTATCTGCTTCTTACGTCCTCCTCCCCAGGTCCCTAAGAAGGTTATGAAAATAGAGCATAAATACAATCACTGCAAGGATTCCCAGTGAAGCTCAAGGTGAAGAACAAAACCAGATTTACAAGGCTGATCTATTATTTTATTGTTGAGTTTTCCCATTAGAAAATTCTGCCAAGAATGTACTCTTGGAAATTTGATCTCATCCCCACCATGTTGGTTGAACTAAAAGTGATTTGGTCTTTGTATATTATGTCAATCAACGTGACAGCCATGTCTTCCCTATATACACATGGTAAGGAATGCGCCCAATCTTGTTCGTGCTTTCCTTAAAACTTGAAATTTTTACTTCAGTATATTCACCTTTTACCATACATCGATTCATAGGACACATACAAAGCATTCAATCGAAGCTTCAAGGATAGTTTCAAAGGATTATTCAAATTTGAACCTTGCAGCCTCGGTTGCTTGCTTCGTGTTTGATCACTTAACCATTTTATGGAAAGTTGTGAATAGTTTTCATAAGTTTTTAGATTATAAAACCCACCTCTAAAATAGTCACACATCAAAGCATGCCTAGAAAACTTTTCATTCTTGTCACCCAAATATCTCGACTCTGCTGACTCCCAAAACTGACGATGATACCACGTGACAATTGTCTTCTTATCCGCCTGACGTTCAACCAGAAACTCGTTGACGTCATGCCTCACTCTCGCCCACAGTAAGTTTGGCAAGCGGACCACACCATCAACGGGAGGATCCCAATATTGATAGACGTCATCTATGACGTCATCATCCAGTGACAGAATGTCTTCGAGTTCGCTCTCTGTCAAGCCGTTACGTGCAGCGGTCATACATCCAAGGGCATGCGCGACTAGAATTCGACCATGTTTTCTTTCAAGCCGATCGAATAAAAACCCAATTGCTTCTTTAACGCTTGCGCCGAGGGAGATACCGCTGACGTCTGTGTATGAAGACCATTGAGAAGCTTCGGTGAATATGAGCTTGAGGAAAAGAGGCTGTGGGCATTTGTCAAAGGAAGCCATGACGATACTACGTTGACGGTCATTCACAGTTCGTCCGATACCCTGGAGCCAAGCGTCTAGGATCTCTTGACCAGTCTCTCTAGAAAGTGACGGAACTTCGATGTAGCATTCTTCGTCGTGAAGGCTTCGGCGAAGTGTCGGTAGAATGTCGTAATATCCCGGCAAAACGGAAAGAATTATTTTGACATTAGGAGAACAAGATTTAGGCAACCAATTCATGAGATGCGCATTGAAGCTTGGAGATAACTGGTCAATAGAATCAACAACCAGGACTAAGGGTTTCTCTGCAGATATCTCCGAGGACGACAGCAGTTCGTGAAAGTGTCTCACCAACTGGGAGTAATCTTCTGCTATTTCTTCCTTCAAAGGCCCAAGATCGTAAACTTCGTGAATCTGTCGGCTTATACTCGTGATGGTCGCAACAATGTTTGACGTATCCGGGGATGTCCCGAGGAAGCGAAAAACACAAACCGAACTTTTTCCGAGCCAATCTTTGACTTTACTTACTATCATTGCCATGATGGAAGTCTTCCCAGACCCAGACGCACCGTATATAACGAGAGGCTTTAACTTCTTGTCGTCGCTAAGGAAATTCTTGGCTCGTTCCAGAACGTCTTGTCGTCCCCTAAACGACGCGCATTTGTCTTTACAAAACCAACTATGGTGTAGGATCTCTTTGTACAATGGGTTCTGGTCTACTTTGTTCAGTTTCATAACGTTGAGACTCTTATCTATAAGTCTGTGGATATCAGATTCAAACTTGTCGCAGAACTGGTCCAGGTATTCTTGGTGACGTCTGTCAGCTACATTGATCCCTTCTGAGGTCCAGCGTACGGTGTAGTGCGTCACATTGCTTTCTCCGAGTTTGTTTAGTATTCTCTGCCTTTTTAATCGATCCAGATGCTCTTGAGCTTCAAAGTCGTGTTTTCCCCGGTTGATATCAGTGTATAAGGGAGTCTTCGTTTCTCCGATGTTAACGTGAATGTCTTCAATATGTCGGAAGTAGCAGAGGGTTTGAGATTCTGGGTCAGCGGAGTTAAGGATGCCATGCTCGATTTCGTCCTCTGTAACTGATTAAGAAAAGAAAAAAAAATTATTGGCTACGGAAAATAGTAAAAACTAACGTTCTGCGCTAGATAGAAAGGCCAAAAACCGAGTTGAAAGAAGCAGCTTGATAAATAAATTTTTGCTCGCTGTCCAGTTTTTTGTGAATATGATTCTATGTAAATCAGTGAGTCAGTCTCTCTTACCGTCGATCGTCAAGAAGTAAGACAAGGTAACTACTACTGTATATGATCAAAGTACCTGATTTGAAATACTTGTGAACATCTTTTGAAGACAATTTCCCCTGACTACCAGCAATGTGCGCGGTTTGCCTCAAAACTCTTTGGAACGTTTCAAAGATATTCCACCACTGCGCTCGTTCTTTCTTGTTCTGTTCTCGGGATTCTTCACGCATATCAGTGTAGTAATGTAGTTTGGATGTTACTGGTTGAAGGACATACTCGGCGGGGATGGAATTGTCATCCTGGACAAAAAATGATATATGATACCAGGTGATTTCGCTTCTCTCAGGCCGAAGAAATTAGCCAATCAGCGAACATTTTGTTTGTAGCTCAATGTTTCCTACTTCCAGGTTTTCTGCTCGATTTACAACAGCTTTTGCTCAAAAATAAAGAAAATAAAACTCATCGGTGGAAAGATCCACCAAATACCTTTTAGAAAAAGCATATTTCGTCGTTGTTGGTGAAAAATATTTCATTTTGACAAGAGATAATAAAAAACACTTGAAAATTTTCGCTGTGACAAACAATGCATTGCGCGCCTAGATTCCAAATCACCTGGTATGTATGCTATGATATATTTTCCATTATAAAATAACTGTTATAAATCTCGGGTTCTGATTGGTTGGGGCGCGTGCTTTATGAGAACACACAGCACGCGCGTGTGTTTTCTATTTCTTAATTCGCACTTCTCCTAAAAACACTTATCTCGTGTTCTGCCACCCCCTGCGTGCTTTATAACTGCAAACAGTGCGTGCGCGCGTTTTTTATTTCTTCAAAAGTCTCATTAACATGAGCGTAGTATATTCCCATTTCAGACCACGTGTCATTCTCTTGAGAATACGATTTTTTGTTTAAGTTGTATCCATATTCATGTGTCTTCTTATGTGCAACGTCAAACAAAGAATTGTTATGTATGGCATGATATGATAAACACGTACGATTCATTGTAGAATGCAGACTTTGCGGTTCTTATATATAAGTTTTTTGTACAACCTTGTTACAATGTCCTCGTTAACATTTCTTAGATTCACGTTACCTTCAAGAACCATTCAGTCAGCAGGTCAATATCTGCAGGGGTGATGTCTTCACAGCTGCGTGACATTTCAAGTAGCAGTTCGAATTCTGTAGCTTGTATCTTGCACGGAAATGGACGATAGCCATACTTATCACCCAAGAAACACTGCAACAGGAAAATTTTAATCCATATAACATGCCAAAATAGTAAAACAAAGATGATTCAAAACAAAGCAACGCAACACAACACAACGCAGCCCAGCACAACGCGGCACCACTGCTAAGCAAAACCCGGCAATGCACCGCACTGCATCGCTCAGCGAAGTACAAAACAACGCAGCAGAGAACAAAATAGCACAGCACAGCACAGCACAGCACAGCACAGCACAGCACAGCACAGCACAGCACAGCACAGCACAGCACAGCACAGCACAGCACAGCACAGCACAGCACAGCACAGCACAGCACAGCACAGCACAGCACAGCACAGCACAGCACAGCACAGCACAGCACAGCACAGCACAGCACAGCACAGCACAGCACAGCACAGCACAGCACAGCACAGCACAGCACAGCACAGCACAGCACAGCACAGCACAGCACAGCACAGCACAGCACAGCACAGCACAGCACAGCACAGCACAGCACAGCACAGCACAGCACAGCACAGCACAGCACAGCACAGCACAGCACAGCACAGCACAGCACAGCACAGCACAGCACAGCACAGCACAGCACAGCACAGCACAGCACAGAAAAACAACGCATACCGCACCACACAGCGCAGCACAACAAAAATAAAGAAGCAGTGGACTACATACCACGTAGTTTGGTCCTGGTGTGAGTCTTTTACAGGTTTTTATTTCCTCGATACACAATTCACTAGTTTTGTGGTCAGCGGATGCTTCATCTCGTACTCCCCAGCGCATGTCAACTACTTGAAACTCGAGACTATGCTGCTGACAATAGGTTCGCAGATTCGGATAGACATCTTTCATGAGTTTGTTTCTTTCTTCGAATGTATCTGTTTATAATACCCACAAAAAGTTGAGACTTCAAAAATACATAACGAATAAAAAATAGATAAAAAAAGCAAATGGACGGACGAACCAACACACACACACGCACCACGCACGAATGTACGAAAGACTCCCCCCCCCCCCCCCCCGGCCCCAGTTGTAGGCGGAAAGGACTGACGAAGAGAATGAATAATAGCAAAAAAGAAAATTTTAAGGAAAACATTAGACGAAAAATGATTAAGATTAATTTAATTTCGACAGACCTGTGAATGTGGAACTTGTGAATATCCGTACAATGTTTGATTCTTTTGGAGGCAAATCCGTTACATCTCCTGTTAACATACGGTAGATTTGGTCCGCCATCTTACTTGACGACCTAGATTAAAACGAGTTAATAAAGTATTATCAAGAACACTTATCATTAGACCCATCTCATAGGTGACAAACAATAAACGAACGAACGAATGATATGAATAACTGAATGAATGAATAACTAGACGCTCTTGGAGCGTTCGCTGGGTTGCCTGTGCAAGAGCTCGCCCACTCGCCAATCCTATATACCCTTTATTATTTCACACCAAAGTGTTCCTTCTGGGTTCAAAGTCCCCCTTTATTAAAAACATTTTAAATTCTAGTAAGACATTAGTGTTGCGTTACTGACTTGTCAACGCATATTATATTTCTACTTGACCTACTAGCGTACCTTTCAAGACTAGCTGATGAAATAAACATATCTATTTCAGTATCGAAACTGTTTGCTGCAAAACAAACGTTTTATCAATGTAAATACTCTTAGCCAAAATGTGTTTAACTGGTCATTTGTTTTTACCTCAGTTTTTGTTTTATGTATTTACATAAATGGAAATATTCAACAAGGAGTCGTGGCAGTTCGCTTTCTTGTAGATCACTATCAGCTCGTCTGACTTCTACAAGTTCTTGGAGTCAGCTTTCATCAAAGCTTTGTTTGTCACTCGTTTTGTAGTTTGTCTCTCGTTCTGTAGTTTGTCTCAGTATATTTTTTTGTATCTGAGATCTGGTAAGATCTAGTTTGATCATAGCTAGGTAGTTTATAGATTCTCTTAGTCTATTTTGACTAGTTTGTCTAGTTCTACGATTCTCATACCGTAGTTTGCTCATAGATTCTCAAAGATAGCTCATAGATTCTCAGACTTCTCTCTTTGAGTATGTGGACCAACCCGTTCCAAAATCGCTCAATAACATCTTTTAGTGTGTGTCTACCACGTACGGCGTCTGTGTTTGTAAGTAGTTTAAGCGTAGCGTTAAAAAACCTAAAGACAATAGTACGCAACATGCCTACAGACAAACTAGTACTTCACGAACCCTGAACGAATGAATTAATGGTGACACAACGCTAAAAACTATAAATACATCGTCCTCGATGTCGTGTGGCAACTTCATTGGACATTGGACATTGTTTACAAGTTCTCGACAAATCATGACGTGTGAAATTATGGTCTACCTGACGCCCGAAAAACGGATCTCATTTTAAGACTGGTTTGCTACCATAGCAACCCAGTAAAAATAGAAATTCGTCCCAAGTCTTCTCGCATCCTGATACTGACACAGGTAACCCAATCATGGAAGTAAAACTGTTAATACTTTTTAGAACTTTTTAGACTTGTGAAAAACATTTTTATTTATTTCTGATATTGAATGAAATAGAACTCTCGCTTACAAAGCTAATAAATACAGTTACCATAGAAAAACACCCAACAAAACCTTGCTTTGCTGAATTTATGACTGACAATTTATACGTCTTAAAGATCAGCGATATTCACAAATGCAGATCTCTAATATTTTTCTGCTAAAAGACACAGCTAAGTGCTGTAATTATTGGATAATTGATCGGTTAAAATTCATGGATAACTGAGAAAATGTTCTGATTCCCAGGGCTTCATATTTCAGTGGTAGCAATTCCTAGGAATCGATCAAGTGTGAGAATTTTCACTTCGAAAACATCGCGAAATAAGGCCACTCTTTTGGCTGAATCTGAAACTAATATGATATACTTGATAATACGTGGTGATTATTCAGTTCATCTTTGAAGAGTTCAGCTAGCTGAAAAACTAAAGCTAAACTTGTCTAAACATTAACTACTCCCGTAACTACTAGGTCGAATGAGCTGGAATTGCTGCTTGAAGTAGAGTAGACTCAGCTGTGCTGAAATTGCTGTAATTTCGGCTAGCAAAAATATTTCTAAGGAATAATTTTTACCTTTAGGAAGTTCTTATTTGTCTCTGAACTGTTTGGTTATTCTTCTGGCCTGAAATGTTATTCCTTTAGCGCTTTATATTCGGAGGAATTGATACTGAAACATGACATCCTTCCAAATATATTCCGAGTTGGATCCGTTAAATTCATTTGCAAGACAATAGAATTTACGATGCATAAAAATAAAGCAAAAAAACAACAAAAAGTTGGATTAAATGCTTAAACGGAGGTTAAAATTATGCATTTGAAAGAAACCAAAATTATATATGTTTTCTAATCGTAGCACGAATCAAAATAATTTGAGAAGAAGAAAAAAGAAAAAAAAAGAAAAATCCGAGGGGAGTAGGGTGAGGACTCTATGTAACCAAGCAATGATAACTAAAATTTAACTTGATTTAACTAGGATTAAATACATGATTGGAGAGTACAATCATAAACCCAGAATAATAAGAATGACTTATCCTTTTTAATCGTAGCAATTTATTAAAATAAATAACGATTATATATATAGAGAGAGAAAATATATATATATATTTTTTAAGTAAATAAACCCGATAGGGGTAGGGTGAGGATTTTTGTTATCCTATGTAACCAAGCCGCACGTCGTCTCGAGGCTTTTAAAAGTAGTGGAGAATCGAACGTTGAATCGAAAAACTCTCCAAAAACTACTAAAAAATATCGCGATCACCTGGCCTTAGACACAAAAGCTTGTCACCATGTTGACTGTGATGAACGAAGCCCAACTGAAACGCCTCTCGGAGCACAAATACAGCGCACAGTGCTCGACTATTTTGGATCCTTTCTTTCAAATCTATTGGCGATGGCTTGTTGAGCAGTTCCCACTTTGGGTGGCCCCAAATCTACTAACAGTACTTGGTTTGATTGCTAACGTGGTTACTTCGTTTATTTTGATGTTCTACTGCCCACAAGCTAAAGGAACGGTGAGGAATTGATAGAGTTTGTTTTGGGTGCTGAAAAGCATGGTTAGACACTGTTTCGCGTCTAGCTGCATCTTATTAATATTTCCTTAGATATTATAAAGGCCTATATCACAAGTGCAAAATACCTTAAGCTTAGTTTTACATCAGTTTGTCCAACAATGATACAAAGTTAGAAAAATACGGTCTACATCACTACATAATTCTTTAAATACGCACAAATGCCCTCGATTTTGTTAAAACGAGCTTAATTAACCCTATACAAAATGTTCGACCTTTATGTTGTGAACCATATCTAGCATTATGTAATTATCAAAACGTTGATATACAAACCACTGTTTTAAGAATATATTTAATTGAGAGATAATGATTGAGCTTGGCTGTATTATAACTTATAGATATGTGAATTATTTTCCCCAAGACTCGATCCTATTTATATATAACTTTGATTCTCTGTGGTAATATACTGTTTTGCTTGTGGTTCGTAGTGTTAACAACAGCTTTGAGAAACAGTGTACAAATTACTAGGTTTAAGTTATATTACCTTTATTTTAACTTGTGTCTTTGACATTGGTGAATTCCATGTCAGAAGTACACAAATTAGTAGCTTCAGGAAATACCATTTATGCTCTGTACAATTATCCACTTATAAACTAGATAATATTTAATATATTTAACCATGTTTTTGGATAAATTTCAGCCTTTTAAAGCTGCAAGGGATAGAATAGCTGGGTCTTAGTAACTTATGATATCATGTGGAAATTTAAGTCTGATTATTATTTTCTTATTTTCTTATTAATTTCATTTTAACAGTTTTGTCAGCTAACAAAAAATGTCTGCTTCCAAAGCAAAACCAAAACATTTCTACCTTGGTTTCCTGTGACCTTAAATGAACTTGACATATGTCTCTATACTGATACATTTTACTGACTATCTTGCCTCTGATAGGCCAATACACCAGTTTCGCATTCGATGCAAACCGTTGTTTCTGAAGACCACACCAGACTCATTTGCACAGGCTTAGCCTCGTTTATAAGTCAGCTATTCAATGACATCATTAAAAGTCTGTGGGATTTCAAAACATTGGTATTGTTCAACTTACACATTCTTTACATTACAGTTGACTCTTACAAATCATTAGCAACAGCCAACTGTAATGTAAAGAATGTGCAAGTTGAATAATACCAATCCCACAGACTTTTGATGGTGTCTTTGAATAGATGACTTATAAAAAAAGGTAAGCCTGCAATGAGTCTGTGGTCTTCAAAAACAGCAGTTTGCATCGAATGCAAAACTGGAGTATTTACAGTAGCTTGGACATAATGTTTGCCCAATTCAGATCCCTAGTGGATAATTTCTTTGCAATTTGTTTAATGGTTATGCATGAGAAGACACATAAATATGGATACAATTCAAACAAAGAGTCTTCTTTCTCATGTGACATGTGGTCTGAATTGGGTAAACATTAGGCCTTATAAGCTAAATTGGTCTATTGGCTGAGGGCATTAATACATCAGACTAGTAAACTAAGAATGAAGATTTCATTCTGCTAATTTGAAAATAATGGGGGTGTTACAGTATGTATACACAGCACAATTTTGTCCTGAAGCTTGTTTGTGAAACAAGTTTAGGTAGCATGAGTAGATAGCAGTTCTACTTGTGCAACCGAAACTTGTGTTGTGAACAAGTTTCAGAACGAAGTTGCACTGTTTAACATGACCATGAAACTTGTCTTACAACGCTGTTGCACTGTCACAAGTTTCAGCTAAAAGCTTCAACATATATTACAGGGCCTTAAGCAATTAATTCTTTGTTGTGACCTTGAGTGAACTTGACATATGATAACTGTATTGTATACAGAAAACATACAGATAATACATTTATCATGTCAAGTTCACACACTAGCTATCATAGATTTGGTGAATGTTCTCAGCCAAACAGAGGTGAGACAGTAATCAGTAATCATACAATAATAGTCCCCAAAATTACGGTTCCCTGCACCATCTTGAAAGGCAGCCAGGTCTTTGCATCGAAGCAAGATGAACAGTGAGCTTGCAATGATAGAGACATGTAAATAATTGTCCAAGGTGTTAACAAATTAAAGGTCTCTATCATTGCAAGCTCACTGTTCGTCTTGCTTCAATGCAAAGGCCCGGCTACCTTTCAAGATGATGCAAGGAAATGTGAAGAGGACTATTAATTCTTAAGTAACACATGCATTAATTTTTACTACGATTTGTTATTTTCTATATTTCTAATGTAAGTTTTTATTCTTTCTCTGTATATATAGGCTCCATGCTGGGCATTCCTGACCTGTGCAGTTGGTTTATTTATTTATCAGTCCCTTGATGCAATAGATGGCAAACAAGCTCGACGCACTAAGTCTAGTTCACCTCTTGGCGAGCTTATGGATCATGGTTGTGATGCTATCTCAATGGTGGTTTTATCCCTGTCTTTCTGTATTGCTGTTGAACTTGGTCATGATCCTGTATGGATGTTTTTCATTTGTTTCTTTGCTGTATTTTTGTTTTACTGCGCACATTGGCAAGCATATGTGTCTGGAACGATCAAATTTGGAAGGTTAGACAACGTACACATGAATATTTAGAGTATGATGACCTTTATAATAATTCAAAGTTCCACGTCTTTTATTTAACTTGCTGTAGCTAGAAATTACATCAATTTCATATGCAAGCAGTGCTATACCTCTACTATATATACTATAAAGTAGACCCCTTATTATTAGCAGACACCCTGTATTTTTGCTTGGGTCCCAAATTTTTTTTCAAATATATATATACTTACTCTAAGATGAGCCCCTTCAGTAAACACTTCTGTTTAGTGGACACCAGGCAAGATTCTGAAGGTCTGCTTGATCTTTTCATAATTCTGTGACCTAACTGACTACAGTCGTCTGCTGTTTTGGCTTCTGTTAATCAAACTATGATGGGTCGAGTTCTTTCCGATTGAGCGATAATGAAAATTCTGTGGCTGGACAGCCATTTTCACATGGGAATTTATTTATTGCTTGGCATTGGTTATCATACTTATCAATGATCAACAAAATCTGCAACATAATGAATCTTTAGCAGTTGTGGCTGCAGTAGCAGTGAAATCATCATCATTATGCAGTAGTAGTGTAGCTGAACCATTTTGATCCTTGATATACATGTATAATAAATTGTGATGCTATCTTTACAGTGAGGACACTCGAACCATGAACACTGTATTTTTATATTTTTTATTTTCTGAACTTTCTACTGCTTCAAACCTTCTGTAAATGAAGCACTGAACTCAAATAATATTGTTTGAAATAAATCATATTTCCAATCGATTCACACATGGGATAAAGGAGGGAAAAAGTATGAAAAAACCTCAAAGTGTTCACGGTTCGAGTGTCCTCACTGTAATACCTTTAACTACTGTGCCTTTAACTGTCTTTTTATTTTTTTATTTTTATTGTACAGTATTGATGTCACAGAGCTGCAGGTGTCTGCTATGATCATATTTCTTTTGACAGGCATTTTTGGTTCTTCTTTTTGGGCAATTAAGGTACGATTGGCATAATGATCATTCTTCTTTATAACTAGATGTCAAATACACTGCCATGTTGGTGTTACATGTACCAAAGATTTCTCGTTAACTTTTCTTGTTATGTACACCAAAGTGGCTGCAATGCCTCTATTCTTGGTTAGCATGTGACATCATCACTGCCGTGTTGGTGTACAGTTAATTAAAGATTTCTCGTTAGCTTCTCTTGTTATGTTCACCAACATGGCTGCCATGCATCTATTCTTGATTAGCATGCGACATCATCACTGCCGTGTTGGTGTACCGTTAACCATAGATTTCTCGTTATCTTCTCTTGTTATGTTCACCAACATGGCTGCCATGCCTCTATTCATGTGATATCATCACTGTCATATGTTGGTGTACCGTTAACCATAGATTTCTTGTTATCTTCTCTTGTTATGTACACCAACATGGCTGCCATACCTCTATTCTTGGTTAGCGTGTGATATCATAACCACCATGTTGGTGTACCATTAACTAAATATTTCTTTTATTCGTTTCAGATTCCCTTCATAGGAGTATCATTAAAGGTAGCTCTTCTGTGGTCCTCTGTGGGTGGTTCTATCTTTGCCTTGTGCTCAATTCTTAGTCAAATATATGAAGGAGGAAGAGGGAAAAATGGCTCAACTATTGCTGTAAGTTTAGATCTATGTAGTTGCATGGCTTAAACTAAGGGTCAGTCGTCAGACAATGTCCAAATTTTCCGAGCAAATCTTTGCCTTGCTGGTCATTTTGATCAGTCCCATTGAGCCATAAATGAGATATGACCAAGGTACACCTGAAAAGCTAATTTGGCTGGTCATCATGACCAGCAACTGACTGGCGGTCATTCTAAGCCCAAGTTTAGATCTTATATCTGTGTGTAAAGCCAGGCTTGTTCACACTACCCTACAATACACAATCAAGGTCTTTTATACCCAACAGGAAGGGGGTTACAAGCACTTTAGTTAGGACCCCCTGGCTATGCGTTTTGTTGTCTTATTGTTTCAGTTCAGAATAGGGACAAGAGCATTCAAATCAGTATACTGAGGTTTCATTCAGAGGCCGATCCAAAGGATGGAATGGACAAAAAAAGAAAAATAATTATGAAAAAGAAACAAACAAACAAAGAAAAAGAAAAGAAAAAAGAATACAGTCAACTCTTGCCTTACAGACACCTTACTTTAGTAGACAGGAGCAAAATCCCTGGCAATTAAATGGACGCTCCTACTATAGATTTATGGACACCTTGTGTGGTACGAGTTAATTGGTTTGTAAAACTATCATTTTTTTGTTTTCCATTCCAGGGAACAAGTGTCTTATCTCCATTAATTCCAATTGGTGTTCTCCTGTACACGAGCTACTATGTGGCAACCAAGTCTCCTATGAAGGTTTTCCATAACCAGCCGTGTGTGTATTTTCTGGCATTTGGTTTGGCTATTTCCAAACTGTCCATAAAATTAGTGGTAAGTCATGATAAATCACGATACTGTGGTTTTAACCAAGTGATTATCACTTTTGACTCAAAATTTAGAAGTGAATTCGAATATCACAGTTTTACATGCTAATGAGATCTGCTAATATTATAATGAACTGTGTGAAGCAGACTTTTTTTTTCTTTTTTTTTCAACATTTTATAAATCCCCAATATTCTATATCTAACATGTGTGAAGCAGACTTGTTTTTCTAAGTTGCAATGTTTTTACAGCATTTCCTTAATTCCGCTCCAAACAGCTCATAATTAGAATATTAGCAGAACTCGTTAGCATGTATTAAACTGCAGTATAAGAATTTATTCTGATATTTTTTTGTCAAAATGAAAATATTCCATTTTTTTTTTAATTTTCTCATGAAAACGAAACGCACGGTAGAAGTATCACAACATTGTCAGTAACTGTGTTAGATCGAAAATTTTTTGCGTGCAGTGCTGGAGAAGTAAATCTCAAGTGTGCGCAGCATTCTTAAACGCAAGTTTAACAATTTTCCAGCCAATTTTCCGAACAAGTTCTCCCCTTAGACCCTTTTCCCACTGTTATTGTTATTATTTGACAGGTTGCCTGCATGTCCAAAAGCCCTATGGACTTCAAAGATGCTACAATGCTGGGAGGAATAATTCAAATATTAAATATTCATTACGGGAGTCCCTTTGACGAGTTCTTACTTCTTTATCTTACGTTGGTAAGTAAAACTGAAAGACCGGTTCCACAGGGATCCCAGTTAGGAATAATTCAAAGATTAATATTTATTACAGGAGCTCCATCTACAGATGAAAGATGCTAACAAATCCACAGGAATTCCACCCGTTTTTTTCTAAACGAACTGCTTATTTTCTTGCAGGCCCATGTCATAGTCGACCTCATTCGATACTGCACAGCGGTTTGTAAACAAATATGTGGCTACCTTAACATCTATTGTTTTATTATACCGTATGAACCATCAACCAAGACCCAATAAACACCCAGTATTTACAAAGTACATATCGTTAAATAGACTTCGACGTTTTATTTCTTAAATAGTATGTAAATTATCGATTTTTGACATTCAGAAAAACTGTCTTGTGTTAGTTGTAAGTTGTATTTGTATAAACACAGCAACACTGAAGCTCTTTCTAAGATTTTTAAGCAAGGTACATTTAACAGGAGGTTTTCAATGGTGATGCTAAAAAAGGTACCGACAACAATTACTTCCGGGTTTGATGACGTAAATAATCACTATGGTTACCACTTCAGTCAGTTGTGTTCAACCCTGTATGTAGAAAGTACTATGTTTAACAATCTCATGTTGTCAGTTCTAAGTTTAGTTTGAAGTTGAATTTTTAATTTTTTTTTTTTTTTGTAATTTACTGGATTACGTCACTATCGCAGAGGCACCGTTCCGTGAAAGTTAGGAAACTAGATGAATATTCAGTTGAATAGGAAACACGGAGATACATATCGTAGGTGTGAAGCGGGAAAAAACTTAGAAAACAGAACATTTGACGAAGCCATTTTGAAAAAAATGCATGACATACGCTACTAGATTTATTAGACACTCGGCATCTCCGTCATGTGTGATGTGCACTTGTATAATGAAGTACATCGAACATAATATTGAACCAATACACCAAGTACCTACCCAAGATTTCAAATTTTAGTCTTGTAGCAGGCTAGCTAAGGAAATCAAGATGGCTGCTGAAGACAGTCTTTTCCTTCTGTAATTTAATATATATTTATCCCTTTGAAAGAGGTTTTCGAGGACTGAGTAAAGTTATTGTAAATGTATGATGTGATGTTAATGAATGTTGTGTTTTTCTTGCGATAGCTTCATAATTATGCTAATTTTAATACGTTGGATAATATATGCATCTGTATTCAAATAATATGGACTTGTAATGAATTGCTAATATCTTGATAGTTGAATAAATTTATTGGAAGTTGAATTACTTTATTTTATTGTTATTGTCTATATTTTGAATTTTTTTATTTATTTTTATATACATTACAAATGAATGGAGTATTCGTTACAAATTGTGCTTCATCAAAATTATGCGATTACTCAAGTTTCTAATATTCTCTATTGCTCAGGGTAAGCCTCAATTTTGTGTAGAATATTCATGTTTTAATGAAATTTTAATGGAGTTTTGTATTGTATATGTATATTTTTTTAAATTAAGATTACAATCAAACTTTTCGAAAGTAAGGGAATAAAGTTTGTTGTTGGTATTTGTGAATATCTCCTGACACTAAAATGAGGCTAACCCCGAGTGATTGGGTAGATACATTTAATGCCCTTGTCGAGAGAGGACTGGAATCTAACCCTAAACTTTACCCTAAACCTAAATTAACCTAACCAACCCTAGAATCGATTCCAGTCCTTTCTCGATGAAGGGTAGTTAGGACTATGGAGACAAGTGCTCACCGAGTAAATGAGGCTGTAATGAAGGAACGCGGTATACGTATTTGACGAATAGTCCCTTTCATTCTTCCCTGCGCCATCTTGAAAGCTGGCGGTGCTTTTGCATTGAAGCGAGACGAACGGTGAGCTTGCAATGATAGAGACCTTTTTTTAACACCTTGGACATTTATTCACTTCTCTATCATTGCAAGGTCACCGTTGGTCTCGCTTCGACGCAAAAGCACCGCTATCCTTCAAGATGGCGCAGGGAACTGTAAAGGGGACTACTGGAAAAAATAATATAAATTCCTAATGTACAACTATTTAAAAATGTTTTGCCAGACGGGTTGTCCAATAAGTCAGTTTGAGTGTTCAGTCAGACTTAAAGCTTCGTGTCATAATATTGATTTTCAGGTTTGTTCTTTCGTTCTGCAAGTGGTGTGACCTGTGGAGAAATGAAGTTACTAGATAAGCTGTATGTATAGAACCCTAACGTCAGAGCGGCCATATTGGTGTACCTAAACAATATGTTTTCCAAACTCTGGCATCGAATTGAAGTATTTTTTTTAAAAGCAAAAAATGTTCTAATGTTTGGTACACCAATTCTTGGGGCACAACCACATGGCTAAAAATCTCTTGAGATATAAATAACAAATGAAACATCCGCCATGTTGGTTGATATAACAAGAGAAGCTAATGAGGAATGCCTTGTTATCGTCGACCAATATGGTGGCTAAAATGGCATCCATGGCCAAGAATATGACCGCCTTGTCACGTGAATAAAACCGATCTATACAAGACAGTTTTTACGCACTCCGTCCAGTAATAGCGGAGCTCCCGCGCGGGCCTAAATTTATATATTAGACCTAGGCCCGGCCTTTTCGGCTTGGGCGTAATATTCTCCCATTTCAGACCAGGCGTCATTCCCTAGAGTGTTGAGAAGACATGAATATCAATACAACTCAAACAAAGAATCTTATTTTCAAGACAAAGACACGTGGTCTGAAATGAGAAAGCGCCCAAGCCGAAAACGTCTATACAGCATGGCGTGACGTCAACATCGTGCTCTCCTCTCTAATGGCACACTTTTAAACCCTGAAGACAACGCGCGCTTATCGAGGTGGTATGATAGTTCAAAGTAATTAAATAGACCTTTCCCGAATTCGCTTGGATGACCATGAAACAATAGTTTCAAGTCGAGGTTGGCCTTGATAAATTAGAGAATCAAGTTCAGTCTCGACTTGAAACCAGGTCTATTGGTCTCATGATCAGGTCAAACGTCGATCTTCACATGAGTCGTACGCCTTCATCTTTGATGTCATTAGGTTTGACTCATACGAAGTTAGACGTTTGACCGTTCATGCTCAAGGAATTGAACTTGAACCGAGGTCCCCGAGATGATAGACAAGAGCACTACTGCTACATATACTACAAGACCCTTTATTCCGAATCCCAAATGCAATTCTTTACTAATCGCCCACTGACGTTTCTTGAGTGTTACTGTGTGCATACATTAAAATATAATGATTACTGGTAATAATATAATAATTATAATTTACTTCTATAGCGCCTTAATTATTAAGATATTCTAAAGCACTTAACAATCTAAAAATATATATATGATGTAAAATCTAGCTGATAGCTACTGATGTACAGTCTATCTGACTTACCCTGGGGCTTCTCAAGACTGGATGCATGTGTTCAATCCCGGATATTCCTGTTGTCAATTTATTGAATTCGGGAGCACTTTCCTTGCTGCTTTGTTCTAAAAACACATAAATTAATCGTGGACAGCACTTGAGTCTTACTAGAAGGTGCTTGGACACTCTGTCGAGGGGGAAATGTAAATCTTATACCTAAGAAAATCAGGTCAGCAGCATTGCAGACGTATTTGCACGTATGATAAAATGTGTTGCGCGCAGCAGGTCGCAGTATTAGATTGCAATTTAACTTTGCTGGCATGTGCAACTTTGCGTGCATTTTGTTGTAACGCAACGCGCAAAATATGTGGCAACTGTACGGTTGCATGACCGTGATTATGTTGAGCTTACCATTGGTTCGACCGGTGCACTTATCAAAGAGCTTCCTCAAGTTAAATAGTCTTCTAAACTGTGGGTTCGAGAATGTATAGAGTAAAGGATTGATCGAAGAATTGATGGGCAGCACAAATACAGCTATCCAAGCATATGCCTGTCCAGAGGAATCACGAAACTGACCAGCAAGAGATAGACAACCAATGATAACGACTGGAATCCAACAACAGAAATCAGTCACGATTATTAAAACGACCCGCAGAGCGAGGGACGAGTCATTCTTCATATTTGAACGTACTTGTTTGGATGAAGTTTTGACTTTGAAGAAGATTGCAATATAAGCTAATAGGATGAAGAGGAAAGCGCACCCATTGAAGGCGATATAGACAAAAACAGCATACTCCCAGCCTGTTGGTCTTGCGGTAGAAAGCTGTAGGGGCAAGCACACTGATGATCTCCCGTAGAAGAAGATATCACTATCATAGCCATAGAGAATACGAAATGAAAATGGTGCGAGACTCATGAGTAGAGAAAGAATCCATATCCCAGCGCAAACGATGCGCGCGCTCTTCATGTTGAAGGGATGCGCTCTGAAATGGAATACAATACTGTTGAATCTATCTGCTGTGATGGTAGTTAAGATCAGGACTGAAGCTTCACTAGACACCATTGACAAAGCCCCAGAAATCTGACACCCCATCGAGATGCGCCATTCATAGTCGTGCTTGAAATACTCGTCTTGCCACATACTGTCTTGAAAAGCAATTATAATCAAATAAATACCCATTTGTAAATCAGAAACGGCAAGATTTGTAAGCAAAAAGGACTGAACGCGAGATTTTTTCCCTCGGTCTCCAGGATCGATGTTTGCCAAGCGGTTCCAGTAGAAAATAACGCCTATGTTGCCAAGTACAGCTAGAATCCCAAGGATCCAGATGAACACCCGAAGGGCCAGGATTTTTAACAAGTCTTCACAGCTTGAGAGGTAATTATCATCTGAAGACTCGCACCGAAGGTCTGTGATGGTCTTCTTGGCATAGCAACACATCATAAAACTATCCAGTCTCCTTCAATGTAATTCGAACGAAAAATAAAATGAGTGAATGTCGATCTCAGGTAGCTAGAGATCACGAGCTGGTCAATTGAAACCCCTCCCCCCCGGGACAGGGTGTAGGATTCAATATTTACGCTGGGGGGAGGTTCGTTTTTAAAATCCCGGTCATCACAGCCCGTACCTTCTTTCTCAGCATTGTGAGATATTTTCTAAAGAGATGATACCCAGACCTCAAAATCAAGCAAAGTTGAGTTCGGATCCATGCAGCGTTAACGTCCACACTATAGATGAACCGCTTATATAAGTACCCGTGAAACCCTCCGGATCCGTCTCCCTGTGCTTTCACACTGTCAAATGCACGTTGAATTCCCGTTCTTGTCGCGTTACTTCCCCACCCTGTCCCGGGGCCGGGGGGAGGGGGAGGGGGGTTAATTGAGTTGTACATATCTGATTTCAATCGCTAGTGTGAAAAAAAAAGAAGAGAAAAACACCAAGATGCTAAGTGCATGAACTGCTATTGTTGTTCAGCTGTTGTTCTTTTTGCTATTGTTGTTGAATAAATGATTATTTTGAAAAATGACATCGTATATCTTACTTACAGGTAACGTAGTTTCTGAAGATGAGTAAATGTTTCTTGATTGATGAGGTCTTCGCGTATGTTATTTTGATCTAAATATCTGTAAAAGATAAATAATACTTTCATTAAACTATTAAAGAAGTTTTTAAAATCAAAAGACGAACTTAACAGTAAATAGCTATAAGAATTTGAACAATTTCAAGGTTTTTAACATGTTGATGATATTTGAAGTTTACAAATAGTATTAAAGCGGTCAGAGCGGCTTCCAATGATCTAATACAGAATATTATTCAACATTTTAAGATGACATGAATGAAAGACTTATCATTACAATTCTTCTAACGAAGATAGGCCAACAAATGATTCCTTGGTTATTTCCGTTATTTCGTTGTTACCCAGGTATCTGAAAAAAAAAATAAATAAATAAAAATATAAATGATGATGATGATGATGTTCACGATGATGATGATGATGATAAGATGATGATGATGTTCACGATGAAGATGATGATGATAATATGATGATGATGTTCACGATGATGATGATGTTGATGATGATGTTCACGATGATGATGATGATGATGATGATGTTGATCATGATGATGATGATGATGATCATGATGATCATGATGATCATGATGATCATGATGATCATGATGATGAGGATCATCATCATCATCATCATCATCATCATCATCATCATCATCATCATCATCATCATCATCATCATCATCATCATCATCATCATTATCATCATCTTGATGATGATGTTGATGATGATGACGATGATGATCGATAATGATGAGGATGATATGGGGATGACGAGGATAAGGAGCAGGAGAAGGAGGAGGAGGAGGAGGAGGGAAAAGGAAGAGGAGGAGGAGTCTTAGAGTGATTTTACTTGGCCCATGAATACAACGTTATCAATAGTGACTAACAGTCAAAGAGAAAACAATGGAAAACAAAAGAAAACAATGGATTTAGAGCCTATAAGACGTACTGTGGAGGCTACTGTTTATATTTATTACACTAGTGCTGGTATATAATGGTAATTGAACTAAGTGGAGTGCAATTTGGTCTGATATCAAACGTGCGATAACAAAATCACACGACCGCGTAGCGGGAGTGTGATTTGTAATCGCAAGTTTGATATCAGACCAAAATTGCACGACACGAAGTTCAATTATCACTTTATTATATCCATTTTGAAATCATACTAGATAGACACTAAATTTGTGATAAATACAAAAGTATTTATTAATAAGTAGCTGTTAAAATCATCCATTTTGTTTCTTTTTGTAACAAAAAATTCCAGTCAAACTTGAAAAAAGCTACATTTTATGTTCCTTATTTGCTGTAATCTGATTGGCTGATTACATACAATCCTGTAATCTGATTGGTTACCTTTTCTAGTGTTGCATTGTGTGCGATTCATGCTTGAATCAATCTACTGAGAGCCAATCAGATTACAGGATTTGCTAGTGATTTCAAAATGGATATAATAAAAGCACGAATTGCACTATTTTGAGTCCGAATCGCACTATTTTGAGTCCGAATCGCATCTTTTTGTTAGCCAATCACAATGCAACACTAGAAAAGGTAACCAATCAGATTACAGGATTGTATGTAATCAGCCAATCAGATTACAGCAAATAAGGAACATAAAATGTAGCTTTTTTCAAGTTTGACTGGAATTTTTTGTTACAAAAAGAAACAAAATGGATGATTTTAACAGCTACTTATTAATAAATACTTTTGTATTTATCACAAATTTAGTGTCTATCTAGTATGATTTCAAAATGGATATAATAAAGTGATAATTGAACTTCGTGTCGTGCAATTTTGGTCTGATATCAAACTTGCGATTACAAATCACACTCCCGCTACGCGGTCGTGTGATTTTGTTATCACGCGTTTGATATCAGACCAAATTGCACTCCACTTAGTTCAATTACCATTATGAATCAATCTACTGAGAGCCAATCAGATTACAGGATTTGCTAGTGATTTCAAAGTGGATATAATAAATAGTGATATCTGTAGTGATAGTAATAGTAATAGTTGTAGTGGTAATGGTATTGTTTAGTCAATGATAATGACAAGTAGCTAGCTGGTTGAGTAGTCATTTTACTTTTTAAACTTACAGTACTCGCAGTTTGGTTTGGTTTCTGAACAACCCATTCGGTATCTTTCGAAGTTCGTTGTGTTGCAAGTACCTAGAAGAGATACAATATAGCTAGTGCTTGAACGACTAGTTGTGTGCTGCAACTCATGTAATTGTTATTGTAGCTAATGTTGTTTAATTGTGTCTCAGCTATGACAACCCTGAATTAATCTTTTCGAGTCCTAGTAGCACTAAGCAATGGCCTTCTTTTAGAAAAAAATGTCAAGTGGTCTGAGATGGGAAACAAACAAACAAACAAACAAACAAAACAACAGACAGACAGACAGACAAACAAACAGACAAATAGACAAAAAAAAAAAAATAAATAGACAATCGTTTTTTGGACAACTAACATTTCAACCGAACTAGTCTTCTTTGATCCTGCAAGAGGTCGCATGATGATAGGAGCTGTATCAATACTTACAGATATAGCAGGTTGATATTCTCAAGCAGAAGATCTGGGTCCAGTCGGTCAAAATAATTACGCTGTAGATTTCTATGTAAAAAACGTGAATGACACGCATGAGCATATTACATCATGCGCCAACAACCAATCAATAAACTGGATCTGTAACCTAGCAACTAAAAACCTCATAACAGTATCTGAAGCGGAAGCGGTCACGAAAACTCTCACTAAAGATTAACAATATTAATTTGATAATCCATAAAAGGGAAATAATTTTTAATTAATGTCCGCAATCCCCTTGCGTACGTATACTGGCCAATCATCCAGCTGATCTGAGAAAAATATTAGCCAATCAGAAATGAGAAAATTTGCAAAACTGAGGTGTCATCCTTAGTAGCCCAGCGACTCGGGAAACGGTTATTTCTTTATTTTATTTTCCCACTCAATAATAAATATCATAGTAAATATATACAAAATATCAAAAACCTTTCCTGAAAATCTAGATTTATCTCACATATAAATTTTTATGAGTCGATTGTCGCAGGCTTCATGACAACTCAGTTTTGCAGTGACGTCATTTATACGTCACTATTTAAGATCAGCTGGATAGCCCGTGTTATATCGTTTAGCTTTCACCATAACCATAAATAAATGACTGGCTAAACAGATGGATGAATGAAGTTCTGTTAACCTACAGAATTTCCAGGTTATGAAGATCACCCAAGGCTGTTGGATGAATGTTGTATAGACGGTTTCGTCCAAGGTCCCTGCAATACAAAAAAAAAAAAAAATCAATCCTACCAAGATTTTATACCGAAATCACACAGCAATAGACCTGAGCTCTTTGTAATCAAATGCATACTGTTGATTCTGATGATACAGACTTATTTACGCAGGTTTAGCTAAGCCTCGTAAGTTTGCTATATATTTTCTATAAATATTGACATTTGACACAACGTTAAGGGGGTAGTGTGAAATACGAGTGAAATCCAGCATCGTAGATAAGGTTTTCAGTTCAAGTTCTACTTACAGTAGTTTCAGTTTATTCAATCCATCCAAGGCATTTGAAGGGATTTCCTCCAAAAAGTTTTTTGCCAGTTTTCTATAACAAGAAAGTGACGATGTGAGGGTATTAGGCTAAAGCAAGGACAACTATATATACCCCCCCCCCCCTCTTCCCTCCACCAAACCTAGGCCTATATTTTTAAGTAACTTAATAAACAGCCAAAAAAACCATACCAAAATCAGCAGCAGCAACAAAAAAGTAAAAAACAAAACAAACAAAACAAACTCATAGACTCACAGTGTTTGAAGGCCTCTATTATCCAAGCTGAACGTTTCGTTGTCCATTCTAAGTATTTTGTTTCTTTCTAAATTTCTGAAGAGAAAAGGTGCTCGTATTCATGAATCTTCACAACACAAGGACTGAGTAGGGGTTTAGATTGGGAATTAAATGAGCTACTGATCTGGGAATATGCTGGCTCACATACCCAGTATGGGACTGAGATGGATGCTCCCTAGTAACTGGCCATTGATCTGGGAATATGCTGGCTCACAGACCCAGTATGGGATTGAGATGGATGCTCCTAGTAATAATGGACTCCTGATCTGGGAATATGCTGGCTCACAGACCCAGTATGGAAGTTGGATGCTCCTAGTAACTGGCCATTGATCTGGGAATATGCTGGCTCACACACCCAGTATGGGAGTTGGATGCTCCTAGTAACTGGCCATTGATCTGGGAATATGCTGGCTAACACACCCAGTATGGGAGTTGGATGCTCCTAGTAACTGGCCATTGATCTCGGAATATGCTGTTATGTCGTTTTCAGTCTTCTTATGAATTGGATGTTATTATACTTCAGGATACTTACATGTATTTCAGTGATGGTAGGTTTACAAAATCTGATGATTTCAGTTGAAATATTTTGTTACTCGGAAATAAACTAAAGAAAGAAAATAAAGATAGCAACACAAGCTAATGTCAGACTTAGGTTGACAATAATTTAATAATAATAATAATATTAATAATTATATAATAATAATAATATAATAATAATAATAATAATAATATTAATAATTATATAATAATAATAATAATATAATAATAATAATTAAAAAGAATTTGATAATATTAATAATTTAATCTCTATTTCCACAATGCACAAACACAACTACCAACTGAATAAATCCAACGTAAGCATCAAAATATTAATAATAATAATAATAATGAAAATAATAATATTAATAATAATAATAATAATAATAATAATAATAATAATAATAATAATAATCTTTAATGAGGTAGCCAACGTCAGACTTTTGGTCTGTTAGGAAGGTATTGGTGCACTTACATGGCAGTGGTTTCCCTTGGTAACGGGCTTGGTATTGCGAACAGATCAGTGCCTTTTATTATCAATGAATTCTTTTCCTTGATACAAGTGCACTCTGAAGGACAATCTGTGGGTTCGAAAAAATGGCGAGGTAATGATCTCGGACGTTTTTCTCTCCGTTTACTACTACGGAATTTTCTTTCTTTCTTTTTTTCTTTTCTCTTCTTTCTTTCTTTTTTTTTTTTTTGCTATTGAAGTCTTCGCAAAAGTACAAAATAGGTGCAGCATTATATCCCCAAGATTTTTGCGCCATTATGAAATTCTGACATAACTCACCCTGGATGCACTCTTTGCTTCTACTTTCTGCAAAGAATAATAATGAACATATAATTGCAAACATGTCAAATATCGTTTTAAACGTAAGAACTCAGTCTTAGGAATCATTATTTATTGAATATTATTCCTAAGACTGATTTCTTACGTTTAAAACCATATTTTACATTTTTACTTACGAATTTTGAAAAACAGTTCGATAAATCACATTATTCAGGAATAGATGATACCATTTTTCTACCTACCTCTAACTGCATCGTAATGAATCCTGAATCCATTGTGGTAAACCTTTCTCTTACTAGCAGTGAATGACAGCATCAAGTTATTGGTGGAAGACTCCAACACCTCCGGGTAGATCGAGCCGCAGTACCTCCCTGTCAATGATCCGCCATCGTAAACAGACAGAGATACGTCTTTACACCCTTCTGAGTCTTCCAAGTCGAAGGCTTTGAACTTCAGTCGTATCACGTGACCTTGTTGGACATTGATGTTCCATTTGCACGCAATGGCTGCTGGGTATACTGCAGGGTAGTTTGGTGTGGTGATGAGTCCTTTTGGAGAGTTGAGAGTTTCGTTGCAGACTGCAGAAATTAAATACGATTTTTTTTTGTAATCTTTCCTTTTTTGACCTCCCAGCTTGTTCTTCAATGGACTACTTTGACGATAGGGCGGCCATCTTGGTACGGTGAAATATACAAAGCTTTGTTACAATAATAGCGTCGATTGACATTAACACTTTCCCACAAAAAATTGGCTATTTCACAAGAGATGAATTAAGAAGATGGACATAGGAAAAAAAACCGAAACTCGTTTATTATCCGCAATCTTTGTTTTGTTTTGCCCCCCCCCCCCCCCCTGGATGCCCAGTAATTTCTTCCTATTCAAGATGGCCGCTGTATCGTCAAAGTAGTCCATTCTTCTTTGCTCAGCTTAGATTCTATTTCATTTCATTTAGCATTTCTTCCGCCAAATGTTCCTTCCTTCCATCCATCAATCCTTAATTTATTATTTTCACACCATCTCCCCTCCTTGCATTCATCCTTCTTTCTTCTCTCTATTTCCCCTCTCTTTATCTAATTCTCTCCACCTCTAAGTTTCCTTTTATATAGTCTCCTAATAATTCCAACTTGATATATCAGTTCAAACATACCATATTTGGCTTTCTCGGGTGACGTTATGCATTCCTTGTCTGACGTCACACGTATTCCTCCAACGGCTATGTAACCATTACTATTCACTTGTCCTTTAAATTGTATCTAATTGAGGGAAGATAAAAACAGCCATTAATAAAGACTCTTTTATTTACGTTAGATGCAATCATGTTCTCCCATTTTCATGTGTCATGTATCTCTTCCTTGAGTATTATTCCTTTGCTTACAACACTAGCTGGACTCTGTAAAAAGGTGCCATTAGATAGAGACGTATGCTGTATTATTATTATTATTATTATTATTATTATTATTATTATTATTATTATTATATAGATATTAGTGTTTTATTAGGAAATACGCCACTCGTATTTTTCATACGAACTACATCCAGGACCTCAATGACATATTTTCCATATCCTCACACGTGAAGATATCGATGACGTCACTTCCGATGTTTTCCCGCTCATTTTAACGCGTGTTGCGTAGTTTTTGTTTGTGGATATTACACGTTGGCTTGAAGATGTCATGTTGAAAAAAATTACCACTCAAAGATAAATTTAATTCATATCTTCGCGCCACCATGCAATATTTCTATTTATATAAACTTAGTTTGTAAGATGACATCGTGTTGAAAAACAAACTACCACTTGAAGATAAACTTTATTCATATCTTCGCGCCACCGTGTAATATTTCTATTTATATAAACTCACCTTGTAAGATGACATCGTGGTTATCAAGACTCGACCAAGCTGCCAAACATTGCCTGCTCCTTCACTACTTATCCATACCCTTCTATCTGTAATATTTGGGTATTGTAGTGTCTGTAGAACGGACAGAGAAATCGGTTCCTTTCCATTGATCTTGTATTTGAATATTAGACACTCTTTGTTGGAATCAGATGATTCGTTGAACCAGGGACTCTGGAATATTCCAACCGAAGGAGATCCAGAGTTATCTTTAAATCGTAAAACGCGGGATGAACCTGTAATAAATTTTAAAAAAAATCTGTTAATAAGATCACTCGATCACAACCGAAAAAGAATTCCTTTTCTATTCAACATGATCTGAGAATTTTCTGGGAGCTTCACGATAGGTGACTTGAGTTACCGGAAAATTCGCGCGCGCTAAAAATTCTGGCAGTACAGTGGTAGTAAAATGACGCAATAATGCAAACGGCTTGTTTAATTTGAATTTATAACAAAAAGCTATTTGCCGAGGGAAGAAAAATGGAAAATGGATAAGAATCATAATTTGGAACGAAACCGGTTATAACCCAAGAAGCCCAACTCTCTAGGAAGCTCCCAAAGGTGGGAAAGACGAGTGCACCACCATTGATTCCCACAAAATCGTCAAGTCTTACTTACTGCTCATTCCAAGACACGTTGCTGGACGAATTAAATGCTTAAAATGCCCTTTTGTAACATCAACCACTTTTTGCCATGATAATAATGTGCCCAGTCTGTACATATTGCAACCGTATGACATGTGGACTATTTCTTCTCCGGACAACACTTCGCTCCACATGTTCAAGTTAGAGATTTTGGCTATAAGTAAGCTCTTGTCCGAGCCTTCGGTACCATGACTGCTAATCATTACCTGATTGCCTGTTGCAAATGGATGTATAAATGTAAAAATATAGATATACTTTTTGAAAGAATATTGGTATCTCTATAAAGCAGACGCCTTCGAGACCTTGCCTGGTGTCCGCGTAATAAAAGTGTCCGTACGTAACGTTACGTTGAATGGAGTTGTGTAATATGTGAAGAGATTTCGGGAACGTGCAGTTAGCTGTCCATTTAATGAAGTGTGTTCATTTACCAAGGGATCGGCTTAATTGAGGTATTACTAGTACTGTAGTACTGTATATCCTATTCAGTTCATATAGTCATGCTATGTAGTCATGCTAATATCTACATTTCTAAAATACCTCGAACATCGATGCCATCACTAAGATACATTCCTTTGCCAAGCAGGTAGCCATCTTGAAAGACACGCCACAACCCCCAGTTTGATTCCCACGTAACACAAATATGATGCCATAACCCGTCAAACACTTGGGCTTCAACAGATCTGAGGGGAAAATGCTTGCATTAAAAGCTACATCCCTCGATATATATACTATCTAGCATGACAATTGAGAAGGTAAAGCTACGGACACAGGGTGCAATGTTGAAGGCAATCGAGGTTCCGAGCCCGCATATCACAAGACGCAATTTGTTGCACGCAATGTTGGCTGAAGTAGAAAATGATCCAAATTTAGCAGCATTGCCTGTAATATTGCGCGCAATGTTGCACCTTGTGTCCGCTTCTTAACAATTAGATCTGTGAATCAATAGTCCGTAAGGCAGTATGCGAGTTGGCTATTTGAGCCCTTATGGGGGCGAGAGGTGTTATTGTTTTAATATTTAAAAAGAATTCGCGATCATTTTCTTTTGTCCACTGGATGATTTATCCGGTGGATAATATTTATTCGGGCTTCGCACAAGGGGTTCCAGAAGGACAAAGTAACCATTCAAATCGGGACTAATAAATTTAGTTACACTTACTTACCTGGTCTCATTTGCTATCTTGAGAACAATTGTATTGTTTGACAGCGACAAATTGAAAAATCTAGTAAGTGAGGTGTCGAGGAGGTAGACGATTAACGTTCCGTTGGCAGCAGAGATTGAAAAGCAAATGGTTAGCACCTTGTGTCGATCGTTAATGCTATAACGGTTATTGTGGATTAACAGAATATCAATGTTCATGTCATGCATCATGTGTATCTCTTGCATATCTAGAAAAAAATATGAATAACATGGATCAATAGTGTACTGATAATAGTTGATCTGAGAAAAAATATTAGTCAAACAGAATCGAGAAAATTTTCAAAACTGAGGTGTTATCTTTAGTAGCCCAGCGGCTCGGGAAACAGTATTTCTTTATTTTATTTCCCCACTCAATAATGAATATCATAGTATATAAATGTATACGATATATCAAAAACCACTCCTGAAAATTTAAATTGATCTCAGATATAAACTTTTATAAGTCATTTTTTGCAGGCTTCATGACACCTCAGTTTTGCAGCGATGTCATTTCTACGTCACTATTTCAGATCAGCTGGTAAATGTGATGTCACGAAAGATGAATTTTGGATTTCCAATTTTGATAGGAAAAAAGACGATTATTGAATTGGATTTATAATTATTTTTTGTAAATATACTCCCCGAACATTTGTTTTCATTTTGACATACCTTGTGATGTTTGGTTGGGATAGTCGGCCACGGAAGATTCGTTGTAGTGAACAGTCTCCCATTGGTTGTCATCTTCTGTGTTTATCCAAGAATCCCATTCTTGTGATTTATCGTAAACAGGAACAACTTGTTTGAAAAACAAAAACAAAAATCGGTAAATTCATGGTGATTCTTCAAAAAAGCCTTAAAATCTTATTGCTACCCTGAAACAATCATGGACTGATCAAAGCCAGGGAACAGTTTACTCACATATCGAACCCTGAAACAACTTTTGGGCTGATCTAAATCTGACTAAGTGGCTAGCTCGTAGATCGAATTGGAATTTAGCTTGTTAGGTTTTATGGAAAACCCTGATAAACACCGTCGAATTAAGGAAGAGACCTAACAAACGTTATTCACATGTGATGTCGAGTTCAGGAATCGATCCAGAAACCCTAGTATGAGATAGGAGGCAAACTTTTGCACTACTACTATGCCACCCTTTATTCCCTAGTAATTCCATACCTTCTTTATACGTGGAACAGACTTGAGACCCTCGATCATAACTACCTATGGATATTTCTTTGTAGACATAGAAATCTCCACAGTGGCGTACACGCAATGCACCTTTCGCCTGGCAACACTGTCCCATTGTTTTGCATTCGTTTAAGGTCTTTAACTGATACTTGTTGGTTGGATTAGAACCAACGGCGTAAATAGGGTATCTACTTCCACAGTGGTTTTCTTTGATGCAGGATGTAGGTAACTGGTTACCAGCCGCCCCAGTTATCCTATACCAAGTGTACCAATGTAAGCTCTCAAGAATATTTGTCTTGATAATAGTGTTGTTGACACGTCGTTCGATTGAGTCCAGAACCTGGTAACTGTGGCATTCAGCGATAGCTACAAAACAATCAATATTTGAGATAACAATCCCGGGTTGGGGGAGGGGGGGGGGGGGGGAGGGGGCTGCGATGTGAAAGGGGCGGGGATGCTCGTTGTACTCGCTTTTAGGGGTTGATTTTCGTTATTTTGTATTTTTCAGGGTGTTCCAACGAAAAACTAATTCATTAAAATGCTGCAAAATTAGTTCATTTTATACTATTTAGGTGTGATATTTGCGATTGTTATGACTAGGAGAAAGGGAATTTTGGTAACTTATAGGGATCATTTTTAAAATGGGAGTGGGGGGGGGGGCTAAAATTGTACAAAACGTAAGCTACAGACGCTCCATGCGGCACGGTATCATGATGTATCATTGAGACGTTGTTAGGTTTAAATTCCAACAAGACAATATTTTACAGATTCACTGACTGTATATACTGAACACATACGTTTGATTTCTTGACATTCTTCCTTTAGAAAAAGCACATTTGATATCGCGATAACTGGTTGACTTTGCATCTTTGTTCCACTAAACTTAACCTTGGGAAACATCAATATGGGTCAGTAATCTTGCATATCACACTATCAAAAAAAATGCTTTAAATACTTAGGCACGGGTTTAGCTTCTTAAGGTAAATCTCCCGAGAACCCAGCGTGATCAAAAGGTTAAAATAGTCATTTTTATATTTGAGACCATTGACTCTCCAAACTTACTTCTACTGAAGGTTTTACTAAATGGCGCTATGTACTTTTGTTAAGCTCCCCAGAACCTTAATTCACAGCTACCAGCTAGGGGCATACGTACCCATGGAGATGCTCGAAGGGCTTCCAAAATTCCGAAATCCCGATTTAGAAAGGTTGCTAGCTGAGTCGCTAATCGTTTCTGAGGGAACTTCTCCTTATAAAACTTCTGCACAATAAGAGAGCTGTTACACAATAAAAATTTAAGCTCAATCTTTCTTGCAAGGGCTTTATAATACGATACACGTTTTAGAAAGGATGTTACATAACTCAATTTTTGACAAGACTGGTACGGCTACAAAAGTTTCAGGGTACCTGAGTACGTAGAAGCAGTCCTACTTTTTCCTGAAACTTTTCCGCCAAGATACCCGGACAAGGTTAGTATGCTACATGGTGAAAACTGCAGCTGAAACCTGTTTACCTTTAATTGGCTGATAAAATGACCTTTTTGCTGAGAAAATGAGTTTTTTGGTGATAAAACGTGTTTTTTGCTGAGAAATTTTTTTTTGCTGGGAAAAGTTTTTTTTGCTGATAACACGACGTTTTTACTGCTAAAATTACATTTTTGCTGCGCATTTGCGTTGCAAGACAAGATTCAGGTACTAAACGTTTCCCTGTATAGCACGTCTTTAACGACGTCCATGCAGTTATTCCCTAACCTAACATGCGCTTACCCTAACATTAGCATCTATGTCGGGGAGAGGTACTTGCACGTAGGTAATGTTTTGTACTGAAGCACTGTAGTCCCATAAGGAAGACAGCTTCCTTCCGTCTTCTCTAACAACTACCAATTTCAATAAGCGTTGAAATAACTGTAAGGTACTGGAAAACCAAAAGGTGAGACATTTCCAGCCGTCTTGTTGAGGATTGAATAAAGGACTGGTAACGTGCCGCTCTGATTGGCTACCGCCGATGAGATGAAGAAGAAAGCCTAGAGGAGGATCTGAGTAAAGATACAGTATTAGGCACTTAATTAGAGATTTGTTATTAGTTTCGTAGGTCGATGAATGTTAGGCAAAGCTTCTCGACATAACCGAGCTAGGGATCTAGCTACTAACTGTTCCGATAAAGTGGATTGCCTTGCGCAACCACTCCCTACTTTGCCCCGGCAAATATTGCTAGACTTATCAAAAACGAGTATAAAGCAGTATTTTAACTACGACCAACCAGTCACCCAACCATCCAACCAGCCCACCATCCCAGTTCAGCCCACCAGCCCACCAGCCCACCAGCCCACCAGCCCACCAGCCCACCAGCCCACCAGCCCACCAGCCCACCAGCCCACCAGCCCACCAGCTCACCAGCCCACCAGCTCACCAGCCCACCAGCCCACCAGCTCACCAGCCCACCAGCTCACCAGCCCACCATCCCAGTTCAGCCCACCAGCCCACCAGCCCACCAGCTCACCAGCCAAGTGGCAAGCAAAAAAATAAACAATACTAAATAGTTACCAACCGTTCTTTATTTTCCAGTCTTGGTTTCCTTTCCAGCCACACATATTCACATCAAAGGCACAGTTAATGTTTTCTAACGAAAAGAGAAGTTCAAATATTAACCATAAAGTCATTTTCCCCACTCTTGTCACATGCCTCCTTCCTTTGGTCGGATGTTTAGTTCAGTTACCAATTTGTTATATGGTTGAATTCTGAATGGCATACCTTTGTCCGGTGTTGTATGCTTGCATTCCATCTCCAAGAAACTCAAATCATCAACATATGGTTGAATTCTGAATGGCATACCTTTGTCCGGTGTTGTAGGCTTGCATTCCATCTCCAAGAAACTCAAATCATCAACAGCAATAAAGTCTCTCTTATTTTGATTTGCTCCTTCCAACACAATCTGTAAACAATCATCTATAGTTTTGATCTGTCATTGCTATACATACCTCCCCATCCCTGGTCTATAGTCAAACTTACTTTATCACTAAACATAACCACGTCACGTAAACACAAGAGGATTGAAAAAATATACACCATCCCCAAACCAATAATGGTAAATGTCCTACTCACGAGAGGAAGAAAACGGCCGTTCTCTGGCTTCAACGTTAACCCAGAGATTGTTTCAGGGTAACAACGAAAGTTGAAGTTTTTTGAATTTGGTTAATGACACTCAACAACTCGCTCAAAGACTATCGGGGATTAATTTCACCTTTTCTAAAGCACCAAAGAATAGAACTAGAATAACTATTATAGGCTAAAGGAGTAAAAAGTACTGTACAAGTTAGTCAGAGCAGTTTTCGTATGACTTTGAAAAACTTAATGCAAGGACTGCGCCTTGCCGTGACCGTGTCAGTGCCGTGTCGTGTATGAAACATTCAGCATTCGGTGTCGTGTCCACGTCGCGCCGTAACCGCGTGCCGTGTGCCTTGACACTCATACGAAACCTGGTCTATGCATTTCGTGCCCTTATCCATACTTACCCTGTATTCCGTGTTGTGTTCGACAGACGTCTGTCCAAACAACCACTTCCCTTTGGTGCTGCCTGTCTGATTCCAAGACTTGATTACAGTAGAATTTGTCGAGATGTAAACATTTAAGGCTGAAGGACCATTTATAAAAAACCACAGCTGCAAGCAAAGAGCACGACCAGCTGGAATCCAATGACTGACCAGCTGTTTTGGGCTTGATGAAGATGCTGACTGCAGGAGGTACACATAGGAGCCTAAAGAATACATGGAAGACGCATAGGTAAGATGGCGATGGCATCCAAGTTTGAAATATATATATGGAAATACTCGATGGTTAACCTAACTCTTCTGCTTTTTCTTTCAGTCCCCCAGGCTATCCCTGCTTTCCTGCCTCTACATGTATGTATCCTCCCTTGCTACCATCCCTCTGCAGTTCCTTTTATGACCTCGGCCTCTTTCCTCGCTATGTCTTCTATCATGCCCCGCCCTCTCCCAGCTCCTGCTCCTTTTCTTTCATTACAAACTTCTTCCCCTCCTCTTTGACCTCCTCTTTCCTCTCTCAATACGCCACGAATGATTTTGAGTTCACTCCTTTAGGAATGTCAAACTTTACAGCGCTTTCCAATCACACACGCGAATCAACGTCGCGACAAAATAATGTTTTTGTGGACGTCAATCAAAGTGTTTCCATGACATTGTCGGAAAACACAAAGTTATTAAGGCACGTATCACGTGGAATGTTGTACAAACGCCTTGGTTTAAGTCCACCGAAACTAACTTCGTCGCGGCAGCAAATTGTACGATTTCGTGCGTGTGATTGGGAAGTGCTGTAAGATTCTATAAACTTTGGCTGTCATGCAGATCAAATGCATTGCATTTCCTTTCTGATTTCAAATTTTTTTTTTGCAAATAAATCATCTTTGTTTTACGAGGGTAGCACTTTTAAAATAGTCAGTAGCTGATAATCCTGTGACCCCATGTCAATAATCGAATTGAAATTTACGAGTTGAATATTGCGAAGGGAGGAAAACAGGGGAACTCGGATTGGATCGGAAGCACAGGAGAGATCCAACAAGCGACTCAACTCAGATATATTAAATGGCGAGTCCGGGGATTAAACCCATGACCAAAGTTGTGAGAGGGGGCGCATTACAATCACAAAACAATCCGTGCTTCCATGCCACTTGCTTTTAAATTTATCCACGTATAAGACATGCTATTTTCATGGACTTACCATTTGATGTAAGAGTTGAGTGATCTCTGGGGAGAATGGATTTGATTGGAGAATCCTTAGCAAGTGTCCATATCCATGAATTGCTTGAATTGTGTACATTACGAAAACTACACATGCCATTCTCAAATGCACAGAGACCTGGCAAGACAAAACCAGCAAACAAGAAAATCAAGACGACAAATGTATCTTGTATGATGGACCAGATTATGTAGTAACTATTATAAACCAAGAGTCAGAGCTTGTCAGCTCAACCAACTCTATATTGCTTCCCTATTTACTCTTTATGACCCTTTTATCTGAGACATGGCTACCATGTTGGATCAGTTAGATCATGACTTCTCTATAGTAGCTAAGTATAAAAAGCTTGGTTTTCATTAGAGACGCCCGAGAAGCACCGCCATACGACGTTGACAATCGGCGAAAGACTCTATGCATCAGCTTGAGTTGCTAGCTAGTGAATTCCAATATGGAGTAGCAGTACCAGAATCAAGTGAAGAGTAAATACAATACCTTTGAGACTTGAACATTCCTCATTTGATTCGGATGAGTTAGGTTTATTCATTTCACATTCAATAGGAGAAACATGACACATTCCTATAAAACAAAAAGAAGAGAAGAAAAACACGATTCAAACTTGAAGAAATCCTACTTGAAAGACAGGGACAGGGAGACAGACAGACAGACATAAAACTGTATTTAAACACCGGTAAAAAACATCAGCTACATTACCAGCTGCACGAAAAACTAAGCGCGAAATGGATTATTGTTGTAATTCAAGCGGCCCTCGCCCGAGTCTTAAGAGTCATATATCTCACAGAATTTGAGAAGATGGATCGCAAAGATTTACTTTAATTTTTTAAACAACACGTATACTTCAACTTTTTTCTCTAAATTCTGTGAAACGCGTGTTTTTGTATTGGGAAGAGACTTGAAGCAAGGGCCGCTTGGCTAAGCATCGAAGCGCGCTGTGATTGGACGGTCCGTGTGTGCTCCGGATACCTGGTATATACTATGGATAAAAAATACGACTGGAACGTTTACATGTTTGCCGTGTAGGAGTCCAATTTCACGAATAAAAATTGCAAGAAAGCGCAAGTCGTTTTCCACGCTAATAACGATATAACGATATAACGCTTTATCAGTGTCTCTCCATTGTAAAAAAAAAGGTGAATATCTAGCTTACCTGAGACCTGGCAGCCCGAGCACTGACATACCGCTGACCATGTTTTGCAGCTTCCATCAAAACACGTGGCTTCATCGCATATTTTATCTGTCAGTGGTGTTAAGTAATGGTTAGCAGGATAATAGACAAGTCTTTGCACTTTGATATCATCTCACTCATAAACGAGAACGGTGACCCCATTTTTTATTTGCTAATGGAACTTCTATGATGGTCTTTTTTCACAATGCGAATTTTGAAGAAAAAACATGGGAAACATTTTTTCCCGGGAACGTCCTTAAAGCATTAAAGTAAAATCTATAACATTCGCCCGGTTTTGAAATTTTGACTTCAAGAAACAATGTATCGCGCGCTCCCCTAGATTCGGGAGTTTTGCTTGCTTTCTTTGTGTCTAAGCCTGCCTTGCTGTCAGGGTTTTGTCTCATTTTATTACTTTTGGGTTGTTGGCTTATTCAGTAAACGGTATGATAGATTTATTCATCCAGTTGAATTTTCAGTTTAGCCATGCATACATACCTCTATCACCGCAGTATTTTTCATCGGCACCATCCCTACAATCCCGTCGGCCATCACAAACCTTGTCTACCGTGACACATTCATCACTACACTGAAACTGATTGGACAAGCATTTGCAGTCTTTTTCGTCAGATCGGTCACGACATCCATCATAAACGCCGTTACAGCGTGATGCTTGCGATACACATTCGCCATTTGAACATTTGAATTGTACTTTATTGCATTTGAAATCTGAAGAAATATAAAAATATATAGTTTTAAAAACGAAATTCATAGTGTTAATCCTGATAAACTTGTGTTATATACTCAGGATTAATCGAGTAGAAGGTGCTCCTTCCCGGGGGGGGGGGGGGGTGGGTACTTCGGGTCGTTTCATACGGGGATGCTCCGCCCGGACTCTCGAACCCTTACCCTTTTCTATACCAAATTTCAGCAAAAAGTTACCCCTTTTTTATACCTTTTTGCCTGAAAAGGTACCCCTTTCATATACTTTTGAAGAAAATCTACCCCTTTTTATACCAAAACTCACAAATTTCCACCACTTTTTCTATACGTGCGGCTTGAAAAAAGTACCCCTTTCGGGCGGAGCATCCCCGTATAGTCAACTATAGGGAGTACAACCCCCCCCCCCCCCCGGTGCTGCTTTCGCTCTAGAAATATCTTCAAAAGGCTAGGCTTTCGCTCTGGCTCAGATGGCCTCGTAAAATGGCTGTCCCACCGCATGAGAGATGTTTAGTGAAGGACTAAGTTTACATTTTTTGCAAATGTTTGACAAAAGGTCTTTATTTTTGTACAAATTGTTCTTAATTTCTCGAGCATGAGCAGTATATGTTTCACCGTATACGTACAACCAACATACCCACCTGGACTAGCAATATGAGGTGTGAGATCACAAATCTGTGTCGATAGTTGAACATCACGAATGGCAATAAACGAGCTGTTGCTTGACTTGAAACCGGTAAAAATGACCTGTGAATGAACCATTCACTAATAAAATATATATCATTATAACCCAACAATGAATTTTCGCGCGCTGTCATTGGTTCAAATGGGTCACGTGCAGGACGGGTATCAGGCGATATCCCCCGTCCGAAGTGATATTCGTCCAGCAGAAAGTAAAAACGTTAAAAAAGAAAAGAAAAAAACACGGAAAACAAAGAAACTCGGTTTGTACAAACAAGTGAGAGTAAAATACAAAGACTGGTTGAGAAAATTACGCCAGGAAACACGAAAAAAATCAACAAAATATGCTGTAAATGTCTTCAATGGTAAGCATCCATGTTTCGTGAATGAAGTTTTTGGTTTGTTTTCGAAATTGTTTTTATAAACTACGAAAAACCAACAAACAATTCGACAACAAATGTCAAACAATAGAATAGTTCAATGTCAAACAGCTTTCATTTACCAAAATAATTGTTTTTATAACCAGCTTGAAGACGAAACAGAATTATTTTTTGAAAACTCTAGAGATGACGAGTTGATGCAGTTTGCTGAATTCATTTCAGTGAAGTCGTTGGGTTATAAAATAAATACACCCCTTCTGGCTCACTGGAATAACGGCTGATAATGTCCTTGGATGAGAAATGGTCCTCAAAATATCACATTTGCCCTCGAAGCTTCGCTTCTCGGCCAAATGTTCTTTTTTCGGACCATTTCTCATCCTCGGACATTATCAGCCGATATCCCAGCCGCCAGGAGGGGTTTATTTACTAAATAGTCCCCTTCACATTTCCCACTTCGCCATCTTGAAAGGTAGCCAAGCCTTTGCATCAAAGTGAGACGAACGGTGTGTTAGCAATGATAGAAACCTTTTTTAACACCTTGGACAATTATTCACATGTCTCTATCAATGCGAGGTCACCTCATGCCTCGCTTCGATGCAAAGGCATGGCTACCTTTCAAGATGGTGGAGGGAACTATGAAAGGGAATATTGCTATTGATAAATACCGACTATATGCATTTTTTTCTGTTGAAAAAGTAATATTGCACACGATTACCAATATCACCAATTTTTTCTATATTTTTGAGGAATCAAGGATGGTGTAGTTCTAGTGCATTCGCCTCTCACCTCTGGCTTTGGTTTCAGATTCGATTCCTGGACTCTACATTACATTGAAGGGTATATATATTTCCCAAGGTTCTCCAATTTCACTCTCTCCGCAAAACCTAAATCGCTAAATTATGAGGCTGAAGCTCAACTAGCGTACTACTGGGAAGATTACTTGATTCAATCATGGATGGTTGTTCGAAAGCGCACAACAATTCCACTGACCTTGCTGTTGTTTAGTTCAACCCAAGGCACTTTAGCTTGATTCCAGTTGTTTCCATGGAAACCAGTAAGGAACCAGACAGTTGTAGAATTCCTGTCATTTTGGTTGGTGATTTTGATATAGCTGTCATTGGTAGGTAATTTGTAGGCAAAGTTGAGGCAGAACTTGATAGATGTATAAGTGTGTTGCAATAGCGGTGATTCTAAAATGGAAGTTCCTGGGGTTTTCATCTGTATTCCTAGACCTATAAAAATATCAGAGCTTTTTAAACCAGAAATATGTTACTTGGCCGTTCGTCCGTTTAACCGTCAATCCAACCACCCAACCATCAACCCATCCATGCATGCATCTATCCATCCATGCATGCATGCATACATCCCTCCATATGCATGCATCCCTCCTTATGCATCCATGTATCCACCCATATATCCATCAGTCCGTCCGTCTGTCCATCCGTCCGTCCATCTGTTTGTCCGTCTGTCCGTCCGTCCGTCCATAAATTGTAAATACCTTCTTGAGGTGTCCATAAGCCCGATGATTGATTACCATCCACTTTCCACCCAGGACACAGGCCATTCAAAAAGCTACAATTTGCGAGAATATTTTCTAAAGAAGACACAAAATAAGACATTATGAATACCCGAAGCACGGAGAATGTATCAGTATATCTATGATGCCAGGCTGGAAGGAGTCTGCATAGAAAATATCCACGGTTTCCAAAATCCTCCGTTTTTAATTGCCCTGCCAATTCGCGCCGTACATTTTTTTAGACATGATGTGGTGTACATAATCCATGAATATTACGCCCACTCTCTCTTTTCACTAATAAATATCACACAGTACTTCTAAGAGGTACTTATTTAAAGAGAACAATAATCATAGTCCCCTCGCAGCACGTTGGAATGCAGCTCAGTTTGGAGGACAAAACAATAGGTTCCAATTCTCAGGAGATTTTTTTTTTGCTTTGTCCTCCAAATTGAGCTGCATTGACGTCATGTCAATGTGCATGTTCCTACAATTATTGGCTGCACACCTGATACTACTAAAGTTCCCACTTTTCGTCGATTGCTCCATTTGGTGGTATCTCCCACAAAAGAGTACTCGATCTGTAGGAAGAAGAAAAAACCCTGATGGCTGTTTCTAAGTTGGAGATGATCCAATAGACCCTTTTCGAATATGGCGTCTATGACGTCAAATGAAGAGGATGAGAATGTCCCGGATGTCGAAAGTCACTTCGGCTAGCAGCAATCTTAGATATATTGTAGTCACTTCGGGCTACGCTCTCAGCTGATTGCAATATATCGAAGATTGCTGCCTGCCTCGGTAACATTCTAATACATAATTTGATAATATTGGATAAAGATAACGCACGATAACAGTCTCAGTCTTCATAAGGATGTCATGCAAAAAACGGATTCAGTCCGTTATGAAGTTGATGAACAGGGATTTAGATTGTTGCAGAGGGAGGAGAAGCAGATAACCCGGAGAAAAAATACTAGAATCAAGAGAGATTCCTAATTAACTCTACACATATGTGATGTTTAATCAAGGAAGCGAATCCGTGATCCCAGGGGTGAGAGACTAGTGCACTACCGCTGCGCATGCGTGCGCCACCCTTGATCCGCCGATTAGGAGTCATTGGGAATGATTTTTAATTTGTTCTTGGTTATTGCTTACCGATAGTTCGTAGCTGGCTGGTTGAAGATCGAGGAAGTCGACATTTTCAGAATAACGATATGTTAAACAGTCCATCGGGAGCGACCCTACGAGGTTTGTACCTAACGATGATCCAACCCTGATAGAAATTTTCATGGCACAGCTAGGACAAAACAGACCTTGACAGCAGAAACTGTAGCTAGCTGGAAAACAAAATCTGCCGTATTATATATGACTGTGATAACTGTATGACTTTTGAATAGTTAGCCAATATGGAAAACAATAATAATAATAATAATAATAATGATAATAATAATAATAATAATAATAATAATAATATTAATAATAATAATAATGATATTATTATTATTTTTTTAAATAATAATAATAATTTAGATTATAAAATAATAATAATAATAATAATAATAATAATAATAATAGTAAGGATAATAATTTCAATAATGACTAGTAATAATAATATAGTAGAAGGTAGAATAAAACCTAATAGTAATAATAATAATAATAATAATAATAATAATGATTTATTCAATAGGTGGCTCTTCGCCTATTGAAGAAAAAAACAGCTCTTGATCTTCAAAAAATACTTTATTTTTTCTATCTAACCTGGAACAGCTTCTGGGCTGAGCAAAGTCAGTGCATGACTAACTCACAGATCCAACTGAAATCTATTTCAGTGCTAGGTTTTGCGGAGGGAAAAAAATTGAGAACCTAGAAAAAAAACCTAGAGACCTAAAAAATATATACTCACCTGTGATGCCAAACCCAAATAAGACCCTAGAGTTAAGAGGTACCGCTGCACCATCCTCGACTTACCCCACCTACGCATGGAAATTCTCTCAAAGGATTTACCCTGTTATGAATGCTCATAGATAGGGTGATTCATAGATACCAGGGGCCGGAAGAATGCTACTATACGGGCGCATCTAGGCGTTGTGATAGAAAAACAAGTCATGTCCATACCTTGGAGAGTCAATGACGACAGAAAACAAACATGTAAAACTCCATTTATTGTGTTGGATAACTCGAAATGGAGATCTCGCTTTCCTGAAAGAAATATGTAAAAGTATTAGTATAGCTGAAAAAATGTAATAAAATGTAATAAAAGGAAACGAGCTAAGAAAAGAGCGTGCCTTTTAAGGCATCATTTCCAGATGTAGCATGAATCATTTATTTTTTGCATCATAAGCTGTTTAATACGTATTACGGTGAAAGAGTGAGGGAATGAGGGAGCAAACTGTGGAGATTTTACAGAAGAAGACGGGGGTATACAACTCTAACTGCTAAACTTGACCTAAATTCCTCACTGCTAATCCTCAGTAAGCTCAAAAAACGCTATCTTCATCTGTATCTTCAAATTAATGGGCTACCTGAACCTATATTTGTGCTTATATGCTTAACTGAAAGAGAAAAATAAGCATCTGCCAAAACCCGAACACAGTTGTCATGCAATGTCTCTTCCTTGATCTTTTTATTCTCCGTCTCCTTAATTCTCCCTCTCCCAACACCTTCCACAGGAAGCCCGTTGAAGAAAAGACAGAAAGAGAGATACGAGGGATGACTACAGTTAACACATTTATTTTTCAGTCAATCGTTTGATTCCGAAATGAGACGATCGCTGGTTAATGTATTGCGGGCCAATATGGCCAATATGTCGGGCAAAAGGATTTGTTTGTTTAAGACTTTGCCCTAAATAGTTGCCTCGCTCTCATGCCGACCTGCGATACTAATCTTGACAGTCATTATGACACCTTGGAATCAAACTATCCCCACCAAATCCCCCACCCCTCCCCTCTCATTCAATATTTGGTTCTGTCTTACCTGGTAAGGTCCAAAATAGCAAGTGTTTTGGAAGGTTTTCTAGCACGTTGCTTCCTTCTGGTTTCAATTTCACATTCATATGCTGAGGTCCTCTATTGGCCTGGAGATAGCCTTCCAGATAGTACATATGACAGTGGCTCAGGGAAAGAGTTTTAGACCTCTGGTTATCATGTCTGAAAATGTGAATAAAACCATAAAATTCAAGACAAGGTCTCTTCATTAAACTCGAGTTTCGAGATCTCTGTTGCCTCGGGATTAGCCTCCATTCTGAGTCAAATATTCATGTATTTACATGAAGGTCCGTCAGTTGAATTTCAAAGTGTTTGTTATGTTGAAATTAAGCATTCTTTACTTTATCTTTAATATTTGTGAATATTTTGACACACGAAAAAATCTATTTTTCTTTGGGCATTTCATGTTAATGTTTCTGCGTGTACCATCCACAACTTCCAGTCATCTGAGTATCTAGACTCTGTCACGATAAACAAAAGACTAACTCAGACTACTATAAGCTTTATGGACGTTTTCCAAACATGTACCCTGCTTCTGGAGTCGTCTGGGTAGCAAAAACATGGAAAAAAGAACCCTGACATACTTGTTATAGACGTTTGGATCAGTTTTAAACCACGCCTTAATGACGTAATCCAATGACGTAGCTTCTTTTCCCAGTCCTTCCTCGGCCTCTTGTTTGAGCCATAACTCACAATTGTCATCACAACTGACCAGAATTTTAAACTTTTGACTGCCACGCAAAGGAATCTATTAAAAGAAAAAAGCACAAGTTTTATTAAAAAATAGAAAGTGCTTGTTTGTAATTTATAGCAAAACAAAATCATAAAGTTTCGGACGACTTTTGAGGGCCCGCTAAAGATAAAATATGTCCAAGAATGTAAGATCTCAATTAATTTTGTTGCTATTTTTTATTTTTTAGGACAATTTTCTCTAATTCAAAAACTATGTATCCAGTGTGTCCGCCATTCAGTCTGTCAGTCTGTCTGTCCGTCCGTCTGTCTGTCTGTCTGTCTGTCTGTCTGTCTGTCTGTCTGTCTGTCTGTCTGTCTGTCTGTCTGTCTGTCTGTCTGTCTGTCTGTCTGTCTGTCTGTCTGTCTGTCTGTCTGTCTGTCTGTCTGTCTGTCTGTCTGTCTGTCTGTCTGTCTGTCTGTCTGTCTGTCTGTCTGTCTGTCTGTCTGTCTGTCTGTCTGTCTGTCTGTCTGTCTGTCTGTCTGTCTGTCTGTCTGTCTGTCTGTCTGTCTGTCTGTCTGTCTGTCTGTCTGTCTGTCTGTCTGTCTGTCTGTCTGTCTGTCTGTCTGTCTGTCTGTCTGTCTGTCTGTCTGTCTGTCTGTCTGTCTGTCTGTCTGTCTGTCTGTCTGTCTGTCTGTCTGTCTGTCTGTCTGTCTGTCTGTCTGTCTGTCTGTCTGTCTGTCTGTCTGTCTGTCTGTCTGTCTGTCTGTCTGTCTGTCTGTCTGTCTGTCTGTCTGTCTGTCTGTCTGTCTGTCTGTCTGTCTTTTTTCTGTCAGTCGTGCGTCATTCAGTCGTTTCATCGTTTTGTCGGCTAGAATGCTGTCAATCTTACCGTGAGGAATGCAGATAATCGTTTTCCTTGTACAGATCCATCATTGTTTTGTTTTATTTCAAATTCCTTTGTCGTGTAAACAGGATACGCCTCAGAAGCAAAACGTGAGTTGTACTTCATGAGGTAACCCTTTCTTATATCAACGGCGGATCGCCAGCTTTCATGTAAACTACCTTGGGATTGAGAAGTATTTTCTAAATCAAATTGGAGAAATAAAGTTGTAAGTACGATGTGCCGCTGGCGATGAGAATAGGGATGTTAGCTGATGGCACTATGGTAGGGTTTCATAGATGATAGAAAGCAGACAAGCAGACAAGCAGACAAGCAGACAAGCAGACAAGCAGACAAGCAGACAAGCAGACAAGCAGACAAGCAGACAAGCAGACAAGCAGACAAGCAGACAAGCAGACAAGCAGACAAGCAGACAAGCAGACAAGCAGACAAGCAGACAAGCAGACAAGAAAATATGCGACTCAAAAGATAAAAACCAAACAACGAAGACAAGTATTAAATATTTTTGTTTGATATGAAATAGCAAAGAACCCGGCTATTTCACAACAGAGAAACTTCGCACCTTTCCAAAATATACAACTTACCAAAAACGAAAACATCAACATTGCAAAGTCCAAACTTTGCATTCGATGAGTTTATCTTTATTACCACATTATTTGAAAGCGTTGGAGGGCTACATTTGTAGATTTGGCCTCGTTTGGTCTTGAATTTACTTGTACTTGTACATGAGATGCTTTTGTCCCTGCTTCGTATTGGTTGGACAATGACTTCGAAGACAGAGCTTTGATGGTGCACAATAACAAACACACTGTGGATATAAACCACTTTGTCCAAAGTAACAGTGAGAAAGGTTTCCTGATTCTGAAGAAAAACATGAATGTCTAGGTCAATTCATGCGATCATTTGTTAACAGCTGAGCATCATGAAAAAAGACGACAAGACGACAAGACGACAAGACGACAAGACGACAAGACGACAAGACGACAAGACGACAAGACGACAAGACGACAAGACGACAAGACGACAAGACGACAAGACGACAAGACGACAAGACGACAAGACGACAAGACGACAAGACGACAAGACGACAAGACGACAAGACGACAAGACGACAAGACGACAAGACGACAAGACGACAAGACGACAAGACGACAAGACGACAAGACGACAAGACGACAAGACGACAAGACGACAAGACGACAAGACGACAAGACGACAAGACGACAAGACGACAAGACGACAAGACGACAAGACGACAAGACGACAAGACGACAAGACGACAAGACGACAAGACGACAAGACGACAAGACGACAAGACGACAAGACGACAAGACGACAAGACGACAAGACGACAAGACGACAAGACGACAAGACGACAAGACGACAAGACGACACTGTTCGCTACTTTTCCTCATACCGTATCTACAAAGGAACATGTGCTTGGGTCATCATCCACTGCATTTTCTGGCCGAGATATATAACCTGTATTGGAGGTCACGTTGAGTATCGAAGCGTTGCCTACAGATACAATAAAACCACTGTAAGTAACGTGGCTGAACTTTATCCTACAAAATAAAACTTTGAATATGTAGATAAGTTAAGGTAGCCAAAATCTGAGAGGATTAATTCTGAATCAGTTCTACCTTCCCGCCCCAACACACAATGTATTACAGAATACGGCTTTCTGGTTGATACCCGCACATGACGGGCAGTGTTTGCATGTCACTATAGGCTGATAATGAGACACAGGGGTGGATCCAGGATTTTGTTCAGGAAGGGGTGCAGGACACAAAGTCAGCCTAGGGGGGTGCAACCCTCAGAATCAAAGAAAGAAAACATTATGTCATATTGGGTATCTTCAAAATAGGGGGACAATGTTGCTTCGGGGTGGGTGGGGTGGGCTTCGCACCCACTGCACCCCTTCCCAGAAATTTTCCCCTGAAACAGGTGCAGTGTTCATTCCTTTCACGGCTGGAGATCGCAATATGGCATTGTATAGTGACTGACGCCAAGCAATAGGTCAGCCATCGAAGTTTTCAGAGTAAGGTCATACGATAAAAAGAAGTGCTTACCTGTTGGAGGTCCACATGTCACTTGATAATCGTTTGGGTAAGCGATCTTATTTCTGTACTTGTAGGAACATTCCAAGATTGATTTTGCTTTAATTTGATAGCATTTTATGTCGGAAACAAAATTTGAATTATTACTATTTGGGCTATAGAATGGGTACATTGCTGCATAGCCCATGGCTGGTAGACCAATCATATTGCAGATAACCTCTGCTGCAAATATGTCATACGTTTGGCTCCAAACAGCTCGGTTCCAGACTCCTTCAATACCTATTTCGACGCGGCCATGATTCCAGGACGGTCCGCCAACAAGACGTGCTGAAAGAATACATCATGGTTGAGGTATCTACATAAGGAAGCCGTTTACTCAGTTATAAAATAATTAAGTCTTATACCTTCTGTTGGCCCACAGATAACCCCAGCATCGTTCCCATTGGAACAGCCGAGTTTGGTTCCTATGTAATTACGATCACATGACATAATATCTGTCTCGCTGCCATTACAAGAGACGTTCCTCAACAAAGTAACGCCATTGGCTGGTCCAAATGCTTGATTATTTACGGGATACCCTACGTCACTGATACCAAGCATCCTGCACAGTACACTAGCATCATTAGCATTCCATCCTATGTTACATATTGATCCATTGAATCCATTTAGATTAACCGTCACCACACCCTGGTTCCTCGTTGATCCATTACCAGAAATCTGAAAACGAACTTGAAAAAAATATTTTGACTTTCAGATGACGAAGTGTCGTAACGGCTTTCAGCTTTTGGCTATAACAAGGGTTGGTCCAGGGCATTGGTAGGAAGAATGGCTAGCTCCCTTACTCACAACAAAAATTACAAAGTAATGATTAAAAATAACAAAGCGTCACAATTCCTAAGGTATCTCACTGCTCAGTGTCTGGACATGGTATTCCATGCCGCGTTTGTGTTAAAAAGTTTTACAGTTAATGATCTGATACTACTTCACTCACCATCTGGTTTTCCGCAAAGAACTCCAGCTTCCTGCTCAGATTTACAGGACTTGAAGCCAAGTTTATCATGGTGACATTCAAGCAATGAGCTCTCGTTTCCCGTGCATTCTACATGGTCTAACACTATCCTACCATTTCCTGGACCAAAAACTGAACCAACAGTAGCTATGGTTGCTTCTTGAAGACCAAGGGAGCGACATACAACCCGAGCATTATTCAAAGACCATTTGTTCTGACAGACTGTGCCCCAGTGGCCATTTAGATTTAATTCTACTCGACCCAGGTTGGAAGAGGGACCTCCAGCAAGACGAAGTGGAACTGAAACCAAACAATAATGGATATAGACAATTACTTCCATTTTCATAATTTGACCCAGGCAACTAGGCATGAACTGAAGACCTTTGGATTCTGGGCTTCCTTCCGTGCAATTTACAACAAAACTCCAGACATCTTGGGCTGTGCTTGTCGTGTTATTACAAGGATATTTGGTGCCGCGGTATTATGGGGACATTTTCCTCCGGCTTACTTGTCCCTGTACGTTTAGTCAGAAGAGAGTTGCGGTACCCAATATTCACTACCCCTGGAAGTTTAATGCTCCAAATGCTCTCCAAACTATAGAAGTCAAATTGCAGTTGTGCCCATTCTATTTTCTCTATACATGTGCGATACAACGTATTTCCTGTATAGAATTAGTAAGAGTGATTTTAGTTCCCGGCAACCATGCACTGCCAAAAAGTATAGTAACATCTGTTTCCTACTCTGGTCCTATTTTCCCCTTAAATTGCATTAATTTCTTGAATATTTTTCAACTTTTCAATATATGACTATTATATTAATCCTTACTTGTGTTGTTGCGTTTTCCACAAATGACGCCAACCATTGGACACAAGGGGTGTTCTTTTAAACCACTGTATTCGCAGTCTGCCAACGATGACTCGTTTCCATGGCAATGAAGATCTTGCAACAAGATGTATCTTCCATCGCCTTCAGCAAACATATCAGCTCCCACAGCAAACATCGCGTCCTGGTATCCCAGCATGCGGCAGATCACGACCGCGTCTTCGGTTGTCCAGTTTGAATCACAAAATAACGTCCACGGTGTGCGCCATCCCATGTGTTTGAGCCCGAATGCTAATTCGATTCTGCCCTCGTTAGGGGAACGCCCACCAACAAGTTGAGCCTTGACTACGTAACAGAAACAATCGTTAGACGAATGTGGACTATGGTTGTATTGTTATCATTACTGGGCTAAAATCCAAATGTGATTTACATATAAAAAAGGAATCAAGGTGACGTAGCGGTAGCGCATACACTCGCCTCTCACCACTGGGCTCTCGGGGTGGACTACGTGAATAGAGCTTGTTAGGCCTCCAGGGTTTTGTCCGGCTTAACAAGTTTTCCTCCATCCGAAAAATCCAACAAGCTAAATTCCAATTCAATCTGTGAGTTTACCGTGCCCTGACTTTGATCAGCCCAGAAGTTCAGTGTTTCAGGGTTAGATTCGTGAGTTAGCCTTGCGCTGACTTAGATAAGGTTGTTTCAGGGTTAGATCTGTGAGTTAGCCTTGCCCTGACTTACATCAACCCAGAGGTGTTTTGCATATTATCGATAAAAATCGTAGAACAAATACTGAAACACTCAGTAAAACAGATAAAACACGATAAGAACAGACAAATGAATACCTGACAGCCGGCCACAAACGACTCCAACTGAGGCCGCATAGCAAGAATCACTTTCTTCGACAAAAGAACATTCAAACAGTGAAGTCTCATTACCGCGACATTTGACTTTGCCCATAACTATCGATAAACGCCAATGGAAGCTAAAAAAGTGATTCTTGACCACATGAGTTGTCTTTGAATAACCAAGCATTCCACAGACTACTTGTCCTTCTTTCATGGTCCAGGTGTCATCACAGACTGAACCATACTTCCCGTTCAAGAAGACATCCAGTCGTCCTTGGTTTGGGGATAAACCTCCAACAAGAAATGCTTCATCTGTTTGGGAAAATGTTTATTAACTCAATGGGGAACGTATACGTCAGCTTATCAAGTTGTTTTTAGAGTAGGAAACGGTACGTCATATTCGTAGCTTCAGTTAGACTTTACCGTATGCACTAACAGTCATGACAAATGAACACCAGAAATAGCACCTCAGTAATCAGGTGAAGTTTCAGCTCATAATATGTGACACAAGAGAACTGATGACATCGAATATTTTTCTAGCAGGATTTTTATAGGTTGGGAAAATGTCATATTGGATGACGTCAACTTCATGACCTCTTACCTTCAGCTTTCCCACAGACCACGCCTACTTCTTTATACATTTCACCACAATACTTATTGATTGCAATAGTGTGGCTGCAGTTGACAAGAGAAGACTCAGAACCAGCACAATAATCTAAGATCATCAAGGTTGAAGTATTGCCTGAAGGGAACACGGCTTCTTTTAGTGCAACTGTCGCTTCTGGTAAGCCTAGCTCCCGGCAAACAACTTTGGCTTCAGTTTTTGTCCAGTAGGAGCTGCAGACTGTTCCCCAACGGCCATTTAGGTGAACTTCAACTCGACCCTGATTAGAATGTCGACTACCAGCCAGACGAACATTACCTGTGAACACCAATAGAAATCACGAGTAACCAATTTAACTCTCCATTATCTATACTATAATTTTGTCAATAGACCTGGATCATATGTGAGTTGTGTCTGTTTGATGTGTTGTTCTCTCCCTTGACAGTATAAACAAAACTGAGATTTTCAATCTCATCAGAATATTTATACTTTTATAAAATCTATTATCAAAATCGGAGCACGTACGTACGGCTAGTTAACTCAGATGATAGAACTAGTACGTCTAACTAAAAGATAGAATTGGAATTTAGTGTGCTAAGTTTTGCGGACGGGAGGAAAACCGGAGAGCCCGGAGAATACCCCTCGAATCAAGGAAGAGAACTAATAAACGGATGGATGGATGGATGGATGGATGGATGGATGGATGGATGGATGGATGGATGGATGGATGGATGGATGGATGGATGGATGGATGGATGGATGGATGGATGGATGGATGGATGGATGGATGGATGGATGGATGGATGGATGGATGGATGGATGGATGGATGGATGGATGGATGGATGGATGGATGGATGGATGGATGGATGGATGGATGGATGGATGGATGGATGGATGGATGGATGGATGGATGGATGGATGGATGGATGGATGGATGGATGGATGGATGGATGGATGGATGGATGGATGGATGGATGGATGGATGGATGGATGGATGGATGGATGGATGGATGGATGGATGGATGGATGGATGGATGGATGGATGGATGGATGGATGGATGGATGGATGGATGGATGGATGGATGGATGGATGGATGGATGGATGGATGGATGGATGGATGGATGGATGGATGGATGGATGGATGGATGGATGGATGGATGGATGGATGGATGGATGGATGGATGGATGGATGGATGGATGGATGGATGGATGGATGGATGGATGGATGGATGGATGGATGGATGGATGGATGGATGGATGGATGGATGGATGGATGGATGGATGGATGGATGGATGGATGGATGGATGGATGGATGGATGGATGGATGGATGGATGGATGGATGGATGGATGGATGGATGGATGGATGGATGGATGGATGGATGGATGGATGGATGGATGGATGGATGGATGGATGGATGGATGGATGGATGGATGGATGGATGGATGGATGGATGGATGGATGGATGGATGGATGGATGGATGGATGGATGGATGGATGGATGGATGGATGGAGGGAGGGATGGATGGATGGATGGATTGATAGACATACCTGCAATCACAGAATCGGTATTCATAACCAGGCAAAGGATATTCAAAGATAACCAGCCAAGCATCGCTGCTTCTGTGGTGTAGTGTCCAGAACCAAAAGTACTAGTAAGCTATAAACAGATGGGAATCAAATTAGTGATGAACAATTATTGAATTCGCCTTATACAGCTGAGCGAACAACTAATCGCGCAAAGCATTGTTGATCAAAACCTGCGGCCCTTCTCTCTTTGTTTTGAAAATCATTTCTCGAGTGATATTTTAGATATATCACAGATGAAATATCACTCTGATTAAGAGTTTTGGACTCTTCTGAGACTTAAAATCAGTGTATTAGATTCATTATCAATAGTTTAAAGGTCGAAAAAAGTGCTCGAACACAGGGCCGGCCATAAAAAATCACAACGGACTGTGATTGGTTAGAAAATGCAATGCCGCCCAGCTAGATGCACCTTCTGGTTTGAAGAGCAGAAGGCAAGTGATTGAATTTGGTACCGGTTTTCGCATGATATTGTAAATTATCATTCAAATTATTTTTCCCGTCATTTTGATTGGCCGAGAGAACTGCAAATAACTGCATACAAATAACGGTCTGCTCATGCGCATTACGGTACAAAGCCATTTTGCTGCAAATAACGGTCTGCTCATGCGCAGTAACGTTGCATTTAACAATGGATCGCTTCCCTGAAAAAATGTACTGACTTCTTTGTTATTGTTTGACTCGTGCGCACTGCCCCTCAAAGATTAAAAAAAATAATTTGAATGATAAAACAATTATTGAACTCGGTTATCGCAAAATATTGAGATTTGTTAGCCACTAACAAATCACAATATTTTGCACAACCTCGTCCAATAATTGCTTATTATCAGGACGTACCAATGGAGACGTAGGCTGAGAAGGATACATTTAACAGACGTGATCTATTTCCATCTGATTTGAAATAGTGACGTATTATTAAGCAATGTTTAATCTATTTACTGACCATTCCCATCATTTCTGTTTCATAAAGACTCTTTTTATAAATCCTACAATGCTTTATTTTCTAAGTTTGACGTCAAATTTATTCTTTTCAATTTCGTTCAAAGGAACAAATTTCAAAAGAATAAATTTGACTTCAAACGCGAAAAATAAAGCATTGTAGGATTTATAAAAAGAGTCTATAGTGCACTGAAAAAAGTTCAAACTAGTAGTTTACTCAATAGCTTTCTTTTGTATTCGAAATTCATGAGTAAAATTCATGAGCGAAATTCACTGCTACATTCGCTTCTATATCTATAATAAACCTTACAATTGTAAAGTTCAAAACCACCTGAACCACCTTGATCATCTTTACCTGTCTGACCTCTACTTGTATGTCACATCAGCCGTCATTTCTTGATTTTGATTTCATTTCAACTCTGCCTTAAAATTCATTTCCGGTTTTTACATTCTGGTTTTTAATCTTCATTTTCGATTTTGTTCTTCTAGATAATTTTAGAATGCTTTGAAACAGCAATAGTTCTCCTTTTGAAAGTTCATCAAAACATATGATCAACATCTAAATCCAATCCGATTAATTATTAAACGAGGGGCCACAGTTTTGTTAGCCACAGGTTATTAAGTGCTACCCTTGTAAAGACAAGGACTGGTTTTCCCTCCGATTTTTTTGTTTTTCACTTTACTTTACTTTTTTACTTTTCTTTTCTTTTCTTTTTTTTTAATTATGGGGGAGTTGAGGTACACTGTCGCTGTTGCTAAATATTAACATGATTTCAATATCCTCTTTTAGGGCAAGTTAAATATTAGATATCACACGCTGTTTGCATTAGGGCAACCACTTACTAATACTAAAAGAAATCTTTACTGATCGCGAAAGTTAAAGAACTAGCAGCAATGGTCTTCTATAATCTCATGTGAACATAATATTGATTAATCTCAAGTGACATAATATTAGTTAAATAAGAAAAAACAAATCGAGAAGCCTTGTGGTAGCAAAATTAAAACGACTGCCGGGCCATTAATACTCAAAAGTCTTTTTTTCAAAAATCGACAAAAACTACTAAATAATTCAATCTAGTCACATTCAACGATTCATTTTTCATTTTTCTTGAATTCAATAGCATGACCGAACACCTTAGATTCTCTTTTACAGGATCGAGGTTAATATTCGACACGGATGTTTAAAGCGAGCACAAATTACGTTCGCAAACATACCTTATACTGCTCAGGTTTTGATCTTTATCAGGGTTCGCTGATGCACTAAAAGTTATCGTTCGTGTTTCATGAGTTCATAATGTGCATCAATTCATCTGGAATTTTCCTATAATCTTTCACATTACAATTTCCCAGTTTATGAACTCATCGATCGATTCAAAATTAGAATTTCAGGTGAACCGGATCTGCTTCGTTGCACCTGTCTTCTGGAAGTCGATTGACAAATGATCAAGTTACAAATTCTCTGTTCCTTAGGTCTCGATTTTGTGTACAATATTCATTTAGAGGTCTGAGGATATTCAAAGTATTGCTTGTTGAAGTCATGCACTGCTTGATATTTGATATAACATTGAGGCCCTATAAACGAGTGAGTCTGTAATCAAGAAACACAGCGGTGATTTGTTTTCGAATTTGAAAAAAAGGGTCTATTTACATTTGTCCTGTTCTAAGATAATATTGGATTTCATCTTTCCTTCACACTAAACAAGTTGACAGGGTCTGTTACAACAAAAGATTACGCAGTACATTAAATGACTTGTATACTAAGTCTATGTAGCGGCTCATTTGGGGCGGGGGTGGGGGGTGGGGAGAGATAGTAACAGCCGACTGAGTATCGCCCAATTCTGTCTGTAATCATACTCAGAATAAACAAATTTGAGTTCCATTACGCGGTCGTCCAATTTTGCTTATCTATCGCATGATTACAGACCGGATTAGACTCCACTCAGTCCTATTACCATTATGATGAACTATTATGATTCTTTAGTTCGGGTTTTTAGTGTAATATTCAGCCGTTCTCACTTTCCACTATCCTATAAACTGAATAATTTTATATTATTGTTCATTGTTGCGATTTCATTTGTTTTGCTGCTATTTTGTCCCCTCTGGTGACCATGATCCTTAGCGTTAAAACAATAGATTCTTTTGATGTGACGTCATATTGCTATAGCCAGGGCAATCAACTATCAAATGTGTGTGTGTTTTTTTTGGGTTAAATTCAAGATACAGTTGTTCTCAAAAACGCGCAGAATCGTCGCCGCGACAAAATAGATTTTGGTGGACGTCAAAGGGTTTCGCAGTTGAAATAAAATTTTCAAGGGCACGTGCATATATGTTGCCATAGGAACGCCTTGATTTACATCGATAAAAGGCTACTTTGTCGAGAGGAAAAATAAGCGATTCCATGCGTCTTTTTAAGAATTATTGTAGTCTTAAATACTATGTGCTTATGGTTTGGGTTAACATCGCCACCAAAAACAAACAAATGTTTGAAACACAAAGAAAATTAATATCCAATAACTAGCAAACTGTCTCCTGTGATCAGGACTCGTAGTGCATGACAACTGATGATATTAGTATACGACACGCGCTTTCCAAAAATAAATAAACACTCTTAATACCCCATTCACACCAAAACCTGTTTAGTTAAACTGAGTTTTTATTAAACAAAATGTTTAGAGACTAGAAAGCTTCAATGTAATTATTTTATCTCTAATCTGTTCAGTACAATATGAAGGATAGTTTATATGTATTATTTCATCAAAGAGTGAACAATGTTTGTAAATAATTTTCTAAACATGTTTAGTTAAACTACTTTAAAACATGTTTAAGCTATAGTGTGAACGGGGTATTAGAATCTAGGAAGAGCAAATATGCCGAGCTCAAAAAGGCACTATTCTTTATAGGGCAATGTATGGGACTTGGTGTAGCGATATAAAAACGCAGCCAGCCCAAACAAGGCACCTGTTTGCTAAAACTGCTTCAGGCAACAATTTGAAATATAGTATAATGCGTAATACACCAGTTTCACATTCGATGGAAACCGCTGTTTTTGAAGACCACAGACTCATTTGCACAGGCTTAGCCTCGTTTATAAGTCATCTATTCAACGACGTTATTAAAAGTCCGTGGGATTTCAAAACATTGGTATTGTTCAACTTACACATTCTTTACATTACGGTTGACTTTTGCAAATCATTAGCAACAGCCAACTGTAATGTAAAGAATGTGCAAGTTGAATAATACCAATCCCACGGACTTTTAATGGTGTATTTGAATAGATGACTCATAAACGAGGCTAAGCCTGTGCAAATGAGTCTGTGTTCTTCAAAAACAGCGGTTTCCACTGAATGTGAAACTGGAGTATTGGTGGTTTGATATTTGGTGCTATTCATTATTAAAGGCTTTTCTTCATGTTTCTAGCCTCCAAGGTACTTATAAGTACGTTCAGGGACGTGACATGACTATGTTTTGAGACTTGAATGCTGTAAATGATAAAGAAAGAAAGGAGGAAAAATGGAAAATAGAAGAGATGTAGAAAGAAAGAAAGAAGAAAAGAAAGAAAGAAAGAAAGAAAGAAAGAAAGAAAGAAAGAAAAAGTTAAAAATGGAAAGGAATCGAAAGGCCAAGGCGCTTTCAGGCTTCAAGTAATGTCATTTCACTTATTTTAAACATTAACTAAACTCGGTTGTAAAAGAAAGAAAATTCAACTTAATTATTCATAGATTAACCAGACGTCTAAATAGCACTCATCATGAATACTAGTCTAAAACTGAACGTATGTTTCTAAAACTGAAACTAGCTATGTTTTGAAAACACTGATTGCTACTAATTACCGCGTTTGTACATTGATAGGGCTTTTATATAATGAACTGGGAAAAATGACCAATTCACACCTGGAACTGATCCATAGAACTAGAAATATCTAATGGAGCCGAGAAAATGAAAACTAGAGTATGATAATAATAATAATATAATATAATATATGGATGTAGCGCCATTTCCAGCAGTTCAATGGCGCTATATGCAATATAAATGGTTTTTATTATCAGATCTTTTCAAATGCATCACGAAAAAGTAAGGTTTTGATGCCTTTTTAAAATTTTTCAATGTAAACTAGTTTGAGTTCGAAAATACATGATTTGAACATAAGTTGGACATCACGTAATAGGAAAAGGGAGTTTTAACAGAGAAAATATGCAGTTCATGTACTCTATGTAATGAAATTCAAATTTGAAAACTTTTTTTTTGCAAGCTTGGAAAGGTTGGAAGCTAATAATGACTAAAACCACAACTTTCGCTTCGAACAACAGCTTGCAATCTATAGGCCTTGTCACCTTGATATCAATTATTTTCAAAGTTACTATTCTATATTGACTTATCGGTACATACAGAGTTGATGCTGTTTTTCTCCTGGGCTTCAAAGTTTCGACTACCGAGTTAGGATTTTTAATGTTGTTTTTTTTAATATCCTCAAGAATTGTCATTTTTAAGTTCATTATCATTTCTAGGTTAATATATTCACCACTGATCAACCCCCTGCTTTATTTATCCACTTATTTCTTAACAATTTCTCTAAATTAAAAATTCATTATATAAAGAAGCCTCCCTAACATTGCATATCTTATTGAGTTGATGAATTCCCACCCCTTGTTGTCTAGTATTAGTTTTGCATATCAATCAATAATTTTGCTCAGTAAAATTAGTTCAGCTTTTACAACACAGCAGTATCTTGAGATAAGTGAGTGACGTGAAGCCATAATTAAAACTCCAAATGTTTTCAAAAAGGAACTTATAAGTAAACTAATCATTTTTTTTTTGAAAAAGTAATAACTCAAAACCTCAAACCTCAGCGGTGCCAAAATGTTTTAAAGAGTAAATAAAACCGTCATATATATATACATATATTTTTTTCGGATTCGACGTCACCAAAGTGCTGAACGTGGAACTAAACGTCGAACGTTAACCCGAAAAAAAAATTTATAATAGATTAAAATTACAGGACTTCTTCTAAATACGCCGAAAAATTGTTCTTACATTTGTCTTTTTCTTCATTAAAAATGAAAAATTTTCTTTTTGCTCTTTTACTGTGAAATTGAAAAGATTTAGTTGATTGAGTTATGTTGTTGTTTGTGGTGACAAATATTCGTATAGAGAAAATTTAAAGAAATGACAATAAACAGCCCAAATTAAGTGTCTACCTTGTTAAGTATTTCTTCAAAAATTCTGGTTTTGCCGCTAAGTCAGGAAGAAAGAACACCGAACACTGAAAACTTTCCCGAATTTTCAAGTTTTAGTATTTTGTATTTTAGTGACCAAGGGACCAACTTTGTCAGAAAAAATGTCCGTCTTGATCGAACAGCAAATTAATTTCGATTAGCTGAATCTGTTTATAATTACTGTTTAGCTCCTTCTAAATAGTAATAAGAGAAATAGAAATCGCTCAAAATGCTTTAAAATTATTATGCGTGTTAAAAATCTACTTTAAAATTGAATTTGGAGATCAGAAGAAGTTGATTTCTGAAATGGCGTAGTGGATTCGAAGCCATTCAAGCGGTATGATGGTTAAAATAAATTATTTTGGGTCCAATGATTCTTATCACTATATATAATGACAAATGTCTACTATTGAAAGAGTAAAGTGGTCATCAAACATGACAAAAACATGGCTAAGAGTCGTGAAGTAAACTTTCCTTATTCTACGAAACAAAGTTCTACGACATATCAACCTGTTTTTGGTCACATTTAAGGTGTAAACACAAGACTTAATAATACAAACCTGTGATATGAACACACCGGTAATATATTTTTTTTTAGACAAGCAAAATGCCGAACAATAAACCATTTACCTTACGATCTGTCCTCGATGTTCACTTTCTTTAAATAAAAAGATAGAGTTGCTGAACTCGTGCACACCTTTTTATGATGTTCAAGCCTTCTTGAATGCTCGCACCTGCCTGGACTGCCAGTAAAGTACTAAACATGGCTTGTCTACATTGTAAAACTCCTTAATATATTCAATGTATTGTAATGACAAAAAAAACCTACAATTCAAAATGCTTGTAATCCACCAGATCGATTAATGGTCTATTTTGTAATTTTGAAATTCTCCCGAGTTCAACGTACATGTTCTAGTTTTGAGCGCAACCAATTGGCCATCCAATATTGCTAATCAAATTTTGGTCGTAGAAAAAGAAAGCCGGGTTGATAAATAGTTTGGATAATTATAAGTAATAGCATTAAGTCGTGAGGGTGATTAAATGTCCTCGTAAGCCGAGGGAGGTTTTGTTGAAGTCTCGACGCCGTAGGCGGAGGGACTTTAACTAAACCTCCCGAGGCTCGAGGGAACGTTTAATCACTAATCACCCGAAATGTCATGCTATTAGTTTGTAATATCATGATTACCGAGGAATAAAAAGTCTACTCTTAGGAAATATAATTATGTTAGCATTTTACGATGCATAAATTACAAAGAATTACAAAGCTGTTGATTTGCGGCATACTTTAGGGAATTTGCCTTTGTCAAATGAGACAATGCCGAATTAAACCAGCATTCATTCATTCGTGGTGCTTTAATCTAATTCACTTTGGTTGGCCTAGAGCGGTATTAATGACAGTGTTTTACAAACCGTCTTGATACGTCACAAATCGTATGAAAAATTACCAATGTACTTAACGCATGCGCTAAGATTTCTCAATAGGTCCCACATGTGCTGGGGTGTTGAATAGTGCCTACTGCAGATTCAATGCTTAAAATGGTCCCGGTGATTGAGGGACCATGCCGCATGAATATCCAATATTTAGTAAATAAACCCCTTCTGGCGGCTGGGATATCGGCTGATCATGTCCGAGGATGAGAAATGGTCCGAAAAAAGAACATTTGGCCGAGAAGCGAAGCTTCGAGGGCAAATGTGATATTTTGAGGACCATTTCTCATCCAAGGACATTATCAGCCGATATTCCAGTGAGCCAGAGGGGGTTTATTTATTTTATAACCCAACGACTTCACTGGAATGGATTCAGCAAACTGCATTGACTCATCATCTCCAGAGTTTTAAAAAAATAATTCTGTGTCGTCTCCAAGCTGGATATAAAAACAATTATTTTGGTAAATGAAAGCTGTTTGACATTGAATTATTCTATTGTTTGACATTAGTTGTCGAATTCTTTGTTAGTTTTTCGTAGTTTATAAAAACAATTTCGAAAACAAACCAAAAACTTCATTCACGAAACATGGATGCTTACCATTGAAGACATTTACAGCATATTTTGTTGATTTTTTCGTGTTTCCTGGCGTAATTTTCTCAACCAGTCTTTGTATTTTACTCTCACTTGTTTGTAAAAACCGAGTTTCTTTGTTTTCTGTGGTTTTTCTTTTCTTTTTTAACGTTTTTACCTTCTGCTGGACGAATATCACTTCGGACGGGGGATATCGCCTGATACCCGTCCTGCACGTGACCCATTTGAACCAATGACAGCGCGCGAAAATTCATCGTTGGGTTATAATTATGGATATTTAGTCTATTATATTCACTATTTATCCAGGGGAATGATAGACCTTAAACATCACTCTGGAAACAATGGATCGCGAGGTAATCATGATATTACCAGAAAAAAACACGTTCAGACTTATACGGCTAAGAAAAGCGTGCGCTTAACTATGCTATCAATGCAGCATCTCGAATCGAGTCATGCCGTTCACCTTGGGGAGGGCTCATGTCTGACCGTGCTGTCAGCATGGTTTTCCTCGCTCCCTGCTGCGGCAATCATGTCGTGATATGACTCACTTCAGCGTGAGAGAGGCGCCTTGCTACTGAAATTTATCCCACACCGTAGAAAATACAGCCAATCAGAAAGAAGGAAAGCCGTTGTATATTCGTCGGTATTTCATCCTTCCTTCCTTCCTTCCCATCATGCACTGCTGGTTGAATCTACGCATTTGCATTTTCTATGGTGTGGGATAAAATGGTTATACAATGGTTTCTCATGGCATACTGTGGATATCCCACTCGTCAATTGCATTTTCTTTGTATACACACTCGACTAAAGGCTCGTTTGTATACTATAGAAACTACAAGTGACTCGTGGGATATTCCACGGTATGGCACTCAAAACCATTGCATATAACTAGTATATACGTAGCTGCGGGATATGTGAGGGACATAGTACAGCCCAAACCACAGGGAGCCCAATTTAGATAAAAGTAAAAGGTGAAAATAAAATCGGAAAAAAATCGCGTGAGTGAGGTACGGAACACGAGATTTCAACCTACTATTTGACATTTAAGTAGGCACCTAGCTGTCATCTAAAACCTTGGATGATAAAACTGAGCCTGCAACATGCGTACGCATAACTTAAACAGCTTATAACTGGTCTGTAATGAGCCCATGCTCTTATTTACATGTTATTATATGACATTCCTAGTGACAACACTCGGCGTATGCTCAAGTGGTAAACTGCCAAATGTCAGTTCTTTAACGATTGAGACCAACAAAATAAAAGCCAGCATAGCGAAAAAAAATAACCGTCGAGAAGTGATAGAAAAGGGACCTCTGCTAACAGCGGTAATACAACAGCAGACCTTTCCAAGACCCTCACTAAAGCCTCGCTCCATGACACACAAGTACAAATTTGTATTAACTTGGCTTATTTAGGTTTCGACAGACAGACAGACAGACAGACAGACAGACAGACAGACAGACAGACAGACAGACAGACAGACAGACAGACAGACAGACAGACAGACAGACAGACAGACAGACAGACAGACAGACAGACAGACAGACAGACAGACAGACAGACAGACAGACAGGTAAACTGAGGCAGAGAAGCACACCGACAGACAGATAGGAAAAAAAGGACTGAGACAATACCCAGTACAACTGAACTGTGCACGCAGTTTTAGAAAATCATCGATTTTGACATGCCAATGCCGAACATCGTCAAATTGTTTACCCTGATACCGACAAGTCTTTGACGTTATCAATGACGTCACCAAAAAGTTTCTAAATTTTTCACTAGACGAGACATTTCAGTTCGAAAACACTTGACGTACTCTGAACAGGGAAAACGACACAATCCTTTCTTATCATGATACGACTTCTGTTCGTGGTTGTTATAGCGCTGTCTCATGCTAAAGGTAAGTTGATAATTAAAAACGTGATAGTAAACGAATTGTCTAAATCTTTAGTTTTGTGTGTTTGGTCCGTTTGATGATGTCTAGTATAAAATACAATCACTCGGACACCATAGATACTAAAAGAAACCAGTGGGTATATGGGGCATGTACAAAGCAGCCTTACTTTATATATTTAAAGGGAATTGATTTAAGCATTTTCTTTGGCTCTCCGCCAGTGGTTTTAAAACAAAAACGTTTTTCCAAAGAACATTTAATGTTGACACTCCATCGGTAGTAGTGCAAGAAGTGCAAAATGCCCGCTACATGTGCGCCATGCTAGAAAAAAGCCAAAAGCAGGATCTAAACATGTTATCGAGTTGGTATCTAATGCATAACTTTGTAAAATATGGATTATAAGTGGTTCAATTGGACGAAATTCTTAGTTTTATTCTCGAGAAAATGTATTCATTCCACTTTCTCGTGAGGCTGAAAGTCTTCGTTGTCAAGTTAAACTCATTCAAGTTTATTATCCGTGAAAAACAAACACTTTGACAATCTCATTAAATAACAGCCCACTCTTGACGTTATCATGCATACCTCCACTCTTCCTTTTCCTATTACAACCAATTATGTACAAATAAACTTCGGATTCTTTTTTTGAGGCTTCATGGCTCAAAGACTGGATTATTAAACAGAACTGAATTAGTTAGGGACAGATTTGTTGTGTCAACAATGGGATGCCTTTCGCCATATTATATTTGACAACTAGACAGCCAACCTTATGAGGGACAATGATATATGGCTCAAGAGGAACTATTGTCGGCTTAGCTTTGGATTTCAATTAGTTAACTACAGTAATGCTGGCTAACAATGCATTAAAAAGTATGAAGAACGTGTCTTCTATTATAGAGAACAAAATACGAGAAAAAATATTTTTAATCTGTTTGGCTGATGAGTAAATTACTTGACCATGAGAAAGGGATGACGTTTTGATTGCTAAAACTGAAATAGTCCCTTTTAAGGGTCCCTTGAAAGGTAGGCGTGTCATGCATCGAAGCAAGGAAGACATGAGGTGACCTTGCAATGATAGAGACCTTTCTTTAACACAATGGATGAAATTATTCACTTATTTATTGTTATTAACACGCCTCTATCATGATTGCAAAGTCACTTCATGTCTTCCTTGCTTCGATGCATGGCACGCCTACCTTTTAAGATGGCGCCGGGACTGCAGAGAACTGTCAAGTCCGGGGGACAATTTTGCACTACTTAATTTTGGTTCACTTATTAAGGGGCTGATTATACAAGCTAATATGAAAAATGCAACGCCTTTTGAAAGGTATATATCAGGCTTTAGACTTCCTGTGGTCTCAGCCGTCGTATGACGTGCCGGTTTACGTACTCGTCATCACCGTCACGTTTCCATAGTTCGATGTTCTGTTTAACAGATTAACGATCTCTTTTCCAGCTTCTATTTCAAGTTCATCGTGTAAGGTTGCTTTCGAACCTGTTGGTTGTTTCCGGGATGACGGTCGAAAGCCAAAGCCACTTCCAGAGCAATTATTGAATGACCGAGATAAAATCGATTGGAATAATTGGGACTCGTTTATGGAAGATTTGGTGTGTCGATGCGCAAAGAAAACCTTAGATGAAGGATACGACACTTTTGGAATCCAATTTTATGGTAAGTATACTGACGTGTGCAAAGGGTAAGAAAAAAATGAAGAGATTTAAAACAGAGATACCCTGATCTTAGCACGGGGAATGTTGAGAGAACACTGACGAGATAAGCTAAGAAAAGCGTAGGAAACCACGACGCTTAGCGTCGAGCTTCTCAATGCACAAAAATGTTTTTATTTATTTTGCGAGATTCTTCTTTTTAACAGGGGAATGTTGGAGTGGACCCGAGAACCTTATCGATATTGATCGCGACGGATCTTCAACTGAGTGCCTTAGTCACGGTTTTCAAAGTTGTAAGGCACAGAACACCACTTGTGTTGGTAAAAATGGAGCCAACTTTGTCTACAAGTTAGGTAAGGAAAGAAAGACATTCCCTGCCCGAAATTGTTTTTATTTTTTATTTTTGATGGTGACATTTTACTACAAATATCAAAATCCTTCGCGTTTTTAATTTTCTTTATGTAAGTTTTCCCTCGCAAGATAAGTAGAAAAAAACAAATCAAAATTAAAGTGTTTAATTAAGGGGATTATTGCAGTAGTACCGCTCGATTAGCTCAATTAATAAGAGTCGGTTTGTTTTGCGGGAGGTCGTGGCTGGAGTCCCGGCCGGACCAACACTGACTCAGGGTCTTAAGATAACTGAGGAGAAAGTGCTGCTTTTGTCATTACATCTACAAATGGCTAAACCTTCACGTGGCTTGGATGACCATGTTGATTGCGGTCCCGTCTCTAGTCAAAAATATAGGGACGTTAAAAGAAAAACACGATAAAAATTTATCCCAAAACTGAATCACTACATTGATATGCCTGATAATTTTGTTGACATTTCAGTTCAGCCAAGCTGTTCAGTCCAGATCGAACGTGTTGGTTGTTTTAAAGATGACATGATAGCCCCAAGACCACTGCCCGAGTACATCCTAAGCGAGCGTGACTCAACTGCTCCTTCGTATAATGGTACTGATATCGATTGGATTAACTGGAATTCCTACATGCCGGGGTTTATTTGCCGATGTGCTATGCTGGCCAGGAAATATGGATACAGTGTGTTTAGCATACAGTTCTTTGGTAAGTTCTTGTGTGAATGTGACTAGCGTGCCTTGACCGTGCCGTGTCTGTGCCTTAGCCATGCTATATGATTGGTCGTAATTATACCGTGATCATGCCGTGGTCGTGTGTAGCTGTGCCGTAATGCAGGGGCGTAGCGAGGACCTTGAAAGTGGGGGGGGGGGGGGGGGGGGGGGGCACCCAGTATAAAAAAGCAAACCAAAAAACAGAAACCAAACGTTTTTATATACTCAAACATTAATTACGCTTTGCCGGACAATTAATTTCAAAACATTTGGGGGGAGGGCACGTGCCCCCCCTCGCTACGCTACTGCCGTAATGACAACTTCTTGTCCCTGTAGCACTGATTGTGCTGTGCATAGCTACGCCGTGACAGCTTCGTGGTCATGCCGTTGTCGTGCGTAACCGTGTCGCTTCGCGATACAGTTTTTTTTTCATCGCAATATTTTTGTAGTAACCTCATTAAAGTCATCTATTTGGGAAAGGGTAGAAAAGAGTGCCTGCAATTTGACACCCCGTGCCCTTCAGCTCTGTTTGGACCTCCCCTCGTGTCCTTGCAACAATAAACAGCATTTATTTTTGTTTTAGAATGATTTCTTAGAGTTTTGTTTTACATTATCTTATATTTGCTTAATTCATGTACCGTATCATAAACACAGGGGTATATCCAGTATAAATAATAAATAATATTTATTAATAAAATGGGATTTGGTAATTAAAATGTCCAAAAAAAAATCTCCTGAATAGTTTTTTTGGTTCTGCGTTTCTCAGGGGAAAAACAAGATGGCGCGGGTTTTTCGCATTTGTGCAACCCCTTGCAGATCTAGTAAATCCTAGATACGCCCCTGATAAACATGAATAAATGCATGGAAAGTAGTATGTGAGTGAATTTTCCTACGAGGTTACTTCATGAAAATGTTCATGGCTCATGACTGATTGACTATTGTTTTCAGCGGAGTGTTGGAGCGGACCGGCAGCCATCAAAACATACGATCGAAATGGCGAGTCTTCTCGCTGCGTCAGCAAGAATCTAAGGCCCTGTAAACCAGACGATAGATACTGTGTCGGAAAGCAATTCACCAACTTCGTCTACAAGATTGGTATGTAAAGTTAACATGCAGTTGGCGGTATTGAAGAAATAGTGAATGTGCGCGTGTGATGTGTGCACTGTGTACAAACTACGCGGGGGTTGGCAGAATACGAGAGACGTGTTAGGAAAAGCACGACGCGCGGTGGATAAGCAGTTGCAATATACTCACGCGTTCTGATCGGTTTAATAAATGTCTTCCTTTTCGAACATTTTTTTGGTCTCCTACCTTTATGGGATAGTGGTAATAATGAGACATAGTGCGTTTTAGAATATAACACCCCAATACTTTTGACCAAGGGCCCCAAATATTTTTGGCTTTCCTACGGCCCTGCATTTCACTACAAAATCACATGAATAGATGTTAACAGAATTGAGATGTATACTGTATCTTCGATTCGTGTAGCTTTGCCCATTCCTCAATTGCAAACACCTATGGGCTTTTGTCACACAGCGGCCATTTTGGTTGAAACAATGGGTTTCGATTCCCTTGGGTCCCCTTGCCCTCGCCTTGAGGCGCTTCATAACGTTCCAAACAAAGATTTTTGCTCTCAAGAGAATAAACATGGCCGCCTTGTGATAAAGGTCCATTCCAGTACTAAAAAGAGTTTATTGTTTATCTTCATCCAATTCACAGTTGAGCCTTGTGATATCACCTACACCCAGCTTGGTTGCTATAGCGACAAACTCAATACACCACGCCCTATCCCTATACTCATGTCCTCTGAGCAAGACCGCACAAGCAAAAAATTCAATGGTCACGCGGTTGACTATCGCAGATGGGATGAACACATGGAGGGAATGATATGCCGCTGTGCAAAAAGATCGTTTGGCAGCAAGTTTAAAATCTTTGGCATGCAGTCTTACGGTAAACAAGTTTTATATGACATCCAGTTCTTTGGTGAGGTCTGCTAAAGGAATGTTTTGAAAATATACCGTTGAGAATTGGTTGTTGTTGTGTTTTGACAAGAAATGATGTGATAAAGTAGTACTTGGAATATAGTACATCTTGTTTGAGTGATCCTTGTGGAATATAGTACATCTTGTGTGAGTGATCCTTGTGGAATATAGTACAGCTTGTGTGAGTGATCCTTGTGCAATATAGTACATCTTGTGTGAGTGATCCTTGTGGAATATAGTACAGCTTGTGTGAGTGACCCTTGTGCAATATAGTACATCTTGTGTAAGTGATCCTTGTGGAATATAGTACAGCTTGTGTGAGTGATCCTTGTGGAATATAGTACAGCTTGTGTGAGTGATCCTTGTGGAATATAGTACAGCTTGTGTGAGTGATCCTTGTGGAATACAGTACAGCTTGCGTGAGTGATCCTTGTTGAATATAGTACAGCTTGTGTGAGTGATCCTTGTGGAATATAGTACATCTTGTGTGAGTGATCCTTGTTGAATATAGTACAGCTTGTGTGAGTGATCCTTGTGGAATATAGTACATCTTGTGTGAGTGATCCTTGTGCAATATAGTACAGCTTGTGTGAGTGATCCTTGTGGAATACAGTACAGCTTGTGTGAGTGATCCTTGTTGAATATAGTACATCTTGTGTGAGTGATCCTTGTGGAATATAGTACAGCTTGTGTGAGTGAGCCTTGTGGAGTATTTGAGAATTTCCGGTTCCAATTCAAGATAAAAAAAGAAAAGATGAAGAAAAGATCGCAAGCAATAAATTAATAAATAAGAATGAAACTAAATGAAAGAAAAAAGTCAAGAGGAATAGAGGAACAGAAGGAAATAAATAAAAAAGGCAGGAAGGATTGCTGCAAGGAAAAAAGGAATGGAAGAATGGATTAATAAGGAAAAGAAGGGAAAAGGGAGGGAGAAAAACAACAATTCAGTCAAGGAAACGTTTAAAACAACAACAACAACATCAACAACAATACAACAACAACAACAACGTGTAGTTTTAGTTACTCAAAATCAAAACAAATCTTATAATAATCGATCTGTGATGATATATTTTTGCCATTCTAGGAGAGTGCTGGAGTGGCGAGGGAGAGAGAACTTATCGTAAAGACGGAGGATCCAACAGATGTGTAGCCAAACGATTCGCCAATTGCCCTCCCAAAAGCTTGCACTGTGTGGGAGAAGTAGCTGCCAACTATGTGTACTACGTAACATGTGAGTATTAGTCAGTAATACCGCCCATGTTGCTTGCACTCTTCAGAATTATTTATAATTCCTTAATTAAGGTGGCTGCCTACTATAGAAAAAAATCCATAAAAAAAGGTTTTTGAATCACAATTTTTTTTAACTCAAATTTAATGCTGATTTCAAATTTGGAAAGAAAAAGGGGCGTCCCGAGGTCGTTTTCGAAATATTCACGATTAAACACAAACATATCAACAACTTTTTGAAGAAAAAGAAGCGAAAACCAACTCTCTACGAAAAAATTCATAACTTCACCGGTGATCAAGCTTTTGACGTTATTTTTTCAGCAAAACTAAATTATACATCGTGTTACAAATGTAAGTCAAAAGATTTGGAAAATATTGAAAATTAATTTTTTAATTCCTCTTGCCCTTTAAAATTTTGTCTAAAACGAGTGGTAAAAAATGTGCACTTACCGCTTTTTCTATAAGTAAAACCCTTTTCATTTTTTCCAAACTTTGTCAAAGTTTTCTTTTTAATGTACTCTTTTGGAAATCCGAAAAAAAATTATAGATTCCCGTGCAAAATTTGAGGGTTTTGCCCTGTTGAAGTTCAAAACGTGTATGGTTCTTCAATAAAAGTTTGAAGTTTATTCGTGCGCGCGCACATAGTGGCGTCACATTGTCTGCTTCATGGCGTCATTGTGATTGCGTAGAAGCGTGCGCAGTACCTTCATTTTTCTATAGTAGGCAGCCACCTTAAGGACGTTCACAGGTAAATGAAATAACAATTAGAATTTTTTTAATTGTTAAAATTGGCATGACTCTATAACAGTCACATTTTTTTAAAAATTCACATATGTTGTACATGTTGGTATAGATAAAAAGTTAAATTTTACACCGTAAAAAATAAGAGAGATCACTTACTGACGTTTCGGACGCTAGTCCTTCGTCGGAGTAAAAGAGAGAATAAGAGTGGAAGGTAGTGTATATATGATGAAGATAGAAAATGGATAACCAATGAGAGCAAGGTAGGCAAGGTTACAAGAAAAAAACAATAAGAAATAATGAAAAGACAAAAGAATAGATTAATTAAAAGCGAAGCGTTCATTCATTCCATTGGGATTATGAGTACCCAATAGGTGAATGAGCCGCATCTCTTTGGTTTTGCGACAATCATTGTTGCCGCTAACCAAAGACAAACCGAAAACAATGAAGTCGGAAAGTGAATGATTAGGTAAGTTGAAATGGCGGGAAACTGGTTTGGTTTGATCGTTCTTACGAATATCATAAAGATGGTATGTTGGTATAGTATATTAATATATAAAAAAGAAACATGGGGGTCACAAATTTATTTCAGAGGTGATGAGACTTTGAGGAATCGAAAAGCTCGTTTTCTTGATATTTTGCCTACATAAAGACATTATAGTGACGTCATTATAACGATTGCGCGCGCACTAAACTTATTCCTGGATGCGCACGAGTAATGTCCATTTACGCTCTTAAATTGAAATCGAGCGAGTAGGTCAAATTTTGATGTAGCGTAACATATAAAACACTCGAAAAAATTCATCCAACATACAGACGGTTCGACCTAACGTATCGTCGACGTAGTCCATTGCTATAGACGCATCAAGAGTTCCGCGCTACTGCTCTAAGCGCATGCTCAGGGGATTAAAAAGTGGGATAAAATTTGTAAAATATGCTATATTTTAGTTGTATCTTTCTTGTCAAGTACAATTTTCACTAAATATTCAAGATCGCGTACCGTTAAGCGAATTCTGAATCAAATATACCGAAAAATTGCATATTATACAAAATATCATCCCACTTTTTAATCCCCTGAGCATGCGCATTGAGTAGCAGCGCGGAACTCTTGATGCGTCTATAAGGGGTCTATAATTGCAGGGCTTTTGTTAATCTATAACTTACTCTTTGTTACTCATTCCAGCATGTGATGTAAAGTTTGAAGCTGTGGGCTGTTTCCATGACGACCTTATTCTACCCAGGCCCCTTCCTGATCTGATCCTAAGTGAGAGGGACTCAACCAGTTCTGTGTTTAATGGCCGTCGCATTGATTGGCTAAACTGGGACACGTATGTCCCAGAATTCATCTGCAGATGTGCGAAACAAGCGAAGGAGTTTCAACGAGAAGTATTTGGCTTACAGTTTTACGGTATGTATTACACCTGTTGTCAAAGCGACCATGTTGAAAAAAATCGAGAAAACGCGCGGCGAGCGCTGAGTGTGTTCAGTCATAAAACTCGAGGGGATAGACCCTAACCCTAATGACGTTTCATACCTAAACCACCACAATCCTTTTCAAAATCTCTTTTCATATTCAAATGTTAAAACTCCTTTGAGAATATCAAGGCAATAGTGAAAATTAGCACAACAAAAAAGATACCGAAAGGGATTCTGGTAGTGTAGGTATAAAACGTCATCATGTTTGCCGCTTATTGGCAGAATACAAGGGAAGTGTTAGGAGAAGCACGACGCGCTCAGAATTCTCAGTGCATGTACTTCCTTTACGAGTGGCCTTAACAACATGATTAATGAATTCTAACTTACATTTCTTATTAGGTGAATGTTGGTCGGGAGTAAATGGATTGAACACCTACAACAGAACTGGACCATCCACAAAATGCGTAGGACCTGGGTACCAGCCGTGTAAGCCTGGGTCCAAAATGTGTATCGGCATGGCTAGTACTAACTATGTGTATAAAATAGTACCATAGACGAGTGTAATGGCTATATTGTAACCATGTTGACTATGTATCTAAGATATATAATAAGGTAGAATGACGTGGAATGGTGTCTGATGCTGCTAACTATATTTATCCCACACCATAGAAAATACAGCCAATCAGAAAGCAGGAAAGCCGTTGTATATTCGTCGGTATTCCACTCTTCCTTCCTATCATGCACTGCGCGTTGAATCTACGCATTTGTATTTTCAATGGTGTGGGATAAAATGGTTATACAATGGTTTCTCGTGGCCTAAAGGCTCGTGTGTATATTAGAAACTACAAGTGACTCGTGGGATATTCCACGGTATGCCACTCCAAACCATCGTATAACTAGTATATAGCTATATAACCCTTGTACATGACGTCACAGTTTTTCTAACTGACATGTGAAACTGAAAGATATGAGAACAGTTGTATTAGATAATCCCATATAGCTTTTATATAGTTTTCATTAAATATGTTATAACATACCATTTCATTTGGTTCCATGGCTAGTGTGTGTAAATTATAACGTAATTCAGCCCCAAATGTTTATCAGGGAGAATTGTATTCAATTTGCATGAATTTGCATTTGATTGTAGAAATGCTTGTAAAACCAACGTTAAGTTATTCCCTAAAATGTTTGTGCTGTAATGGAGCTCTAATTGTGAATAAACTTGATTTATCGGTAATCACCACTTCACCGCAAAGTACAGCAGTGTCGCAGCTCAACGTGTCGAACTGAAAGCATGTGAAGGCGCCTCTGGCAGCCGCTATACATGTACAGTCCATGTATGACCCCAGAGCACAGCTCGACCAGAAACGTAACATATAATAGGACACTTGCATTATGGCGTATTTTATTAAAACTACCAGAATGCCTTCCACACCTTTCGTTCAGTTTATTAGCACCAATTGCCTTATATAAGAAAGACAATACACCGATTCCGAACATGGCGGACATACGCGGTTTTCCTGGATCGAGGAGGCGAAAACGAGGCTAGTCAGTCGTCCGTGATCTGTGGAAAGCTGGCTTTTCCCTTAGACATCACTAAAAACGATTCTTAATGGATATAAACACCATGTAAACACCATGTAATTATACCAGTAACAAAGATGAAGCTTGCACACAGATAATGAATTACTGACTAGCCTCGTTTTCGCCCCCTAGATCCAGGCCGTCCGTTTGTGTCCGCCATGTTCGGAATCAGTGTATTCGCGAATCATTTTGGTAGTAGTGGTAAAATGACGCCATCATGCAAGCATCTTATTGATTGAGTTTCACTTTACATTTTATCTGCATTCCTCTTTACAACTCTCATAACCTCTTTACAACTGACTTCGTACATTCCGTGCGAGCAGAGTCTTCCCTCGGCTCTACCTTCTCTAGGCTGATATACCGCCGTCCACAAACGTTGACAAACGAAACCAGCTTAAAACCAGTTTTAACCGTATTCACGTAATGTGCATGGGCACTGTTGGCGTGGTGGCTGTAAAGATCATTATTTTGACAGCGTTGTTAAGTTACCCCACGCATGAGCGACAAATATAACGACCTATACATCGGCAGAATCAACCCCTTTTCCCCCTCCTCCTCCCCGCAACTAATTCCAATGGAAAATATACTCTGCCAGAAGAGAGCTTAGTACTCTCTCCTTTTAAGAGAATATTAGCAGGAACATCTTAAAAACGTGCTCAACAGAACATGCAATGTATGAGGGTATAGTCCTGGTTCGTCTTCCAGTACTCAGGGGTTAGTGGATTGAGTTCTTTGAAAGAATGTCTTGTTAGGTCCCTGACCACACATATTTCTTGTTCCAAGGACCAGTGGTCAGAGAATGCGTTTCGTGCATGCACAAAGCTCCAAACGCTTTCAAGGGAGACATCTCCAATTGACTTCACATGCAAGAACATTGAAGATTGATCGATTGTGATTACCTAAACATTACCGTCAAGTGCGTCAATTACACCTAAATATTTGTCCAAGTCGTTGGGATAGAATAAAGGAATAAGCGCTAGCAGTAAGTTCAAAAGGAGGTTCACGAGAAGCTTGCTCGTGTTATTTATTTTGAACCCTGGGGCAGCTTGAACCTAGTGCTTTCAGTTGGAACAACGAACATTCTTTTGAAGTATTGAAACGAAAAGATTCATGATATTGCACACTTCTATCGAATATATATTATGTAATATAGACCCCTTGCACGTAACGTCAATGCAGCTCAATTTGGAGCCGGACAAAACAAAATAATTTCAATTTACTGAGAATTGGAACCTATTGCTTTGTCCTCCAAATCATGTGAGCTACATTCTGAGTTAAGGGCTGCAAGGGTACGCAGAGTGACGAATTTTATCTTTGAGCAATTGCAAGTGTACGTATCGCAAACTGATCACAAACTAATGCAATAGTTGCACTTGGAAGATTCTGATGAATTGTCATTTCATAAGTCGGTGATGCTATAATGACTCAGTTTTAGAGACGGGGGTATATATAGATATTTTGTCGATAATCATATATTAGCCGACATCTAAAAGTATATATTCACAAAATAACCGTTAGTATTAATTCATATTTGACTATGTGCTTCCAGTCATTGCTTTCTATGTTTCTCTCGGGTTTTCTCACTCCTCATGTTTAGATCAGAGTATCTAAAACAGAAACTACTGTTTATTTTATTTTATCTTATTTTATTTAACTTCGCCTTTTAAAAACAAAATCAGTGATCAGTTTGATAGATTGGTAACTAGGAGGAAAAAAATGAAAACAAGAAATAGTGAATTGAATGGCGGGGACACCACAACAGCTTTCGCCAATTACTGTGGGCCCATAAACAATTACTATTAGTTACATATGATATTATGTTATAAGTTATAAGTTTCATACTTCTTTCATCAGATGTCAGTTGTCATCAGCAGCTGTCGTCATTCCATGTATTCATGTTTCGTAGGTGGAGTTTTATTTACAAGTGCAAATACTTTTCTTTGTCAAACCAAACAATAGATAGCTTAACTCTTGGCCGTGCATGTTTGTCAACTAGAGTAACTGGAAAACAGCCAAAAATCAACGAAGGGGTTGATTTGAAAAGTAGGTTTACTGACAGGAAGAGAGGACAATGATTGCGTGTTTAGTTCATAAGAAACTTATACATACTGTTAAAGCAATCCTACTTGTCGTTCCGTTGCCTTCAGTGCTCAGTATATGTTCACTGCATTGTTCAGATTACTAGTGCTTTAAGATGCTCAATATACAGGGGAAAGAGTTTAATAGATGTGCTTAAAAGACAACAACAGCTTTTTGAGTCTTTACTTGAAAATTGAAGCTTTTTAAATATTTTTCAAAATTTTTATGTTGCTAGAGAACTTTCAGTTGTGTTTTATGGCAGGGATTAATCGTGTGATTACAGAACTATCTGGCTATTTTTGATGATTTAGGAAAGAATACCTAAATCCCACAACGCTACCCTTAATAGCTCTGTAGCATCACAAAACAAAATAGCTTAGAACAATGCAAATATACGTATACTTCTAAGTAAAACTGTTTACTTTTCACGCTGATCGATATGAAATATGAAATAACCTCAGATGAAATATCATCAATGATAATTGAAATTATATTATAAACTAAATTTGATTTTGTTCCATGAAATATCGGTAGGGAAAATACAATTAGGATTCAAGTTGGCAGATTAGGTGATAATTACCAGGCATATTTGTACATATGTCCTAAACACGTGTCCCATATTTGTACAATCTGATTGTAACATACACTTGGATCGTAATGGCTAAACATGAACTTAACTTTACAATATTAGATATTTTGATGGTCTTTGATGACAAAATACACTTAAATGGTCAGTCAAAGAATGTAAATATTTTTGTGTTCAGCGTCGTGCTACGCTTGGAAACTAATTTGTTTTTAATCTCTGTCTGTACTGTGTTGTTTTTGATGACTCGCTCCTGTTTCCTGATGAACCTTCAAGGAGCATGTTAGCATTCCAAGAGTATGAAATGTTCACCGGAAACAATAAATAATTCCGCTATGTTTGATTGATGAATTTAGAAGCAATCTTGTTGATAATATCTTGGTTTATCAGGCAAAATTACCGTATATTTAGGAGTTTAAATATAGGATAAATTGTATCATATCCAATGAGATCTTCTTCGTGTACGCTTCGATGTCTGTAGTCTTTGAACATATTGTTCCTTCTGTCTCTGAAAGAAAAAATCTCCAGCGCCATGCTTCAAAAGTAGGGCAGCACATTCAGTCTTGCCTTGTCTTATCGCAGTGTTTAGTGGGGGCCAGCCTTCACTATCACATACATTAATATCTGCTCCACTTTCGATCATTTTAGATAAGAGTTCAATGTTTCCTTCTGCGACTATTTTGTGTAGGAAAGGCATGTCGTGATCCTTGTTGCTCTCATCGTCGGAGTTCGCTCTTCGTTCTGTCTCTTCGTCGTTTTCTTCTTCTTGTATTGTACCAATGGCCCCGTGTTCATTTTCACATTCGCTGACATCAGACAAAGATTTGTCTTGGGCGAAAAAGTGCTCTTGCAAGCTGATCTTTCTTCTTCGCTGCATGGTCAAATATTCCTGGTATTGTTGAAATAATAACTGTGGTCCGCGCTCAGTAGTTGGTGCCTGTCAAAAGGTCTTATGCAACAGAACCAAAACAAAAACACAGCCAGTGGCTTCAAATCCCTTTTGAATGTTAATCCTTGTCAACTGGTTGACTTATCAAACCCAAACAAGGTAGAACAGACCACAGCAAAGTAGAGAGCCTACGGTTGTCGTCACCGCTCAGTTCGAAGGACCGGTAGCTACTGTTAATTGTGCTGCTTACGTATCAACATAAGAAGCTTTAATGTATTGGTGTTAAATATTAATGATGCATGAACAACTAATCCACAAAACATTCTCAATAAATCTAATTTTTTCAAGGTTTTTCACACAAAATATATAACACTAATATTCTCTAAAATATATCTTAGAGATTGTTGCTTCCTTCCAATCGAAACTGCTATTCCTAAGGGCAGTTTTTTTGATGATTCGAGCGATTGAATGATATGTTGAAATTTCCCTTGAGAGGTGTTGGAATTATTTCTTATTGTTCTCTCTTAGAACCTACCAATAGCCATCAAAACCTTTCCCTCCTACTTTCGTATCTGATCGCGTTTTTGTTTGTTATGTTCTGGTTATGTTACTATAGAAACAACGTCTGGCGAAGAAAATTCAAAGAGAAAAGTTATATCTTTTATGATAGCATTGTGGCAAAAACAGACTATGCACACGTGTGGAAAGGCTTTCAAAGCCATCACAAAACGGAATCGTAATTAGACTTATTCTAAGAACTAGGATTACTGCTTGTTGTTTTTGAGATTACGAAAAGCTATTTCCATGCAGTAATTTCATTAAGCTATGATTTGAGGATCAGAAGCTTGAATAAACGTCCAAACTCATTGAAATCGAGATATATATGTTTTCAAACAATACAAAATATCAGTGACAAGAAAAACAACTTGCAAGACAGCACTTGGCGTAAACTTCTGGAAAATCTATCGAGTAAAGATTATGGAATATGCTAGAAAAACGTTGGAAATAAGTCGAACTGAGTAAAAGTTACAACATCATTTACAACTGAGCAAGAAGTTGCAAGGAAGTCGAACCAGGGTCCGTCACCTTCCTTGGTGATCCAGGCGAGCGAGATGTGTCCAGTATTTTTCATCAATAACATATTTTTTTTATACTAAATAAAAATAGAATATAATGGGTCAAAGACCACAGTCTACTCCATAATCTTTATAATGCGCCCTCAGTGTTAAACTCCGTCTTAATGTGACTGCAGCCTACTTTTGAACGTTCGATTTGAGCCCACGATATGCGCACGTTATAATAATTTTTTTTTTTAAAGTAAATTTTTCACAAGCATGAACAAATAGAATTGTTTAGGAATTTTTCTTCGACTACATACATTTGAAGCTTGGTAAGCAACAAGCAACAAAACCTTCATCAACCTTTTTTGAAATAGCTGCATAATGTTGCACGAAAGTTTGAATGAAAGCAGAACACAATAAGAACCCTTGTACTTGCAATAGACCCTTTTCGAATATGGCGTCTATGACGTCAAACGAAGAGAATGAGAATGTCCCGGATGTCGAAACTCAATGATTTCCACTAGCAGCATCCGGGACTAGAATGCCAAGAATTTCAAAACACAATCGTTATCTCTCATAACATCCTGGTCATAGACGCAATATTTGAAAAGGGTCTATTGAAAATGTTCAAACCGAACGACTGTGAATACGACATGGCTGAAAAATTTATGCACAGTGCGCTAAAAGAAAAAATGGCCACTTGAAAACTTCTAACACAAAAAATTGGTCTAGGTTTTCAGGAAAAAGCATTTTAGTACTGACAAACATCAGAAAAGTTCTAAACACGATGAAAAAGTATTTAAAACTATCTTGCAATAAATACAATTTTTTTTAACTTTTAAGAAATGAGCTTATCTTCTGCACTTTTTTAGCTTTTTCTTTCGAAACCACAGGCATTTTTCATAGGAAGCTGGTGAGTCCGCGATTTTACCTGCAACCGCTGACTCCTTTTTCAGTCCGGTTATTCAACACTGGTCACAATCATAACAGTCTAACATTGCCTAAAACGACCAAGAACTCAAGGCGCAAATGTTGTACGTGATGCCGCGGATGTTGTGTACCTTGTATACGCAGCGTTCGGGTTTCAGAAACGTGTGACAAGAGGCTTAAAACGTTTTCACCCGAGAAATGTAAACATAACCAAACAATTTAATTAGAATAAGAATGTCATTCGCCGACTGGATGGATCAACAAAGGATTTATTTTTAATACAAGATTTAATTGATCCTATTTTTGCTGCCTCAGAAACTTAGTTTTCTGTTGATTTCAGAGCAGTAAGGCTTCTTTGACATGTCGTTTCTGTTTTGGAATAGTATGCACGTATCGGTGAACGTGTACAGACAGTTTAGACCCTTGTTGGGTTTCCTGTGGATCATGATAAATTGAGATTGAGGAGATCAAGAGGCTGATGAACAGTCCCACTGTCCATTGCCAGAAATATGGGACATGAGCCTGCTCACACATGCGCAATGATGCGTTTCAGCTTACAAAATAGCCGCCGAGTCTGATAGGAAATGTATGGGGAATATAGAGCTTCCTCTATTTACGGCGAATAGGGTTTTATTTACTCTGAGCTCCACATCGCGACAAATAACCCACCCTACAAGCTACTAAATAAGCGTAAAATGATCATTGAATCATGCGACATATTGGTTCCCGGACAACTTGCCTTCGAAAGCTCTAGATTCCGTTTATAGATTCGTCTATAAATCTGGCCACACTTGACCCCAAAATCGTCTTATTTGAAGTCGAAAAAATTTAAAAGTAAAAGAGCTCCTCCTCGATATCACCAAACGAGTGTTTAATAAATCCAAAACCGCTCAAAATAGACAGCATGCCTTCAGAATGTTGGTTCCCAAGAAGCTTAAAGTTAGGTTAAATTTTAAGCGATTCGACGCGTTGTTAGCTCGTAGTTTTCAGTTAAAAATGACAAGAAACCACAGAGAACTGCTCCAAACAGCTTCAAACCCCCTGAATATCGCCATTTTGTTTTTACAAGCTCCTATGGACTGCTGAGATACAATAAGGAAGCTTAAAGTAACGATTTACGTTTGAAACTTGTTTCTTGTCCTTCATAGGCTTCCTGTGGTGAGGCTAGTTGTTCTTTTGATTGTCAAGTAACTATTTTTTGGTAAGAATTGTTTTACTAACATCATAGTTGAATATAAATATGTGCTTGGAAACCACGTAGTTATATTTTTCCTCTAGAAAACCACTTCATTTTCATTCATGCGTAACATCGCTGACAATGTCCAATATTTCTGGCAATGCTATCACTGAGCATAGTTAATGGAGTGGAATGGTTTGGAAACCTATTGTTCTAGGTTTTTGTTCAACCTTTTCTATTGTTATATGACGTTGACCGTGCACAGAGAAGGAAAAGTTGCAGCGTTTGTTCATCGTAAATTAGAGAACATAGACGTTTTTTCCTCAAAAATGTTCTAAAATAGGAGATATTTCTTAATTAATTCTATATGATAAAAATTAATTGTTTACTGAAAAGGGTAATCACCTTTTTGAACGCTTTCTTATTTATCATCTAGTAACTTAACTGTATCTGCGCGGAATTATTTATCCTCTTCTTTGTAATCTTAGAATGAAAATTTTACACTTTCAAAATGATCGTACATGAAAATAGTACGGAAACTAGTATTTTCAGCCATACTTGCTTTGGTTCATTGTGCACGGTCAATATCACGTGATGGTACGTTTCAACATCGCTCGCCAAACAAAAACCTAGAACAATAGGTTTCCAAACCATTCCACTCCATTAACTATGCACTGAGTTTGCAGTGCCTTAAATTTAATATGATTAGTATGCCCCAACGAACATATGTGCCAAGTTTATTGCTCGTACCCAAAAGTGCGCGATCTTTTCGCTAACAGACTTGACTATGTTTGCTTGCTGTTGAGCTTCGATTTCAAGTTCGAGCAGGCAAATGTGCCATACAGTTTTCCTAGAGCTTTGCTATTACGATACGATAGAAGAGAACTGAAGTGAATGAAGGCTTGAAGAAACGCTGGCACGTGATTTTTCTGGATTTGACTGGGGGGCAAACAATGGTTGACTGGGGGGCAACTAGCGATTCTTAAATCAAATCATGTCAAAGTAACTCCTCAAAGTATTCTATCTGACTATTTGTACAACATGAAACCAGAAAACAAGATAAACATACAACCTCCAACATTCTCCAAGCAAGTGAATACGCAGATACTACCGGAAGTGACGTCTATTGATAGTAAGCAATACGACAGGAGAGACTTTAGCGTGCAGCAAAGAAACCCGAGGTTCGGAGGTTCTGTAGGTAGCTTGCTATATTAAATTCTCGTCTTGCAACTAATAAGTTCCTTCTTTTAACTGTCGACTTTCCTACAAAAATCGTTCCAAATCCTTTTGAAAGTCCTCTAGTTCATTTTATGTAATTCAGTAATGTGCCACTTTCCACAGTAGTGTTTATTACGCTGTTTACATTCATCATTTGCATCGTTCTCACCTTGTGCTCGTTTTAATCCGGCTTTGTGATTCAAGTCTCTCCTGTCGTATCGATTCTTCTTTTTAGAGAATGCGCATCTCTCGCGACGTACATTTTTCTTTGATACATTATGGCTCAACGGAAAAAAATTGTGTGAAATGCGCTCAACTTTGTTTGTTTTCACACCGTCAATTAAGGAGGCTAGAAAGGGTTTTTAAACTTGCATATAGACTAACAAAAATGACTAATATATGACCGTAAGTTGACCCAGAATACGGAAGACCATAAAGTAAAGGTTTGAATGAAAAGAAAAATGACGTAACACGTTGCTATGACAACGATAGGACACTTGTGTGCAAAGTTTTTCATTCAAAAAATCATAACTCAAAATCCGCACGGTAAAAATCGTTTAAAATTGGCTGTTTTAACTTGATGATCCAATCTCTGATTAGACCGAAAAATTCTGTGAGAAATTCTCAAAAATCAATGAAGTTAATTTTAGGACGTTCCCCATTACAGAATGTTTTTATTTTTTCTTAGCACTTACGAACCATTAAATAAAAGCCACATGCAAAGTTTAAAAAAAAATTACCGTCCAGTTTTTGAGTTATTTTAGTTCAAGTATGAGGTTTTTTGGAACAAAATTTTCCTATATCCATTTCAAATGATTCAGTGCTACGTCATTTAAGAGCGCGCGCGCTCGTTCAAGGAAATCCATTTCGAGCCTCCTTAAATAAAGCAAAGTCAAGTCAAAGTGAGCAGAGCCAAATTTCCAGATGTAATCGCATGGGTTCAATAGCCAGTCGCAAAGATTTATAGGAAAACTGCAAGGCACATTTTGATTAAAGGTTCTTGCTCGAAAGAGAAGTATAAGCTTGCAAACAAATTAGTTGTTGAGCGAGTGTGGCGACACTTGAATGACTGACCTCCACCTCATTGCCTGATTAAGGTCGAGAGGGGCTGGGACCTAGCTTTATTTGGGGGGGGGGGACAGAAGTCGCATGAATATTGCCTGATTTCAGGCTGAGAAAAAAAAACTAAGTACAAATGAATCTGACTCGATAATGCGACATATCTTGCATGGAATAAATCCAATCAACGCCATGGTTACAGAATGGATAAAGCATTTGGCTGTGAAAGACGGTCAACATAAGCTTAGCTTACGTGCATGTAGGCCGGGATGTAGGCCGTATCGATAAATTACAACACAGTTTGAAAGCAGTAGTTTTAGGAAAGTTAAAACATTGAGTAGCAAAACTTTAAAGTCACCAGATCTTCCTGTTTCTATGAGAAGAACTTTAGGACATTCAAATTTCAGGAACATTTACTAACTACTATCAACTTCAAAGTGACCTCCAACTTTTCAAATCCAATATGGCAGCGACAGATACTGGAAAATTAGGTTTGATTGCTAAGGCTAGGGTCCCATCCCCCATTACACTGTGACATAGCCCCTTTAAGGTGGGTAAGGGTCACGTGAACAGTTCGTGCGAATGGTCTATTTTCATAAAACAAATAAGTACAAACAAGTAGAACTGGGTAGTTAATTTCCTGTAATTCAGCTTCCCTTTTTCCAATTATTTCTAGGCGTTTGAGAGTTACTCAAATAGACTCAGCCCTTTCGGAACCTGAGGAAGAAAATAAAATAGAGATACCTTTAATATGTTGGTATAGATAGGTAGGTAGGTTGGTAGGTAGGTAGGTTGGTAGGGAGGTAGGGAGGTAGGTAGGTTGGTAGGTAGGTAGGTAGGTAGGTAGGTCGGTAGGTAGTTAGGTAGGTAGGTAGGTAGGTAGGTAGGTAGGTTGGTAGGTAGGTAGGTTGGTAGGTATGGTAGGTAGTTTGGTAGGTAGGTGGGTAGGTAGGTGGGTAGGAAGGTAGGTAGGTAGGTAGGTAGGTTGTTAGGTAGGTAGGTGGGTAGGAAGGAAGGTAGGTAGGTATGGTAGGTAGGTAGGTGGGTAGGAAGGAAGGAAGGTAGGTATGGTAGGTAGGTAGGAAGGTAGGTAGGTAGGTAGGTAGGTAGGTAGGTATGGTAGGTAGGTAGGTAGGTGAATAGGTAGGTAGGTAGAATGGGTAATTAAGTAGGCATGTAAGACATGATGGTAGTAATTTTGGGTGATAAGTAAAACTTTCTATTTCAATTTTAACAGAGATATTATCAACTTTAATGAGTAGGTATAGATAGATAACTTTATTGTAGATATGTAGATGATATGTTAGACAGGCAGGTAGGTAGATAGGTAAATAGGTAGGTAGCTTTGGTAAGTAGGTAGGTAGTTATGGTAGATAAGTATTGTAGATAGGCAGGTAGGAAGGTAGGTAGGTAAGTAGGTAGGTAGCTTAGGTAAGTAGGTAGGTAGGTAGGTAGGTAGGTAGGTATGGTAGATAGGTAGGTAGGTAGGTAGGTAGGTTGGTAGGTAGGTATGGCAGATAGGTAGGTAGGTAGGTAGGTATGGTAGATAGGTAGGTAGGTAGGTAGGTAGGTAGGTAGGTAGGTAGGTAGGTAGGTAGGTAGGTAGGTAAGTAGGTAGGTAGCTTAGGTAAGTAGGTATGTAGATAGGTAGGTAGGTAGGTAGTATTACATAATGTAACTTATTTCCACTATAATCCTACTTATTTCAAAAGTTAGTAAATAACTTTAATTAAAAGGCATTTGGTTTAAGTAGCTTCAGAAGAGAAATCACGAAAGGAACATTTTATCGTAAAAAGTACCTTTTAATATTATTTTAGCCTGATTGTGTTTTCCCAATAAAGTAATTTTTATTATTATTATTATTATTATTGTTATTATTATTATTATCATCATCATTATTATTATTATTATTATTATTATTATCATTATTATTATTATTATTAGAGTGCAAACAATATATCCGTGAAATACAAATTACTAAATAGCACAAAATAGTGCTAATTAAACAATAGAAAATAATAGAATTTTCACAAAATTGTACTATTTAGTATAACTAATGTTTCACGGATATATTATTTGCACTCTACTATTATTATTATTATTATTATTATAATTATTATTATTATTATTATTCAAGCATACCAACCTTTTCTAATGTTTTTGGCACCGCGGTTAAGGAGATCGAGGTCGTCAAGAAGCCTGAAATTCCTGTTACTAAAAAAATTCAACTTTGAATTATTTATCTTACTTCTTTTCACCCTGATTTTCAACTAAGGCAACTTTCTCAAATTATACTTATTTCTAATATCTTTGGAAATAACTTTAATAAATATGTATACCAACCTTCACGAACCATCTTTTGCACCGTGGGTCAGGTGATCCAGGGTGGCAAGGAACCTGAAATTCCTGGTACTAAAAAAATCAACTTTGAATTATTTATCTTACTTCTCTTCACCCTGATTTTTAACTAAGGCAACTTTCTCAAATTATACTTATTTCTGATATCTTTTGAAATAACTTTAATAATTATGTATACCAACCTTGATCACGAACCGTCTTTTGCACCATGGGTCAGGTGATCCAGGGTGGCAAGGAACCTGAAATTCCTGGTACTAAAAAAATTCAACTTTGAATTATTTATCTTACTTCTCTTCACCCTGATTTTTAACTAAGGCAACTTTCTCAAATTTTACTTGTATTTCTAATATGTTAGGAAATAACTTTAATAATTATGTATACCAACCTTCACGAACCGTCTTTTGCAGGGACTGCAGAGCGTAATTTTGATTGGGGGGGGGCTAACGACCACCAAATACTGGAAGACCTAGGGGGTTTAGGGGCATGCTCCCATTATTGGGGGGGCTATAGCCCCCCAGCCCCCCCTGCTCCGCGGTCCCTGTTTTGCACCGCAGGTCAGGCGATCCAGGGTGGCAAGGACCCTGAAACTCCTAGTTGAAAAAAAATCAACTTTGAATTATCTATTTTACTCCTTTTCACCCCGGTTTTCAACTAAGGTTTTCAACTGCATAACAATGCCATCTATCGTGAATAAAAGCTATTCAATGTTGAGGTGTTGGTTGGGTTGCCCTGTCCCTTGCCACTCAAAAAATTTTCAAAAAAGACAGATGTTAATCACCCAACATTGAACTGGGGGGTTGGGGGTTGTGTTCTTCTGATTACGTGCTGCATCTTTACATAAAAACACGTTATCGTGCCAAGACTTTTGTCAACGATTGTAGTTTGGTTGGTAGTTGGGTGGGAAGGAAGGAAGGAAAGTAGTCTCTTTTAAGCATCCACTGTCCCAAGGACATCAAAATCACTGGTACCTTAACAGTATGCATTAGAACTAGATACCTTTACTGCAATTTTCATAAATATGCGAACTCTGTAATAATTGCAAGTTGCTCACTGGAATTTGGTTTTTTACTGCTGTCAATCATAAATATAAAAGGTACCGACTGATTATTTTTGATTGATGGAAGCGATAAACCAAATTTCAGCATGCAGCTCGCAGCTACCGAGTTCGCATGTTTATGAAAATAGCAGTAAGATAAAAGTATCAACTTAGTTATCTTACACTGGATCTCACTGCATGAGCACAAAGGTCAATAGCAATCTGTGGAGAAAGAAATCTTGAATTAAGATTTTTTTAAATAAACAAAGATCAAAAAATGAAAATTTATTTTCTCTCCAAACTGTTTCGGAATGTCGTGAACCTACGAACAACTTCCATAGCATGTAAATATACCATGCAACACTCAAAATAACTGTAGACAAGTTCCTGCATTCATTGCACAAAATCTGTTCACCACGATTCTGCTTCGTGCAACGATTGCAAGAGTTTTTCTCACAATTATATTGAGCATTATAGGATATTTGTCATTTCAGTCTCTGGGGATTGCTTGCACCCCAGCAATATATCACTGGCCTCGTGAAATACTTACTTTCCTTTTATAGGCACTCGGTTTTCTCAAGGCAGAAAACTTGTTGCCTATGAAAGCTTTCTCTTTCCTTCTATTTAGGGTACAAATTCCATGTCCAGGAATGTTCCATACCCCAAAAATTTGTTGCAACTCACTGCAATCCAGTATAGATTGTACCAGCTGGTTGTTTTCTTGGGCATCACTAAGACTCGTCCCTGCTGACACTCGTAGCCCTCCAGCACCTTTCCACTATTAAATACAATCCATATAAAAAAAATATAAGTATTATTATACATCTTACTCACTATCGAGCCTCTTATTGTCTGAGAACACACAGCTAATATTCCCTACTTGTTTTTAAGTGGCTAATAATTCATCACAAAATGTTGAAATAAAAAAATGTGTCAATACTGAATTTTTCTCTTCCCAAAAATGACAGACCTACATTTAACACATCAATTATTGACACGCTGATATGAGTAACAGTAACTTACAAACATGCTGGTGCATTAAGATGCATTTACATTATGCATTACATTACATTATGGGAAGCACGGGTGGCGCAGCGGTGAGTGCGCTCGCCTGTCACCAAGGCCACCCGAGTTCAAGTCCCGCCGAACTCGGTGTTGTATGTGAGTAGAGTTTCTAGTTGGTTCTCTCCTGTGCTTCGAGGGTTTTTCTCCGGGTTCTCCGGTTTTCCTCCCTCCGTAAAAATCAACTTCTAAATTCCAATTGGAATATAAACAGTGGACGAATAGCTACTTCTGTAGAGGAGCCACTGCTAAATCATATTTATTTATTTATTTTTTATTTATTTACATTCATACCTTGCTTTCTGAATTGAATTTATCGGCCTTTCCTGCCAGGAAACCATTGAACTTATTAGTTTTGCAATTAGCAAACTGAGCCTCCATATTGGTTTTGCCAAGCTCAAATAGCTTTTTCTTTGGGATCTCTGTTAGGTTATCTGGAGATCGGGTTTACTTGTTATTGGTTCCTGGTCACCTTTATTTTTACTCTGAACTGTTTGATCTTTTTCTGTGTCCACTGTGTAAGGTATTAAAATAATAATTTAGGCTTTTAAGTAATAATTCTATGTACATGTAGCTACATATGTATAATATAATCAACTGCCATGTTCTACAAGCTTTTATCCCACACCATAGAAAATACAGCCAATCAGGAAGCAGGAAAGCCGTCGTATATTCGTCGGTATTCCACTCTTCCTTCCCATCATGCACTGTGCGTTGAGTCTACGCATTTGTATTTTCTATGGTGTGGGATAAAATGGTTATACAATGGTTTCTCGTGGCATACCGTGGATATCCCACTCATCACTTGTATTTTCTTTGTATACACACTCGCCTGAAGGTTCGTGCGTACACTAGAAACTACAAGTGACTCATGGGATATTCCACGGTATGCCACTCGAAACCATCGTATAACTAGTATGTCTTTAAGCTCAATTCTCCTTATTCCGTATGCCTTGTGATTTCTATATGCACATACCGGTTGAAATATTCTGAATTTCCCTTTTCAGTGTTAAGACCAAACATAATGGCAAATTCAGTTGCTCAAACAGTTTGTCATCAAGATTGGTGATCATTTCCAGATATTTTTTCAAACTGCAAAAAAAAAAACTAATGTAAAAGGACAATATAGCACATAGTCTACACCTGCATTTCAGAAATATTCTCACATATTGACATATTTGTTAACCTACATCATTATTACTATTATAATAATAATAATATAATAATTGTTATTATTTGACTATGTGTCTTCTGCGAAATTTTTATTTCTTAAACCAAGCTTTCAGCCATCTTGGCCATCATCAGGGTTGTAGTACACGTATTATGTTTAAAATAACGTACGTAGTTAACAATAAGCGCGCGCATACAGGAACAATCATAGAAAGTACAGCAGCGCGAGCTAATAAACTGAATAGAGCGCGCGGAAGGACAAATTAACAATGTAACAATAAATGGAAAGAAAGAAAGAAATATGACACCAACTGAATGGAAATCTTAAAATTAGCTAGATGAAATAAAAACCTTAAATAAATTTTAATAACGGAACATAAGCGTCAGGTAATGTCCTTCCATTGTCTCTATTAGTTAAAACACTGTTGTTCTTGTTTTTTGCGATAAGAATTGATTCCATCCATTTTCTCTGGTGCCATCTGGTCTCATTCTTTAGAATGGTTGTACCAGTCCAGTTGTAATCTACTAAGATTTGGAAGTTCCTATGATATGACTCACATCCTTGGTGGGGCAGGCAGGATTTACCTAAAGGAAATAATACAACATCCTAGGTTGGGACAGTCCCACAGACTGACTAAATAATTCCTTATTCCGAAAGTGGCATTTCCTAGTTGTTAGTATAGATAACATATCACTGTATATTCGAGTAGAAGATCATAAGTGGTCAGGAGTAACTATCAGTTGTACCTTGTGCTTGGTGATCAGCTCATCAACGTATCCACCAAGGCCAATCTTGACAAGAAAGTCTTTTGATTCAGTACTCTGCAAAATTAATAAAACCAAATAAATAGAGGTTATTAAACTGGAAGTTGTGTAATACGGCTTAGTAGTCTTAAAAGTCATTGTTTTATCGTTTAAAAAATCAAGGGGAGTTACGGAAAGTGAAGTAAAATCGTGCGTTTGCTCCAATTCAAAATGGCCGCCTAAAATCCCGGGGGGGTACTCCCTATTATTGACTATACGGGATGCTCCGCCCGAAAGGGGTACTTTTTTCAAGCCGCACGTATAGAAAAGGGGTGGAAATTTGTGAGTTTTGGTATAAAAAGGGTAGATTTTCTTCAAAAGTATATGAAAGGGGTACCTTTTCAGGCAAAAAGGTATAAAAAAGGGGTAACTTTTTGCTGAAATTTGGTATAGAAAAGGGTAAGGGGTCGTGAGTCCGGGCAGAGCATCCCCGTATGAAACGACCCGAAGTACCCCCCCCCCCCCCCCCGGGCTAAAATCAAGACAAGAAAGGGCTGGTTTCATCTCCAAAACCAATCAATATTCAGTCTCATCGTTAAACATTTACCTTAAATGAGTCTCAGTTATTATTCTACAACATTTTCTTCGGTCTCGTTGAAAAACTAATATACTGTTTGTGTGTATTTTAAAGCCTACATGAATCGGTACTTCCCCGGCATAATTTTCAGGGAAAGCGCGTTCGGGCTGTTACAGTTAAGATAATGATAACGGTGTCATTTTAAAACAAAGTTGTGATCTTACCTTTGGGGAAGCCATTGATAATTTGGTATACTTCGTAATATTTAAGGTTGAATAGAGATATTGAACTCGGGGGAAATACACGGTTGTCTTTATGCTTCACAGAACGAAAAAGAGCGGGAAAAATGGAGTATGACCTTTTAGTGATTTCCGCTGACCATACAAACTGCCGAACTCGATTCCAAGCCTCTCTCTTCCACAAATTATAAACTATAAACAAAAGGGCTCTTTTACGACTTACACGCTTGAATTAATACAATGTTTCTGTTCCAATGCTACTTATAGCTAGCAAATATGTTGTACACAAAGAAATTCGTATGGTCAAGGTCAAGGTCCAACAGTGATGAAAGAGAAACAGATAGAAACTTGGAAGTTTTGGACAATGATCACAGTATCATAATACATGCTACATGTAGTGGTCATTATGCTTATACACCTCCAAATAACAACCAGCTCATGGCAGCTAATGATCAGCAACTTTCAGATGATGAAATAAGCATAAGTCAGGATAGTGACTCTAATGCTCTAAACAATCAGAAGTATCAGTCGACGAATCTAATCACAGTGATAATAGTAATTGCAGTCAAGATGAAGATGAAAGCGAAGATGAAGACAGGATTGACAAGGAGATGGAGAATTGTATCTTAAGAATATTAGACTATAAAGTGAAGTATGGTTGGTCCCAAGAGGAGACCCTCAGTCAGCTGCAAAGTCTTTACGAGTTAACCAAGAATGATCATATTCCTCACAAGACATGGTCAGCTGTAATGGTATTTTTGAAGATATAAAAATTCCTTTACATTTCAAAATATGTTGTGGTAAAGATCATGTTACTCTAATTGATAGTGACAGTGATGAGTGTCCTAACTGCAACAATCCAAAGGATAGGTGCACTGATTATTTTGTCCTTGGACTGAACTTACAATCTATATTTGTTAGCAAGACTAAAACAAGAGATCATTTTCTCATTGGGAAGATAAAAATCAATGGTTACAAGGAGGACATTGAAGTACAATATAAAGAAATATGGCATGGCTCAAGGTTTTGTGAACTGTCCTATTTCTGGGATGAGGCAAGAGAGAGTGTAATACCAACATGTTGCCCAAATTGCAATAACATTATATCTGTTGACGAAATTGTTCAAGCTGCAGGTGTGAATGGACTTTTCGCTCACAATCCAGTTAACTTGTCTAGTTGCACAGAATGTACTTTTGACTTTTTTTACACTATTAAAATTATGAAAGGAAATCCTCTTAATCAGGCAAACATCTTTCATGAAGATAGATTCAATGCTTTTTCTAAAAAGACAAGAGGAATTGCTGCAATTCATGTCAGTAATGCATGTACAAAAAAAGAGCAGAGGCTTCATGGAAAAAGTCTCTGTGTGTACAGTTTCATTCCTACTCATTTACTGAAGGAAGGCATTCTGGAGGGGAATTACAAAGTGAGAGCATTACTGTTACTTGGTACTGCTGATTTGAAGGGTCATCAAGAAATAATCTTATATGCTGGAGGTAAGTACATGTAAGATAACCAAATATGTAACGTACATGTAAACACTTAAAAGTTTTTTACATGATACCTATATTATAGACAATGTCCCTGGTTAGATATACCGAAATCATAAGATCGATCGACTGTGGTCGCCTTCTGCTATATTTTTTTATTTCAATCAGTTCAACCGAAGCAGTTCACGGTCAGACTTGGTTGTCCAATATATAGATTTCTCAAGTGGTTGGTAATTTAGCTGTCGGTAAGCTGTTGGAGGACCACTAATACCGACAGCTTTTTTACTGTGCTGATTGTTCACTTTAGCAATGTCAAATACATTTTAAATACATACATTTATAATGTACCTGTATATCAGAGTTACATAATACATGTATATAAGATATAGCAATATATAGTTTCATTGCAACACGAGTGTGCATCATCAGAGGGCAGAGATATTATGTGTGCACTTACTGTACAAAATGTATGTTTACAATTATGTTGCAATGTTTAAATATTTGTTTTCTGATGTTTTTAAGGTTGCAAATGTGGTTGCCGACGTTGTTTAGTCAATGGTACCTACATTCCATGAAAGCGCCATTATTATTTTGGTAACTTTGGTGAACGGTATCGCAATCCTAGTGCTCTGCAGACTGCTACCTACCAATTAGAGCATGGTAGGAGGGTAGATAATGCCCCAACATTAAATCAGCGACATCATGTTCAAACTGAAACAGGAGTGTGTGGTGTGAGCATTCTTTTTGACTTATACAAATTGTATAAATTTGACCCAATATTATGACTATTGATCGCATGTACCTTACATTTAACATGCTGAAAATAGAGTTTCTAAAAAAAATGTGGCCAGATCTTGGGGACAATGCAGGCAAAGCAGTTGATGATAGAGATCCAGAAGTTGGTGGGCTCATTGTTCATGGGAAGTTCAACTCTGCTCTTCAAGCTATTAAGTGGACATCTGAAGAGAAGGAAAAGGGTGTTGCTAGAATGAAAGCCCTAACAGACAAACTAGGGGGCTGGAAATCAAATGAGTTTAAAAGGTAAGCCATCAATTCATTATTTTTGTCATACATGTAGAGTACAATCACTAAAAGTCTGCAACACTTTTGCACTATTCAGTAATACACGTAAATACACTATAGCACCAACTAAATGATAGAAAACAAAGGTGAACTGTGCAGTTCTTGGTTTTCACGTGACATCATCGTTGCCATGTTGATGTCCCATGAACAAAATATTTCTCATTAGTATCCATTGTTAGGGACACCAACATGGCCGCCATGTCTTTGTCATTTTATTCCCTTAGGAATAAGTGAAAACCAAGAATTTAGCAGTATTACTATTTACAGGGCTCATAAATAAAGGTTATTGACCGAGCGTGAGGTCCGTACAGGGGGATATTGGTCGAGTACTTTTTTTGTGTTTGTATGGACCGAGCCGTAGGCGAGGTTCATAAAAACACAAAAAAGTATGAGACCAATATCCTCCTATCCGGACTGAACAAGCTCGGTCAATAAGATGTTTATTATGATGGCGGAAATTTTTTTAAAAAAACTTAGAAATGACCCCTAAGAAGGACCAATCAATAACGTATCATTTTGGTTCAGTTTCTCGATTTTATTTGTATTTTGATACTAGCATCAAACGCCGTCTGCTCGTATGAGTTTATGACGACGTCTTTGAAAAGAATCATTGTTGTTGATCTTATACCCTAAGCGGGACCACAAAACTCAGCTGGTGGGCATTCTCGTCATTATCACCCTAAGCGGGACCAAAACACTGACTTCAAACCCTAAAAGGGACGACGAGGACCCCGCCCCCTTTTATAAGGGAGTCCCCCCCCCTCCGGGCCTTAAAGACTAGCATGTCTGATGAAATAGCTAGCTATGTTTATTTCAGGATCGAAACTGCTCACTGCCAAACAAACGTTTTATCAATGTAAATACTCTTAGCCAAAATGTGTTTAACTGGTAATTTTTTTTTCCCTCAGTTTTTGTTTTCTGTATTTTCATAAATGGAAATATTCAACAAGGAGTCTTGGCAGTTCGCTTTCTTGTAGATCACTATCAGCTCGTCTGACTTCTAAAAGTTCTTTGAGTCTGCTCGCTTTCATCAAAGCTTTGTTTGTCAGTCGTTTTGTAGTTTGTCTCAGTATATTTTTTTGTATCTGAGATCTGGTAAGATCTAGTTTGATCATTGCTAGATAGTTCATAGATTCTCTTAGTCTATTTTGACTAGTTTGTCTAGTTCTACGATTCTCATAGTTTGCTCATAGATTCTAAAAGATAGCTCATAGATACTCAGACTTCTCTCTTTGAGTACGTGGACCAACCAGTTCCAAAGTCGCGCAATAACATCGTTTAGTGTGGGTCTACCACGTACGGCGTGTGCGTTTGTAAGTAGTTTAAGCGTACCGTTAAAAAAGCTAAAGACAATGGTAGGCCACAGAACCAAACACCGAAAGCTATTCACAACACTCCTAATGATATGCAAAAGTTGAAATTATGTATAACTACTACATTCCATCGTGCTGGGGTGCTAATAAGCACGTGAATTACGTAACCCAAGGAATATAAAGCAGAGCAAGGCTCAATAATACCATTCTTGCTCAGAATTTCGAACAGCGATAGAGTGCAGGACTCTTTTTCTCTCTGTTTTGTACGACCACGCGAATATCGAGAAAGACAACGACAGGGCGGATAACAACCAACCAGAAATTCAAGTTCCCGTAGCAGCAGATAACGTCCCCGAAGATGTTTAATTTGTGGGTGAGTTTTTACTAGAGATCTAACGTTGATAGTGAGTTATCACCAAACTATTCAATCTTCGAGTGAGCTTGTTAACCTCCAATGCATGAGCTACATTTATTGTGAGTTTTTCACTAAATTCAGTTTAACTCTGAGCAAAAGTGAAGCTAAATGTTTGAGCTTCTGCTTACGAATGAAATATTTGTAGCCTTAATATACTTGCAACGCTGAACAATAATGATTTTTGACTGTTCGCTGACTGAGATTCCTTGTTTGTGATACAGCAATAGCTGGGTTTCAATCAGCTGATAAAAGTCTTTGAATTTCATTATCTGCTCCAAATGGTGGTCAAACACTGACCACCATGTGCTGTCAGCCAGAAAGAATTCTATTGAAAACTTGTGATTCAGCTGATGAACATTCCGCACGATCAGGAAATGACGTCAAGTGAAACCCAGCTATTGAAAGAAGAATTGAACCGACTAAAGGAATCTGTAAACCAGGTGACAAAGCTATCAGTCCAATCCATCCTGGAAAGGTTCACGGTGAAATGACGGCTTTTAAAAAGGGGATCTACACCAGCCCCCCCGGTTATACTGGGTCTAAGCTGTCATCTCTCTGTGGACCTGTAGGGGTTTCGTCGACTCTTTTAATTCACTCTCAGTCCAAAAGATTAAGATAAAATAAAATGATATAAAATTATAGAGGATGCTGTGATGTCTTAAGAGACGAGACGAGACGATGTCTTATAAGAGACGATCAGTTTGATTATCTCGTGACTCGTGTTGTGAAGCAAAATGATGTTCACTGGGTCGACGCAATGGGAAACCCTATGCAGGTCTGCAGAGGGATGACAGAAAACTCGCGTTCCCAGTAGAAGATTCGCGAAAGAGGGCTAATAGTGAATGAAACATAAATAAATGAATAAATCATTGAAAATGAGTAAAATGTCTCTCTTCAACCTTCACAGTATATCTAATTTTGAGGAAGATTTGGATTGAGGTTTGGCAAGTTTTGGGGATGTATTTGACTATATTATTGGGAAATATTGGCGTTTGAAGTGATAGTATGATGTATAACTGCAGTTCACAGATAAGGATTAGTCAACCCTGCGAAATATTTTATCCATACCTCATTCCAACTGAGCATGAATGGGAGTGTTGTAGAATAGATTACTATTCACAACACTCCTAATGATATGCAAAAGTTGAAATTATGTATAACTACTACATTCCATCGTGCTGGGGTGCTAATAAGCACGTGAATTACGTAACCCAAGGAATATAAAGCAGAGCGAGGCTCAATAATACCATTCTTGCTCAGAATTTCGAACAGCGATAGAGTGCAGGACGGCCCACCCACCCTCCCAACGATATTCGCGTGGGTCGTACCTCCTCTACGTCTAAGTCAAGCTGTTCCAGCTTGTCTTAGACCACGCTGCGAAATATTTTATCCATACCTCATTCCAACTGAGCATGAATGGGAGTGTTGTAGAATAGATTACTATAAATACCTCGTGCTCGATATCATGTGGCAAATTCTATTAAATTGTCGATCATATTTGTACACAAATACATAACACAACACAACTTCATTGGACAGACTATTGCTATGGTTACAAGTTCTCGACAAATCATGACGTGTGACGTCACAATAGACATTATGGTCTACCTGACGCCCGAAAAACGGATCTCATTTTAAGACTGGTTTGCCACCATGGCAACCCGGTAATTAATTCATTTTTAAGATAGTCAACTCCTAACGGATATGCATGACAGTTTCACAATTACCATAATTATTAAATAAACCCCTCCTGGCGGCTGGGATATCGGCTGATAATGTCCGAGGATGAGAAATGGTCCGAAAAAAGAACATTTGGCCGAGAAGCGAAGCTTCGAGGGCAAATGTGATATTTTGAGGACAATTTCTCATCCATTTGGTAAATGAAAGCTGTTTGACATTGAATTATTCTATTGTTTGACATTTGTTGTCGAATTGTTTGTTGGTTTTTAGTAGTTTATAAAAACAATTTCGAAAACAAACCAAAAACTTCATTCACGAAACATGGATTCTTACCATTGAAGACATTTACAGTATATTTTGTTGATTTTTTCGTGTTTGCTGGCGTAGTTTTCTCAACCAGTCTTTGTATTTTACTCTCACTTGTTTGTAAAAAGCGAGTTTCTTTGTTTTCCGTGTTTTTTCCTTTCTTTTTTTAACGTGTTTACCTTCTGCTGGACGAATATCACGTGACCCATTTGAACCAATGACAGCGAGCGAAAATTCATCGTTGGGTTATAACACAGAATAACACAATACGCATTCTAATTATCAATGCATTTCACGAGTAAGATAAAATATTTGCGAAAGATCTGTATCGCCTTCGGCTCGCCATTGTAAATACCCATACAGATCTTCCGCTCATATTTTCATGATATTACATAATAATAAACTTTTTAAAATAGCTAACTCGTCGTGGAACTTTTCAGAAACTATTCACAATAGACCTCATCGGCTTGGGGTAATGTTGTCCCATTTCAGACCACGTGTCATTCTCTTGAGAATAAGATTCTTTGTTTGAGTTGTATCCATATTCATGTATCTTCTCATGCGCAACCGTTAAACAATGAAATGATACTCTGGGGAATGACACGTGGTCTGAAATGGGACAACATTACACCGAAGCCATGAGGTCTATAGGATAGACATTATGAGAAGAAAGGCGTAATATTTATTTTATTTAACCTAGGTCAAATAAACAAAAAACTACTTTAAGTATATCTCTTGCAATTGAACAAAATAGTGCGATATATTAGAACGTTTTCGTATAACCCACTTTTAACATGCAAATGAGCCGATGTGTATAAAATTGAAACAGTATGGATAAAAAGTTAAATTTTACACCGTAAAAAATAAGAGAGATCACTTACTTTTTACGGTGTAAAATTTAACTTTTTATCCATACGGTTTCATTAGAAACACCGACGCAGCCCACACTAGCTTACCGCTAGTTATCATCTCTGTATAAAATTGAGTGAGGTGTGCTTCATGCAGGCTTCATGCTTCAGTGACTCGCGCTCTCGGCTTAGAATAATCAACATAAAAAAGTTGATTGACAACGAAAGCATTTATTATCAACAATGTACAAGGCAAAATATTAAACTGCCCTCACTAAAACGTTCAGTCTAGCGGCCATTTACCGCACTGCTTCGATCTGATCTACGCATTATTTTTGTCTATTTGCATGTTTGTCGACTTTTTTTCTTCTTCGTGTAATGCGGCCAATTAGGCATGACCTAAACAGTATTGAGAGAATAGAATCGCTGATTGGTCTTCCGTTCAGCTTCGCTCGCTCTCATACTGTAACTGGTCATACAAGCATGGCGTGTCTGTGCAGTTATAAGAAATGCTTTTTTCCACTGATAGTGATATGTCTTTTTTGGTTAATAATTATTGCTATTTGGTATTTGAGAGCGAACGTCGCTTTACAGCCGGAGTCAGGGATCGACAATGGCGAACTACAAGTTGATGAAATTAGAATTACGGATAACTTAATAAGTCATGCTCAACAAAATCGCAGCAAAAATCACCAAGAATATATTTTTGTTTTATCTAAAAGGAAAGAGTCGATTCGAACCAGTGGAATCGACACAGTCGCGCCACATCTGCAGTCAGGGATCGACAATGGCGAACTACAAGTTGATGTTATAAGAATTACGCTTAACTTTACAAATCAACGAAATCGCAGCAAAAATCACGAAGAATATGTTCTTGTTTTACCTAAAAGGATGGAGTCGAATCGAACCCGCAGTGGAATCGACGTCGTTTATGAAGAAATTCAACATTTAGTCGATATTTTGCAATCCTTTCGTCAGTACGACGCAGCGACGTGTCATGCTTTTAAACACGATCCAAGCCACGATCCACAGAAACTGAAATCATGTTGGTTCAAGACAAGAAACTGGACTATGTTTATTTACGGCCCGAATAGCAAGAAATACCACAGACATGGAGAACAAAATCTGCCTTGGCTATGGATTTGTAACATCGTGGAGTTTCCCTTTATCATTCGTGAAAGCGTATTCAATCGCATAGGGCTTAAACAATCTTATGGCGAGGCCACGCTTTTGGACTTCTTTCTACGAACAAATGGAAAGTTAAAAATTGCAGTATCTCAAAAATGTTTTTTTACTAAAAACCAATCAAAAACATACCAAGAGATACCCGAGACTAAACGTCAAGTATACCTGGATTACGCTCTTCTAGGATATACTCACAATATACTGCGAGTTGTCAGACAAGATTCCATCACTTGGACCACATGTTCGTATAAGGATACTTCTTGTCCAGATATCCCAGAACAGAAGACTAGAGCAGACAACATTCTGTTGCCGTATTGTTGTAAAACCAAGTTAAATAATATCTTGTTCCATACCGTCCATGCCTTCAGTCAAGTAGGAATTGAATATCGAGTGTGCTTTGGTACTTTATTGGGCGCCATTCGATCGAAAACTATAATACCGTGGACGCAAGATGCAGACATTTGTTTGAAAACTGAGGACTGGAAAAACCAAACCTTTGAAAAACTAAATGAGGCCTTAAAGCCAAGTAAGCATTCGTGGGCATTTCTTCAAAAAATGTATCGTATAGTTCCACTTGATGCTTTTGTCAAACATATATCCAACTATTCTCTGGTATCGGAGTCAGACTTGTTTAGTGAGCAAGCCATTCGATACATGCAAGAAATGCTTCCAGTTCCTGAACCTTCGTGGTTAGTTTCTCCATATGCTGACCTTTATAAATATGACAAAATCTTTCAAATGGAAAATATCAACGTTACTATAGATGGTTTAGAATATTCTACTGGAGGAAAACCACATGAATTACTGCGTGAATGGTTTGGTGGTAAATATATGTCGAAAAATGAGAGGGATAGAGTTACCTCGGGTGCCGTTTAAAACTAAACACTGTTTGCAAAAGTGATCAGGCTATAGACCGGTTTCACAGAGTCTACAGTGTATAACTTGGAGACATGCTCAATTTTTGTGTGATTTACGTGTGCTAGAATCGATCGAATAAGTATTGTTATTGTTACTGCTTAACTTCAATTCCTGTGAAAAATATAGTAAGACACGATGAGATTCTTATAAAAAAAAAAGGAAATAAACGTGGCTACGTCTCATAAGGAGAGAAGACCTCATGAGAATGTTAAGTTTACGCAGGGAGGTGGTTTACGCAAATAAAATAAAACTAAAATAAATACGAGTCTCTCGTGAATATTTTATTTCAGGTAAATCAAAAAGTAGTTTGTTTGATGTATTTTCATATAAACTTCTGAAAATCTTGCACGTACGATGTGAGCTATATTACGAGAGAAAATCTTTACACGATATCATGATAATTGGTGATGATTACAATGCAAATTTTGGTCTGTTTGTATCACAGTATCCACCAAATGTGTTACACCAGAGACTGGGTTCAAAATCTTTACTGACAAAAGCAAAGCACCAGAGGATGGATAAATTGAATTTTTTAATCGCATTTGCATCAGTTGCATCTTATCTAGATTTCGAAGTGTAAACAAATAAGTCGCTCCGTAATTCAATGGTTAATATGAGTAAACGGTCTTCTTCCTTATCTTCGACACATAACCTCCGATTTATACATAACCATGGTTTCTGGAAAATCTGGGGTTGCTGGAATCACAAAGGAGATATCTAGAGCAGTTTGATGTGTAAAGGATTGTCTGACTCTCTCTCTCTCTCTTGCATGGATGACTTCAATGAGAGATTGCTCGGCTAGAGACCACTTTCGCCGTTTAGAACTCATATATAACCAGGGTTCGTGCAGGTCCTTGAACTCCTTGAAAAGTGCTGGAATTTGAAAACTCATTTCAAGGGCACTTGAAACTCCTTGAAAAAAGAAAAAATTCCTTGAAAATTGTAAATACTCCTTGAAAAATATTTAGAAAGTTTTTTGTAACCCAAAACGCCTGTTTTCCTCATCTAAAAGTTCGTAATCCCGATCGCACCCATCGTTATGTGGTCCTTGAAAATTTTCATTTTGGTCCTTGAATACTCCTTGAAATGTCCTTGAATGTCTTCACAAGAAGCCTGCACGGACCCTGTATAACGAGAAAAGTATATTTTATTCACACTTTTATGCTAGTTTTAAAGTAAGAAATCATCCAAAGGCAGATATAAATCTAAAATACTTTACAGCCAAAACCGTTGTATCGCGCGGAATGATTTCAAATTCTTCACTCGGATTGGGTTTTTCCTAGCCGTCAATCATTATGCAAATTAGAGGTTGAACAAACTTGCTCGATTGCTTGCACAGATTCCGCCATTACAAAGTGCTTCAAATTCAAACTTCTTCGATCATTTAAAAATAATCGATAGTGTTCTAAGCTTTAAATCGAGAGGGAGAATTGTTTTTCAGCCTTTTTCCTGTCAAGTATTCAAGCTATTGCCATGATAATGGAATGCTGTACTAGTAATGGTCTCCCGTGAGAATCTCGAGCTGTGCACTAGTAGACAAGGTAGAATATTTTGCTTAAAATCTTCAAAAAATTCTTTTGAAAGATAGATTTTTGCAATTCAGAAACTGGTTCGTATAGCTAGTAATACCGAGCCTCAGCTGGTTTCCATATAACAGCTGTAAGAGCAATACATTTATTTACAGATTACGATCGCAGGGCTGTTGTTTTGCATTTCAAACCGAGTAACGAATTCACAATAGACGTCTATTTATGGAGATTCTAGGGCTTTGAGAAGATTAGTAATAAAACAGAAGGTTAAATATCATTATTGTGGAGTTATTTCAATTAATATATTTACAATCTGATTTCCACCGTTTAGCACAAGTTCTATGTATGGTCAAGAGACACACGTTCTTGATGTTTCGATGTTGGAGTTTTCATCAAGGTTTTTCAGCCTCATGCAGGAATATAATGCTTATTTCCTAAGAATATTCATGAGCTCGATCTTACGAAGATATTAATATTTTTTCTTGAAATACCGTCGATTCGTCTTAGATTATCTAGAAAAGTTTGAATTTGAAACACTCTTTAATGGCGGAATCTGTGCAAGCAATCGAGCAAGCTTGTTCAACCTCTAATTTGCATAATGATTGACGGCTAGGAAAAACCCAATCCGAGTGAAGAATTTGAAATCATTCCGCGCGATACAACGGTTTTGGCTGTAAGGTCTGAATGAGTGACGCCGTGTGATGCCTATTGTCTTCGATACTCATTCGCAAATTCACACTTGATTTCAAATAGTACCATTTGTTTCACGGGTTAATGAAATCCACTCTAGGAGAATCGCGATACAAAACTTATTGCGATTTTCAGTCGTCAATATATACGGGTAATCTTGAAGGCGTTGGAAGAAAATATACGGTACTGCCCCTAATACGGAATATATTTTCTCCCAACTAGCCGCCAAAAACCTAAATAGGTCATAATAATAGATATTTTTATGCACTAACAATTTTCTACCTGTGTTTCTTTGTAGTGTTTTTTGGGACTCGTGCAGCTGGTAGAGTAGGGTGGCAGGATTTGGGGCCTTTATTTCCTTGGAGGATTTTTTAGGGGGTCCCGAACATTCCTAATAGTCCACCTGTTCTAATAGACAAACAAATAAAAAAAACACAAGACTAACTGGACCAATTTCCTGTAAAATACTTTATCTTCTCTTGAAAATCTATCGAGGCTTAGTTCATATATCCACCTTCAGATTGTATATCGGCTTGTTTCAAAGTTATCGCCGAAAACCTACAAAGCTGAGACCTATTAGGGTATTGTGAGAGTGGTGTCCCAAGTAAGGATTCACGTGAATTAACTTATTGTTTAGCAATCTTTTATTCCTCTAGCTTATGGCTGTGCTCGACCCAATAATTTTTCGTGCGTACCGTCCGCGTTTGAAGCTCCAGTATAAAAACGCGTTGGGTTCGATTTCAAATTCACTTGAACACATTTCTTTCATAAAGATTGAATTATGATTTAGCATGTTTTTTGGAGAAATCGGACATCATTTCAATTGATTATTACGAAATATATGTTTTAGCCTTGAGTCCAATATTAGCCTTTAAAAGCACTCTCTAGTAAAATGCTTCATGCTGCTTACACCTTGAATCTTTGTCCCCAGTTGTGGAAAGTTTTATCAAAATTTGTAAGGCAGATTGCGAGATATCGAAGATTGTTTAAATAAAGTGGATAATTTACTCAAAATCTAAACAATAAAAAATTTATTATTTCTTGGGTATCTTTTAGCAAAAAACATCGTTCGTTCTTTTCTCCTATATCTCTTGCTCACTATATGGCAATTGAAGAGCAATCGAGCCATACGATCTTCTCAAAACGTAAAATATATGAGCCGGACCAAACATTCAATGTTTACTTTTGGTCGCGGTTTTGTATACAATTTCACCAAAATACGAAAATCATAAAATTTGTCTATTTGTTTCTTAAAAAAACTTCAAGGGGGCTTCAAGCTATTAATGTTTCGTAAAGTCTCTGATTTTCATGTTCATTGGGAAGTTTTTAAGGTAGTTAATGTAGACGCAAAGTTGAGTAATATTGAGATACCGCTCAAAGATTTTGTGCTCTGGGAGTTCTATTGTTTAAGGATTGGCACAACAAGACATTCCTTCCCACCATTTGCATGATTTCACCGCGCTTGGCTGCCCTACGAATCATTTCCGAAGTATGGTAATATATAGATCTTATTGATCGCTTTCTTTTCTTTTCTTTCCTTTTCTTTTCTTTCCTTTATGTTTCCATCTTTTTCTTTTGAAACGCACAGGGTAACGTTAACGAAATATCTAAATATTACTATACTTCGGAAATGATTCGTAGGGCAGCCAAGCGCGGTGAAACCATGCAAATGGTGGGAAGGAATGTCTTGTTGTGCCAATCCTTAAACAATAGAACTCCCAGAGCACAAAATCTTTGAGCGTAAAGTTGGGATCATTTCAACCCCATATCATTGCTTTTTAGAGTATTTTTGGGTGACACGATGCAAATAGACATAAAATACGAGGAACCATACATGTTTTGAACTTCAACAGGGAAAAACCCTCAAATTTTGCACGAAACTTCGCAACAAGAACAATCAGGTATTTGCCATTGCATGTGTTGTAGAACATCGTGTTTTCTCCTGTGCCACAAAGGTTTTTTCTCCAGGTTCTCTGGTTGTTCCTCCCTCCATAAAAATCAACATGTGAGTTGAGTTGTATGCATAGAATATATAATGTAGTGGTAGTGTGTGTGAGTGACAGTGGACCAAACTGGAAACCAGTATCCATTTACTGATTTTGTATCCCACTATTAAAAAAAGTGATTTATAGTCTTATTCAATTCTCAAGGCTTTCAAAAAGAAAGAAGGACAACTTGTGCAAAATAATGTAACCAAAAACAAATTTAAAGATTTTATGTTTCTTGCAGGTGGAAGTGCTTGACAAGACAAAATCTTTGAAGCATTGTGAACACTGGACGACAGTTGGTGTGGATTTCAAAATTTCAAGCTGTGCATTACTTAGGGATTTGGAGGCACCTTTCCCTTTAGCTGGTTTATGACCACGACTAGATAAGCTACTATAATGTTTGTTACAAAGCTTCAGTTCCTTTAAAAAGTCTATGTTTCTGCAGGATGATAATAAAGAAAGACTACATTTCAATTCATAGACTAGCTCCTATCATACTGTCACATTTTCTTGTACCTGCATGATTATTGCAGCAGTTTTTTATGCAACACAGCATACCCCCAGGAAGCCTGCTATTCATAATTACAATTCCAGAAATAGCATCAAGGCCGGTATAGTCATAAAGAGAAAACCAGTAGTTATTTTGTATTGTTTTGCATTTTTTATTTATTTGCAATCTTAAATCAAAAACTGTAGCATATGGAGCAAATTGGAACATCTGAATTCTACCTGATGTATCTATCACACTGATTTGGGTTTATGCTAAAAATTTCCCCATAGAAACATCTGGGTGGTGCAGCTCAATATTCTGCATGCTAGAGTATGCCATTAAATAATCCCTGTAAAAAGTAGAGAGGAGTCCAAAATATATTCCCCTCAGAAGTGTTTAAATGAAAAAAATGCACACTCAAAAAAAAACACTTGTCACAATTTTTTAACTGAGGTAAGAGTTTAACAAATGTTATTGTAACATGCAACAATATTTTAATTCATGCAATGATATTTCAATTCATGCAACAGAGCAGTAGAACAATTCAATATTATAGCAATATACTGTAAGTTTATATCAACTATCAGACAAAAGGAGTGAATAAACACTGAACTAAGCAATAAGTTTGTAAAAAAGCGCAACAATATTAACTTTTATAGGGACAACACAGATGACAATCATATACCTCACACGTTCAAAGTCTCAAATTACAAAAAAAAAGCAGATAAAATCAGTGCAACACTGGAATAGTAGTTGCAAATCACACTGTGTAAGTTGAGTGAAGCCCAACAGAACACAAAAAAGGATTGATGAGAAGAATTAGCATTTCAACTCCAGCAAATAAAGGTTAGATTTCAAGTTCTATTCTCGCTGAATACAACCTCCTATTTTCGAAGTAATTGCTGTATTTTTCGGGACAAAATAACGATTTCTACAAGAAGAGTTTTACTAATCCCGAACAAAAAATGGCGGATCCCGTAACCGTCCCGTGAAAGTTAAACGATTATATATCGAGATAAAAAAAACTTAATCCAAGTTTAGTTGCACTTAACTGATAAAAGAATAAAACAAAAGCCCACACTCACGATAAATAGACCACAATTGATCGCTAAACCACTCTTTAACCTTCCTTTTTACTTCACACAATGGCGTCCCCGAGCTATGCTGAGCAAGCGACTCGAAGCCCTCTCTTGTGTTGCTACGTGACGTCACACTGGTAGCGATGTCTCTCTAGGAATGTTATTTGAATACAATAGAAACGCCCCCTCCCTCCTGACTTCGACATTCAATATGCTCAACAAATATTTTCTGCAAACCGACACATTGCAATGTGAAAATTAAAATATATTGCAAATATTTTGTTCCACTGCTAGAGATATCGAGAATATTCTCACACTCGCAAGAGACTAAGAAAATCCTTTTGTTAATGCAGGGTCTCAAAGTCTTTTTCTTTGGCAATAATGCGGCTCTATTGCCGCTCTCTCAGAAACTGGCAGGAAAAGCCATGGGCCATGAGGAGAAAGAAACACCAAGACAAAGTCGTGTTAACACAAAATGAAAAAAGACATCGCAGAAAACAATCAAGAAGCAGCTGAGAAACGCATGAACTCGTTGGATGATAGACTGGCAATTAAAAACGCGACCAAATTTGCCCTAACAGCAAAAATGGAGAAAAAGCCTCTTCATTTTCCACACATCGTCACCCCTTAGTGTTCATTCAGATATTGAATAATGAAAACTTTTCTTGAATGCAGCATTCTATCAACACAAGACCTGAAGAGAACGAACAACTTTTTGTCGAAATGTTGTCTACAGATAAGGGGAGGCGCTCGGCCCCTTATTTGGGCCTTAGTTTTGGTTTACGATGAATTTCCCTGTCCCCTCCCCTAGATTCGCTACTTTGTCCACTCATAAAGAGGGGGGAAAGCAGCTAATTTCAAACACAAATAAGCGTAGTACTATTGCATGTGCAGACCCTTAAAACATGTTAAAAATTAGTGAGGCCGAGGATTATAGAACTCTCTGTTTTCAAAGCCTTACGCCATCACTGCTTTTGATCAAATTGTATTCCTATTCAGGGGGTGTCGTTGTAAGGGGATATAATATGTTTTGCATTAAAATATCCTTACGAAACTCCAAAATTCTCATCTATTTTATCCAGGTTCAGTGAAGCCTCCCCCAAGGGACTTTGCTATTAAAGGGCCACTCCAAAAAATTCAGTCCAACACAGAGTTCAATGAATGAATAACATGTACATCTATGCCAAAAGCCAGGGGAAATAAAAAAAAGCCGTAATTGTCCATCAAAACATCTATTTAAGTAACGATCCTGTTAAGAACGATAGCACTCAACGGCAACGCATGTGCAGTGAGGATGGCTATAATTGGCTTAAATAATTAATTTTACGCTCTCTGATTGGCTGAATAACGTATTCATCGAAATTTACACGGAAAAACCCCGAAAAAATCCCGAAGGATCATATCATTTCCGCAGGCTACATCGGAGCTATTGTCTGTGAAATATTCTGTCCAATCGTATGTGGGGAACCGTCGGAATCTGTTCGCAACATTCTCACGCCTCCACACTTGTAAGTCGCCATTGGTAAAAAACTGATCCTGACTCTAAGTTCATATATATAGTTTCAAATAATGGCTCCATTTGTTGTTTTCTGAGCATTTCTTTTGCTGTAAAATTGTTGGATAACTTGCGCCAGTGTGTATGGGAAGAGATTAAAGGCGAAATGCCATTGGTTTCTACGAATTGTAGCTGTTTAACATCATGGAAACGTGGACTCGGCTCGACTCGAGTATTATATATTTATATCTTTATTTATTTTTACTTGGTTTTGTTGGATTATAGAAATAGTTCCCCGATGTAGTCGTGATTAACATCTCGTCCATAGGCAAGGCAGCCGATGGTATAAAACTCAGCCATCGCACGAGCTATTCGGTTTTCTATAGCAATCTGCTGAAAGGTCTTTCCCGTGTTGACCTCCTTCGCAACATGAACTTTCTTTGCTGAAAGCTTTGGCTGGCCGTATAGTCGACACAACCGCGTTTTCTCACTGGAGGATAGATATAAAAATATGTTATTTTACAACCACTTTATGGTAATATTTAGGATAATATTTAGGCGTGATTCTATTGAAGTAGTCGTAAAGTAACATATTTGTATATTTACTGCAGTATTATCTTCGGTTAAGCGTACGTGCTTTGATTCTCGCGAAGAGAAATTAGATCTTGACGGTCGTTTATTAAAAGCGAAGAGTAAGAAACGTTGAAAACCAGTTACTAAAAAAAGAAGTAAAACTTTAAAATAACAGAGTAAAATCAGTGGCGTAAAAGCTGACCTTTCTGACATGATTTCAGCGAACATATTTTTAAATCCGCTTTTTCCGTAGAGATCATATTTTTCGAGGTGTTACTTGCTCCAAAGCGATCCAATTAGAGTCCAGTTGTGGACATTGATGTCAAATAAAAACAACGCAACAATGAACAGACACCATGTTATTCCGAAAATCCTCTCATCAGAGACGTTCCCCACATAGAAAGTGCTTCAAACTTACATATATTATAAATCATGGAGAATCAAGTTTGTTCTCCATCTTTTACAGATTTTATCGAACGTATATACGAGCAGGAGCCAAAATTAATTTGAATTTGGCGCTTTTCGAATATGCTGCAATAAGATATAGAGAATATAATTCAATTAACACTTTCTTGCCAAACATTTTAACGGCTGCCCTTGCCGCAGGCCTATTGTTCTTGCTATCGTTCTTAACGGGATCGTTACTTAAACAAACATGCAGTCGATCTTAATTAGATTGGCATTCAGCGGTGCCTAGAAACGGGATCCACCCTTAGTTGTCGTATGGTAAACTTTATGGTAAACTTTATTTAAACACGGTAAAAAACATCAGGTTAACATTATACAAATAAAATATATATAAAAACTGCTTTTCATGTTTGCCGTGTGAGTACGAGTCTATTAGACTAACGTAGTGCACTTATCAATACACATTTTGAATGTATTGAGGGAACTAGTGCATCTTGCTTCAGTGGGTAGATTATTCCACAGTTTGGCGCCACTGAATTGGAAACTTCGTATCATAATCTCTGTGCGTGGCTTAGGAAGAGTTAATTTATTCACTCTGTCTCTAAGATTATAATTAGAGTGAGAATAACAAAAAAGCTCTTCTAGGTACTTTGGGCTATTCTTATGTAGGGTTTTGAAAAGAATTAAAAGTTTCATTTTCTTTCTTCTTACATAAAGTTTGTCCCATCCTAGGGATCGCAGAAGGCCACTAGCACTACAGTCATATCTTGATTCGGTGACTGCTCTGGCAGCACGGTTCTGAAGTTTTTGCAGTTTGTCGGAAAGGTGTTTGTTCAGACCATCGATGTCTGTCATCGATGTCGTACACAACACCTAGCCGATAAAATGGTGCCAGGATTTGGTCAAAACCTCGAATGTATACAAAAAAAATAGTTCTACCTATCTGAGAAATTAAGACCGTGCCATATAATTATCCAATACTTGAATTTTTTGTCAAAGTTTGAAATCAAGAAAGGCTTTGCAAATGAATTTCTTTAAAACATATGCGTGATTCTGTGAGGCTCTTCTTAACATTGCCTTCAAGCAAATGTCTGGACCCAATGCTAAACATTTGCTAATTATGCGGTGTCTACAAGCGGGATCCCACCCTTAATTTTATGCAGTACAGTTAACATAGCAGATTAGTAGGAACTTGCGACATACAACTTGCTCTTAACTTGGACTTCCTCAGATCAGCGTATACACAGCAAACGTTTCATCGGTGAGTAGACAATATTTAATAGATTTTTAAAAGGACGTTCGCGGGAAATAAAAGATATGGCAGAGTAAAAACCTATATTGCCCTCAAGCAATTGTTTTGAAGTCGAAGCATTGTTCAACAATACAGTCAATGTATTTATAGAGATACTGATCCAAATGAATCGTTACGTCAAAAATCCATAAACTGTATTGATAAGGACTTTTAAAGTCGTGCATCGAAGTCAAAAAGTGAGGGTTTCAGTCTCTTGAAGGGGTTAAAGATGTCTGAATAGAGTTTTTCCGTTAGAAACTAACTGACTGAAAGCACTCATATAAAATACTTAGTACGCCTTATCTCCTTTTGCCTTACAATTATATATCTAATGTTCTGATATTCTTATCATAAGTTTTCTCTTTGAAATCGTTGCATTGACTGTTAGAACTCACTTCCAGTGTTTTGTACTGACTCTGTAAAAAAATTCAAGAGCGCCTTAAAAGATCGACGTACCATTTATTCAAACAGATGCTGGTGCCATTATAGTAGGATATTATTGTAATCGTAGGCGGCGGAGCGGTTTGAAAAGTAAGGTGTTAATAAGTTGCTCCTGATAAATATTCTACGTTGTAGAGAAAACCTGAAACTAGAGAGTAAAGCAGTAGCGTTATTTTTCTAATTACTCGACGCCATGGTGTTCAACTGAATGACTCATATACGCATTATACTTTCTTTCTCTTCTGCAGAAAAAAAGCAGAATCAGGTAATGATTTGGTCTTATTTTCGGAGGTCATTATTTGGGCCTTAGCTTTGGTTTACGATGAATTCCCCTGTCCCCTCCCCTAGATTCGCTACTTTGTCCACTCATAAAGAGGCGGGAAAGCAGCTAATTTCAAACACAAATAAGCGTAGTACTATTGCATGTGCAGACCCTTAAAACATGTTAAAAATTAGTGAGGCCGAGGATTATAGAACTCTCTGTTTTCAAAGCCTTACGCCATCACTGCTTTTGATCAAATTGTATTCCTATTCAGGGGGTGTCGTTGTAAGGGGATATAATATGTTTTGCATTAAAATATCCTTAGGAAACTCCAAAATTCTCATCTATTTTATCCAGGTTCAGTGAAGCCTCCCCCAAGGGACTTTGCTATTAAAGGGCCACTCCAAAAAATTCAGTCCAACACAGAGTTCAATGAATGAATAACATGTACATCTATGCCAAAAGCCAGGGGAAATAAAAAAAAGCCGTAATTGTCCATCAAAACATCTATTTAAGTAACGATCCTGTTAATAATGGTAATTGAACTAAGTGGAGTGCAATTTGGTCTGATATCAAACGCGCGATAACAAAATCACACGACCGCGTAGCGGGAGTGTGATTTGTAATCGCAAGTTTGATATCAGACCAAAATTGCACGACACGAAGTTCAATTATCACTTTATTATATCCATTTTGAAATCATACTAGATAGACACTAAATTTGTGATAAGTACAAAAGTATTTATTCACAAATAGCCGGTATTTTGTTTCTTTTTGTAACAAAAAATTGCAGTCAAACTTGAAAAAAGCTACATTTTATGTTCCTTATTTGCTGTAATCTGATTGGCTGTTTACATACAATCCTGTAATCTGATTGGTTACTTTTTCTAGTGTTGCATTGTGATTGGCTGACAAAAAGATGCGATTCGGACTCAAAATAGTGCGATTCGGACTCAAAATAGTGCGATTCGTGCTTGAATCAATCTACTGAGAGCCAATCAGATTACAGGATTTGCTAGTGATTTCAAAGTGGATATAATAAAGAACGATAGCACTCAACGGCAACGCATGTGCAGTGAGGATGGCTATAATTGGCTTAAATAATTAATTTTACGCTCTCTGATTGGCTGAATAACGTATTCATCGAAATTTACACGGAAAAACCCCGAAAAAATCCCGAAGGATCATATCATTTCCGCAGGCTACATCGGAGCTATTGTCTGTGAAATATTCTGTCCAATCGTATGTGGGGAACCGTCGGAATCTGTTCGCAACATTCTCACGCCTCCACACTTGTAAGTCGCCATTGGTAAAAAACTGATCCTGACTCTAAGTTCATATATATAGTTTCAAATAATGGCTCCATTTGTTGTTTTCTGAGCATTTCTTTTGCTGTAAAATTGTTGGATAACTTGCGCCAGTGTGTATGGGAAGAGATTAAAGGCGAAATGCCATTGGTTTCTACGAATTGTAGCTGTTTAACATCATGGAAACGTGGACTCGGCTCGACTCGAGTATTATATATTTATATCTTTATTTATTTTTACTTGGTTTTGTTGGATTATAGAAATAGTTCCCCGATGTAGTCGTGATTAACATCTCGTCCATAGGCAAGGCAGCCGATGGTATAAAACTCAGCCATCGCACGAGCTATTCGGTTTTCTATAGCAATCTGCTGAAAGGTCTTTCCCGTGTTGACCTCCTTCGCAACATGAACTTTCTTTGCTGAAAGCTTTGGCTGGCCGTATAGTCGACACAACCGCGTTTTCTCACTGGAGGATAGATATAAAAATATGTTATTTTACAACCACTTTATGGTAATATTTAGGATAATATTTAGGCGTGATTCTATTGAAGTAGTCGTAAAGTAACATATTTGTATATTTACTGCAGTATTATCTTCGGTTAAGCGTACGTGCTTTGATTCTCGCGAAGAGAAATTAGATCTTGACGGTCGTTTATTAAAAGCGAAGAGTAAGAAACGTTGAAAACCAGTTACTAAAAAAAGAAGTAAAACTTTAAAATAACAGAGTAAAATCAGTGGCGTAAAAGCTGACCTTTCTGACATGATTTCAGCGAACATATTTTTAAATCCGCTTTTTCCGTAGAGATCATATTTTTCGAGGTGTTACTTGCTCCAAAGCGATCCAATTAGAGTCCAGTTGTGGACATTGATGTCAAATAAAAACAACGCAACAATGAACAGACACCATGTTATTCCGAAAATCCTCTCATCAGAGACGTTCCCCACATAGAAAGTGCTTCAAACTTACATATATTATAAATCATGGAGAATCAAGTTTGTTCTCCATCTTTTACAGATTTTATCGAACGTATATACGAGCAGGAGCCAAAATTAATTTGAATTTGGCGCTTTTCGAATATGCTGCAATAAGATATAGAGAATATAATTCAATTAACACTTTCTTGCCCAACATTTTAACGGCTGCCCTTGCCGCAGGCCTATTGTTCTTGCTATCGTTCTTAACGGGATCGTTACTTAAACAAACATGCAGTCGATCTTAATTAGATTGGCATTCAGCGGTGCCTAGAAACGGGATCCACCCTTAGTTGTCGTATGGTAAACTTTATGGTAAACTTTATTTAAACACGGTAAAAACATCAGGTTAACATTATACAAATAAAATATATATAAAAACTGCTTTTCATGTTTGCCGTGTGAGTACGAGTCTATTAGACTAACGTAGTGCACTTATCAATACACATTTTGAATGTATTGAGGGAACTAGTGCATCTTGCTTCAGTGGGTAGATTATTCCACAGTTTGGCGCCACTGAATTGGAAACTTCGTTTCATAATCTCTGTGCGTGGCTTAGGAAGAGTTAATTTATTCACTCTGTCTCTAAGATTATAATTAGAGTGAGAATAACAAAAAAGCTCTTCTAGGTACTTTGGGCTATTCTTATGTAGGGTTTTGAAAAGAATTAAAAGTTTCATTTTCTTTCTTCTTACATAAAGTTTGTCCCATCCTAGGGATCGCAGAAGGCCACTAGCACTACAGTCATATCTTGATTCGGTGACTGCTCTGGCAGCACGGTTCTGAAGTTTTTGCAGTTTGTCGGAAAGGTGTTTGTTCAGACCATCGATGTCTGTCATCGATGTCGTACACAACACCTAGCCGATAAAATGGTGCCAGGATTTGGTCAAAACCTCGAATGTATACAAAAAAAATAGTTCTACCTATCTGAGAAATTAAGACCGTGCCATATAATTATCCAATACTTGAATTTTTTGTCAAAGTTTGAAATCAAGAAAGGCTTTGCAAATGAATTTCTTTAAAACATATGCGTGATTCTGTGAGGCTCTTCTTAACATTGCCTTCAAGCAAATGTCTGGACCCAATGCTAAACATTTGCTAATTATGCGGTGTCTACAAGCGGGATCCCACCCTTAATTTTATGCAGTACAGTTAACATAGCAGATTAGTAGGAACTTGCGACATACAACTTGCTCTTAACTTGGACTTCCTCAGATCAGCGTATACACAGCAAACATTTCATCGGTGAGTAGACAATATTTAATAGATTTTTAAAAGGACGTTCGCGGGAAATAAAAGATATGGCAGAGTAAAAATCTATATTGCCCTCAAGCAATTGTTTTGAAGTCGAAGCATTGTTCAACAATACAGTAAATGTATTTATATAGATACTGATCCAAATGAATCGTTACGTCAAAAATCCATAAACTGTATTGATAAGGACTTTTAAAGTCGTGCATCGAAGTCAAAAAGTGAGGGTTTCAGTCTCTTGAAGGGGTTAAAGATGTCTGAATAGAGTTTTTCCGTTAGAAACTAACTGACTGAAAGCACTCATATAAAATACTTAGTACGCCTTATCTCCTTTTGCCTTACAATTATATATCTAATGTTCTGATATTCTTATCATAAGTTTTCTCTTTGAAATCGTTGCATTGACTGTTAGAACTCACTTCCAGTGTTTTGTACTGACTCTGTAAGAAAATTCAAAAGCGCCTTAAAAGATCGACGTACCATTTATTCAAACAGATGCTGGTGCCATTATAGTAGGATATTATTGTAATCGTAGGCGGCGGAGCGGTTTGAAAAGTAAGGTGTTAATAAGTTGCTCCTGATAAATATTCTACGTTGTAGAGAAAACCTGAAACTAGAGAGTAAAGCAGTAGCGTTATTTTTCTAATTACTCGACGCCATGGTGTTCAACTGAATGACTCATATACGCATTATACTTTCTTTCTCTTCTGCAGAAAAAAAGCAGAATCAGGTAATGATTTGGTCTTATTTTCGGAGGTCATTATTTGGGCCTTAGCTTTGGTTTACGATGAATTCCCCTGTCCCCTCCCCTAGATTCGCTACTTTGTCCACTCATAAAGAGGCGGGAAAGCAGCTAATTTCAAACACAAATAAGCGTAGTACTATTGCATGTGCAGACCCTTAAAACATGTTAAAAATTAGTGAGGCCGAGGATTATAGAACTCTCTGTTTTCAAAGCCTTACGCCATCACTGCTTTTCATCAAATTGTATTCCTATTCAGGGGGTGTCGTTGTAAGGGGATATAATATGTTTTGCATTAAAATATCCTTACGAAACTCCAAAATTCTCATCTATTTTATCCAGGTTCAGTGAAGCCTCCCCCAAGGGACTTTGCTATTAAAGGGCCACTCCAAAAAATTCAGTCCAACACAGAGTTCAATGAATGAATAACATGTACATCTATGCCAAAAGCCAGGGGAAATAAAAAAAAGCCGTAATTGTCCATCAAAACATCTATTTAAGTAACGATCCTGTTAAGAACGATAGCACTCAACGGCAACGCATGTGCAGTGAGGATGGCTATAATTGGCTTAAATAATTAATTTTACGCTCTCTGATTGGCTGAATAACGTATTCATCGAAATTTACACGGAAAAACCCCGAAAAAATCCCGAAGGATCATATCATTTCCGCAGGCTACATCGGAGCTATTGTCTGTGAAATATTCTGTCCAATCGTATGTGGGGAACCGTCGGAATCTGTTCGCAACATTCTCACGCCTCCACACTTGTAAGTCGCCATTGGTAAAAAACTGATCCTGACTCTAAGTTCATATATATAGTTTCAAATAATGGCTCCATTTGTTGTTTTCTGAGCATTTCTTTTGCTGTAAAATTGTTGGATAACTTGCGCCAGTGTGTATGGGAAGAGATTAAAGGCGAAATGCCATTGGTTTCTACGAATTGTAGCTGTTTAACATCATGGAAACGTGGACTCGGCTCGACTCGAGTATTATATATTTATATCTTTATTTATTTTTACTTGGTTTTGTTGGATTATAGAAATAGTTCCCCGATGTAGTCGTGATTAACATCTCGTCCATAGGCAAGGCAGCCGATGGTATAAAACTCAGCCATCGCACGAGCTATTCGGTTTTCTATAGCAATCTGCTGAAAGGTCTTTCCCGTGTTGACCTCCTTCGCAACATGAACTTTCTTTGCTGAAAGCTTTGGCTGGCCGTATAGTCGACACAACCGCGTTTTCTCACTGGAGGATAGATATAAAAATATGTTATTTTACAACCACTTTATGGTAATATTTAGGATAATATTTAGGCGTGATTCTATTGAAGTAGTCGTAAAGTAACATATTTGTATATTTACTGCAGTATTATCTTCGGTTAAGCGTACGTGCTTTGATTCTCGCGAAGAGAAATTAGATCTTGACGGTCGTTTATTAAAAGCGAAGAGTAAGAAACGTTGAAAACCAGTTACTAAAAAAAGAAGTAAAACTTTAAAATAACAGAGTAAAATCAGTGGCGTAAAAGCTGACCTTTCTGACATGATTTCAGCGAACATATTTTTAAATCCGCTTTTTCCGTAGAGATCATATTTTTCGAGGTGTTACTTGCTCCAAAGCGATCCAATTAGAGTCCAGTTGTGGACATTGATGTCAAATAAAAACAACGCAACAATGAACAGACACCATGTTATTCCGAAAATCCTCTCATCAGAGACGTTCCCCACATAGAAAGTGCTTCAAACTTACATATATTATAAATCATGGAGAATCAAGTTTGTTCTCCATCTTTTACAGATTTTATCGAACGTATATACGAGCAGGAGCCAAAATTAATTTGAATTTGGCGCTTTTCGAATATGCTGCAATAAGATATAGAGAATATAATTCAATTAACACTTTCTTGCCAAACATTTTAACGGCTGCCCTTGCCGCAGGCCTATTGTTCTTGCTATCGTTCTTAACGGGATCGTTACTTAAACAAACATGCAGTCGATCTTAATTAGATTGGCATTCAGCGGTGCCTAGAAACGGGATCCACCCTTAGTTGTCGTATGGTAAACTTTATGGTAAACTTTATTTAAACACGGTAAAAACATCAGGTTAACATTATACAAATAAAATATATATAAAAACTGCTTTTCATGTTTGCCGTGTGAGTACGAGTCTATTAGACTAACGTAGTGCACTTATCAATACACATTTTGAATGTATTGAGGGAACTAGTGCATCTTGCTTCAGTGGGTAGATTATTCCACAGTTTGGCGCCACTGAATTGGAAACTTCGTTTCATAATCTCTGTGCGTGGCTTAGGAAGAGTTAATTTATTCACTCTGTCTCTAAGATTATAATTAGAGTGAGAATAACAAAAAAGCTCTTCTAGGTACTTTGGGCTATTCTTATGTAGGGTTTTGAAAAGAATTAAAAGTTTCATTTTCTTTCTTCTTACATAAAGTTTGTCCCATCCTAGGGATCGCAGAAGGCCACTAGCACTACAGTCATATCTTGATTCGGTGACTGCTCTGGCAGCACGGTTCTGAAGTTTTTGCAGTTTGTCGGAAAGGTGTTTGTTCAGACCATCGATGTCTGTCATCGATGTCGTACACAACACCTAGCCGATAAAATGGTGCCAGGATTTGGTCAAAACCTCGAATGTATACAAAAAAAATAGTTCTACCTATCTGAGAAATTAAGACCGTGCCATATAATTATCCAATACTTGAATTTTTTGTCAAAGTTTGAAATCAAGAAAGGCTTTGCAAATGAATTTCTTTAAAACATATGCGTGATTCTGTGAGGCTCTTCTTAACATTGCCTTCAAGCAAATGTCTGGACCCAATGCTAAACATTTGCTAATTATGCGGTGTCTACAAGCGGGATCCCACCCTTAATTTTATGCAGTACAGTTAACATAGCAGATTAGTAGGAACTTGCGACATACAACTTGCTCTTAACTTGGACTTCCTCAGATCAGCGTATACACAGCAAACGTTTCATCGGTGAGTAGACAATATTTAATAGATTTTTAAAAGGACATTCGCGGGAAATAAAAGATATGGCAGAGTAAAAATCTATATTGCCCTCAAGCAATTGTTTTGAAGTCGAAGCATTGTTCAACAATACAGTAAATGTATTTATATAGATACTGATCCAAATGAATCGTTACGTCAAAAATCCATAAACTGTATTGATAAGGACTTTTAAAGTCGTGCATCGAAGTCAAAAAGTGAGGGTTTCAGTCTCTTGAAGGGGTTAAAGATGTCTGAATAGAGTTTTTCCGTTAGAAACTAACTGACTGAAAGCACTCATATAAAATACTTAGTACGCCTTATCTCCTTTTGCCTTACAATTATATATCTAATGTTCTGATATTCTTATCATAAGTTTTCTCTTTGAAATCGTTGCATTGACTGTTAGAACTCACTTCCAGTGTTTTGTACTGACTCTGTAAGAAAATTCAAAAGCGCCTTAAAAGATCGACGTACCATTTATTCAAACAGATGCTGGTGCCATTATATAATGGTAATTGAACTAAGTGGAGTGCAATTTGGTCTGATATCAAACGCGCGATAACAAAATCACACGACCGCGTAGCGGGAGTGTGATTTGTAATCGCAAGTTTGATATCAGACCAAAATTGCACGACATGAAGTTCAATTATCACTTTATTATATCCATTTGGAAATCATAATAGATAGACACTAAATTTGTACAAGTACAAAAGTATTTATTAATAAGTAGCTGTTAAAATCATCCATTTTGTTTCTTTTTGTAACAAAAAATTGCAGTCAAACTTGAAAAAAGCTACATTTTATGTTCCTTAATTGCTGTAATCTGATTGGCTGATTACATACAATCCTGTAATCTGATTGGTTACCTTTTCTAGTGTTGCATTGTGATTGGCTGACAAAAAGATGCGATTCGGACTCAAAATAGTGCGATTCGTGCTTGAATCAATCTACTGAGAGCCAATCAGATTACAGGATTTGCTAGTGATTTCAAAATGGATATAATAAAGTAGGATATTATTGTAATCGTAGGCGGCGGAGCGGTTTGAAAAGTAAGGTGTTAATAAGTTGCTCCTGATAAATATTCTACGTTGTAGAGAAAACCTGAAACTAGAGAGTAAAGCAGTAGCGTTATTTTTCTAATTACTCGACGCCATGGTGTTCAACTGAATGACTCATATACGCATTATACTTTCTTTCTCTTCTGCAGAAAAAAAGCAGAATCAGGTAATGATTTGGTCTTATTTTCGGAGGTCATTATTTGGGCCTTAGCTTTGGTTTACGATGAATTCCCCTGTCCCCTCCCCTAGATTCGCTACTTTGTCCACTCATAAAGAGGCGGGAAAGCAGCTAATTTCAAACACAAATAAGCGTAGTACTATTGCATGTGCAGACCCTTAAAACATGTTAAAAATTAGTGAGGCCGAGGATTATAGAACTCTCTGTTTTCAAAGCCTTACGCCATCACTGCTTTTCATCAAATTGTATTCCTATTCAGGGGGTGTCGTTGTAAGGGGATATAATATGTTTTGCATTAAAATATCCTTACGAAACTCCAAAATTCTCATCTATTTTATCCAGGTTCAGTGAAGCCTCCCCCAAGGGACTTTGCTATTAAAGGGCCACTCCAAAAAATTCAGTCCAACACAGAGTTCAATGAATGAATAACATGTACATCTATGCCAAAAGCCAGGGGAAATAAAAAAAAGCCGTAATTGTCCATCAAAACATCTATTTAAACAAACATGCAGTCGATCTTAATTAGATTGGCATTCAGCGGTGCCTAGAAACGGGATCCACCCTTAGTTGTCGTATGGTAAACTTTATGGTAAACTTTATTTAAACACGGTAAAAACATCAGGTTAACATTATACAAATAAAATATATATAAAAACTGCTTTTCATGTTTGCCGTGTGAGTACGAGTCTATTAGACTAACGTAGTGCACTTATCAATACACATTTTGAATGTATTGAGGGAACTAGTGCATCTTGCTTCAGTGGGTAGATTATTCCACAGTTTGGCGCCACTGAATTGGAAACTTCGTTTCATAATCTCTGTGCGTGGCTTAGGAAGAGTTAATTTATTCACTCTGTCTCTAAGATTATAATTAGAGTGAGAATAACAAAAAAGCTCTTCTAGGTACTTTGGGCTATTCTTATGTAGGGTTTTGAAAAGAATTAAAAGTTTCATTTTCTTTCTTCTTACATAAAGTTTGTCCCATCCTAGGGATCGCAGAAGGCCACTAGCACTACAGTCATATCTTGATTCGGTGACTGCTCTGGCAGCACGGTTCTGAAGTTTTTGCAGTTTGTCGGAAAGGTGTTTGTTCAGACCATCGATGTCTGTCATCGATGTCGTACACAACACCTAGCCGATAAAATGGTGCCAGGATTTGGTCAAAACCTCGAATGTATACAAAAAAAATAGTTCTACCTATCTGAGAAATTAAGACCGTGCCATATAATTATCCAATACTTGAATTTTTTGTCAAAGTTTGAAATCAAGAAAGGCTTTGCAAATGAATTTCTTTAAAACATATGCGTGATTCTGTGAGGCTCTTCTTAACATTGCCTTCAAGCAAATGTCTGGACCCAATGCTAAACATTTGCTAATTATGCGGTGTCTACAAGCGGGATCCCACCCTTAATTTTATGCAGTACAGTTAACATAGCAGATTAGTAGGAACTTGCGACATACAACTTGCTCTTAACTTGGACTTCCTCAGATCAGCGTATACACAGCAAACGTTTCATCGGTGAGTAGACAATATTTAATAGATTTTTAAAAGGACGTTCGCGGGAAATAAAAGATATGGCAGAGTAAAAATCTATATTGCCCTCAAGCAATTGTTTTGAAGTCGAAGCATTGTTCAACAATACAGTAAATGTATTTATATAGATACTGATCCAAATGAATCGTTACGTCAAAAATCCATAAACTGTATTGATAAGGACTTTTAAAGTCGTGCATCGAAGTCAAAAAGTGAGGGTTTCAGTCTCTTGAAGGGGTTAAAGATGTCTGAATAGAGTTTTTCCGTTAGAAACTAACTGACTGAAAGCACTCATATAAAATACTTAGTACGCCTTATCTCCTTTTGCCTTACAATTATATATCTAATGTTCTGATATTCTTATCATAAGTTTTCTCTTTGAAATCGTTGCATTGACTGTTAGAACTCACTTCCAGTGTTTTGTACTGACTCTGTAAAAAAATTCAAGAGCGCCTTAAAAGATCGACGTACCATTTATTCAAACAGATGCTGGTGCCATTATAGTAGGATATTATTGTAATCGTAGGCGGCGGAGCGGTTTGGAAAGTAAGGTGTTAATAAGTTGCTCCTGATAAATATTCTACGTTGTAGAGAAAAACTGAAACTAGAGAGTAAAGCAGTAGCGTTATTTTTCTAATTACTCGACGCCATGGTGTTCAACTGAATGACTCATATACGCATTATACTTTCTTTCTCTTCTGCAGAAAAAAAGCAGAATCAGGTAATGATTTGGTCTTATTTTCGGAGATCATTAACTTTTTCTCTCATAGTTGTCTTGTAAGATCTTGAACGCTCGACCCGATAGTCTCGTCTTGATGCTACGCTCATCAAGATACCGCTGGTTAGTCGGAACGACGTGCTCTTCTACGATAAGAGCTATTTAAATGGTGAAAGTATTATTATGGCACTCAAAGCGTAATTTATTACGAAGCGTAAACGCGAAGCACATTTTTAGTTAAAATATTGTGGTAATTTGTATAAGATGCACAAATAGAGCATTGTTTAAAGAACTAAAATAAAATAATGGATGATAGGCAAGGTTGAATATGTTATCCTCGTATCTGGGCAAGTACAGTTGAATTTATCGACCAAAAAGAAGTATTTATCCTAGCATCAAGTCAGCACGCTAGCTAATAGACACGACGTGACAACAAGCGTGACAAAGAGCATTCGGCTACGAACAGGTTGGGTGTGGCCTTTGATGTCACTGAATTCTTTTGCACGTCACGTTCGTATATGCAATGAAAAGCAAAATATTCTCCACATTTTCGCTTCGCCACGAAAGAGATTTGACGGACCAAGAACATTTTTTTATGCAGTCATAATATGGAAGGCCACATTGCCAGGAAAAAAATGTTTCGGTCTCAAATGAACATGTAACCCAGGCGTTTGAGTGTTGATTTTGAAAGTCGGGATTATTATTTTGTCATATGATTCTCCCAGTCGCTTCGAGTCACTCTCATTTGATGTTCATTATGAGTGTTCATACTCGGATTTTTCAAAAGATTTTCAATGTTTTGAAATGACATACTAGGCCAAATCCTAAACACGGCCAATACTTATTTGTCAACAGCCCATGAAAACAGCCCATCAAAAACGCCTTATTCTACAGACAACCCCTCAATGTACACTTCAGTTTTATTAAAACATGTTTACGAACTAGATCTAACATTTGGAAGCCCTTTGCACCCGGGTTTGCAATAACTGATATTCTTATCATAAGTTTTCTCTTTGAAATCGTTGCATTGACTGTTAGAACTCACTTCCAGTGTTTTGTACTGACTCTGTAAGAAAATTCAAAAGCGCCTTAAAAGATCGACATACCATTTATTCAAACAGATGCTGGTGCCATTACGGTAGGATATTATTGTAATCGTAGGCGGCGGAGCGGTTTGAAAAGTAAGGTGTTAATAAGTTGCTCCTGATAAATATTCTACGTTGTAGAGAAAAACTGAAACTAGAGAGTAAAGCAGTAGCGTTATTTTTCTAATTACTCGACGCCATGTTTACGCATCGTAATAAAATGCACTTTGAGTGCCATCATTGCAATAATATTTTTATCCCTTAATTTAGGAGGGTTGATCTCTTGGAAAATCTAAGTTTGGGGCAAGAATTCCATGTACCAAGCTGGATTCGATGACTTTAAAAATCGTTATATTTTACGCTCTCGCGCGTTAATTTTAAAAAATGTCGAATCCCGTTTCATTTTCCCCCAGATCCCTATTGACTGTCATAAGAAAACTAAAATGAAGTTGTCGGTGTTTTTCACCTTTGTGCTCATACAGATAGTGGTTCTTGTGATCCAATGTAAGGTAAATAAGCACTTTGATAATTTTATCTGTAAGGTTGTGTACCACCTGCCCGCCTGCCTACCGACCTACCTACCTCAGTACTCAGCTACCCACCCACCTACCTACCCACCTACCCACTTCTACCTACCTACCCACGTACGTACCTTCATACCTAGTTACCTACCTTTGTACCCATCTACCATCTACCTACTATTAATATTAATAGTTATTTGCCAATGTTTGAAATAAATAGAATTTGAGAAAAGTTGCCTTAGTTCAAAACCAGAGTGCTGGAAAGAAGTCAGATAAAGAACTTGAAGTTAACTTTTTCTTACCAGAAATTTCAGGGTCCGGCATGCTTCCTTGGATCGCCTGACAACCGCAATTGCCAAAGAGCGTTATACAAGGTTCGTATAGATAATTAAAGTTCTTTACCAACGTTTGAAAGAAGTAAAATTTGAGAAAAGTTGCCTTAGTTCAAAACCAGAGTGCTGGAAAGAAGTCAGATAAAGAACTTGAAGTTAACTTTTTCTTACCAGAAATTTCAGGGTCCGATATGCCTCCCTGGATCGCCTGACATCCGCAGTTGCCAAAGAGCGTTATACAAGGTTCGTATAGATAATTAAAGTTCTTTACCAACGTTTGAAAGAAGTAAAATTTGAGAAAAGTTGCCTTAGTTCAAAACCAGAGTGCTGGAAAGAAGTCAGATAAAGAACTTGAAGTTAACTTTTTCTTACCAGAAATTTCAGGGTCCGGCATGCTTCCTTGGATCGCCTGACAACCGCAATTGCCAATGAACGTTACAAAAGGTTCGTTATATAGATAATTAAAGTTCTTTACCAACGTTTGAAAGAAGTAAAGTTTGAGTAAACTTTCCTATCTTCCAAACTATAATGGAAAAAGTTACATTTTTACCAAACTATATATACCTTTCCACTCATCTACCTACCTTTCTACCGACCTACCTTACATACCGATCTACCTAAAAAAACTACCATCCACCATCCTATTTACCATCTATCTTGCTATATTTGTACCTACCTACCTATCTACCTACCTACTTACATACCGATCTACGTACCTAAAAACCTACCATCCACTATCCTATCCACCATCTATCTTGATATATATGTACCTACCTACCTATCTACCTACCTACTTACATACCAATCTACCTAAAAACCTACCATTCACTATCCTATCCACCATCTATCTTGATATATATGTACCTACCTACCTATCTACCTACTTACTTACATATCGATCTACCTAAATACCTACCATCCACTATTCTATCTACCATCTATCTTGCTATAGATGTACCCCACCTACCAATCTACCTACTTACTTACATATCGATCTACCTAAATACCTACCATCCACTATCCTATCCACCATCTATCTTGCTATAGATGTACCCCACCTACCAATCTACCTACCTACTTACATACCGATCTACCTAATTATTTACATACCAATCTACCTAAATACCTACCATCCTATCTACCACCTATCTTGCTATATATGACCCTACCTACCTACCTACTTACATACCAATCAAGCTAAATACCTACCATCCACCATCCTATCTACCACCTATCTTGCTATATATGACCCTACCTACCTACCTACTTACATACCAATCAAGCTAAATACCTACCATCCACCATCCTACCTACCATCTATCTTGCTATAATTGTACCCAATACTCCAGTTTCACATTCGATGGAAACCGCTGTTTTTGAAGACCACAGACTCATTTGTACAGGCTTAGCCTCGTTTATAAGTCATCTATTCAAAGGCACCATTAAAAGTCCGTGGGATTGGTATTATTCAACTTGCACATTCTTTACATTACAGTTGGCTGTTGCTAATGATTTGCATAAGTCAACCGTAATGTAAAAAATGTGTAAGTTGAACAATACCCATGTTTTGAAATCCCACGGACTTTTAATGATGTCGTTGAATAGCTGACTAATAAACGAGGCTAAGCCTGTACAAATGAGTCTGTGGTCTTCAAAAACAGCGGTTTCCATCGAATGTGAAACTGGAGTATTGTTTGTTTATATCCAACACGATATCATTAAAAAATGCAAATTTTTGAAGATAATAACTCTTTTATTTTCTACCTCAGGTTCTGGAATAGCTGAGGGCATTTGAGTAACTCTAAAACGCCTAGAAATAATTGGAAAAAGGGAAGCTGAATTAAAGGAAATTAACTACCCAGTTCTACTTGTTTGTACTTCTTATTTGTTTTATGATAATAAGCCATTCATACGGATAATTCACGTGACCCTAACCTACCTTAAAGTGTGTTTAGTTGTAGTAAACTCCGGGGGGGGGGGGGGGGGACTCCGGGGGTAAAGTATCGGGCATGTTCGTCGGAAATTTTCAAAAATACCCCTAAAAGATACCGGAAGTATTTTCAAAAGGGTGTGGCTTGGCAAATTTTAACCCCTAAGAGATACCACAAAAATGATACTATTAAAAAATAAAGGCTTTTCAAATGTTTTTCCTTGAGTAATATTCTGAGTTTACGCAGGCATACATATTGCGTTATTATGCGATGGGCTAGTTCCTTTTTCAACCCCCTAAAAGATACCAGAAAGTGCTGATTTGTTAAACCTCAAATTTAAGACCCTAAACCCTAAACTTTCTGAGATACCAAATCGCTGATTTTTACCCCTAAGAGATACGACGAGCATACCCGATACTTTACCCCCGGAGTCCCCCCCCCCCCCCCGGGAGTAAACTTTAGAAAGGAAAAGAGCACTTGAATGTTAAAATTCAAAACTTGCGGCCCTTCACTCTTTGTCTTGAAAATTTAGTGTGTGAAACTCGAGTGTGTTTTTTAGATATATCACAGATGAAATATCACTTTGATTAAGAGTCTTGGACTCTTCTGAGACTTAAAATGTATTGGATCCACTCAGGCAATTGTCAATAGTTTTCAGGTAGGAAAAAAGTGATTGAACACATAACAGGGCCGGCAATAAAAAATCACAATGGACTATGATTGGTTAAAAACATTTAATGCCGGTCAGCTGGAAAGATTTCAATCAAAATCTCGAAGCAAACACCTCCTTACCACCGATTCCGATTAACTACTACTGCTAGGGTCTAAATACTTAGTTTGTACTACCAGCTGTACGAAAGACTAAGCGCGAAAAAGATTGTTGTTGTAATTCGAGCGGCCCTTGTCCACACACGTCTTAAAAGCCACATATCTCTCGAGGAGATGGACGACAAAGATTTTCTTTAATTGAGCATACGTCACGTTTACAAATTTTCTTCTATAAATTCTTGGAAACGCGTGTTTCTGCATTGGGAAGAGACTTGGAGCTAGGGCCACTTGGCTAAGTATCAAAGCGCGCTGTGATTGGTCGGTTCATGCGTGCACTGGACACCTGGAGTGCATTAGTTGGACATCAATCATTCAAATGACGTCACACTCGCTCAACAACGAACTAGCTTGTTTTACTTACTTAAGCTTCGCTTTCAATCAAGAAAGTGTAGTGAAAATATGCCTTGCATTTTTCCTATTACTTCGTTGTACCTTTCCCTCGCCACCTGCACTTGATTCCTGGTCTTGGCTTCGTTAATCCTGTTTTTCGCCTGCCTTCTCTCCTTGATGAGATTCCAGAGTTTCTTATTCTTTTTTACTCTAACCAGCTAGGACCTGCTCACAGACATGTAAATGAGATTTTCTTACTTAGATTCTCTGCCAGCATCTTTATCCCTTCGTGCTCTTACATCCTGTAGTGTCGACCTCCACCTTCTGCATATCATAATGTGGTCGATCTGTGTTTCAGTGCGACCCAGTATCAGGTTATGTCGTCCAGGTTCCAATATGGCATTCTCGATGCGGAAAAAAATGTTCCTTCAATTACCAACTCGTTTGCAGCGCAGAAATCTACTAACCTCTCACCGTTTAATTGTCCGTAATCTCTTCCTGTTTACCGTGTCTTCCCATCAAGGGCATAGCCAGGGGGCAGGGAGTCCGGGCCTCCCCTCCTCCATGGTGTTCGCCGTTTTTTTTGGTTTGCCGTTTTTTTGGTTGGCCGTTTTTTTTGGTTGGCCGTTGTTTTGGTTGGTCATTTTTTGAATTGGTTCAGTGGCCGTTTTTTGGTTGATGTCCTGAAAACGGGTTTTGACCACCCCAAGGGAAAATCCTGGCTACGCCCCTGCCCATGACTGATTCTCTGCCTCTGTTTTCGAGCGCGCTCCACAGTTTTTTTTTTCCATAGTTCATATAGGACATTGGCATGCAGTGTAGCATTGTTGTAACCACGTAGAAAGTAGCCAAACGTCTCTCTTCTTGACTAGGTCTTGTAGTTCTTTGTTCTCCTCTTCGTAGTAGCACTTGTGCATGAAGACTCCCAGTTTGATGGCGTGGAAGAACTTCAGCGGTTTCCATTGAAGTTGGCTTGAGATTTCTGTTCTTTGGGTGTTCCATGGCAAGTTGCATTTGTGGATGATTCGTGCTGCTCTGCATGTAGTGTGTTCTTTCTATGTTGTCCAAAAGAGTCTTGTTACAATTTCCCCAGATTATAAGTTCGTAAGTTACTGATCTTGAAATAGAAGTCTTGTCGTACGAGTTTAGTTTATGATCAGTAAGGTAGTTTGCCAGCCAGAGCTGTACATCGTCATCCACTCCTAGCATTCAGATTTTGTCCAAGAGAACCGTATGGTCAATGGAGTCAAAAGCTTTCTCGGAATTGTTCAGTGGAATTGTTGGAATCCAGCGCCGACCTCCATTGTTCTGTTATGTTTACTAGGAGTAGTTCACTTGCGGAGTATCCTGTTTTGTAAGCCCACTGGAAAGACTGGCTGAACAGATTGTTAGATGTCATGTGTAATGATAGGCAATCAGCGACAGTGGTTTCCATGATCTTGCTTGGTACACAAAGGAGTGAGATTGGTCGATAGTTTGATTTATCCTCTTCTTTGTCTTTCATGAAGATTGGGCAAACTTTTGCTATCTTCCATGATTTAGGTACTGCTTTAGTGCTTGCTGATTTGTATGGCTGCCGTGTGTTCACCTGACTTGGTTTCCATGGAAACAGGCATGTGCCGATTACTTGCCTTGATACACTTCTACTTCTGCCTAAGTTCAGTTGCTTCGCTGCCAGTTCAACAACAAAATGACAAGACAAAACCTGACTTCTCTTTAGTCCCTCTCTTTCATCTTCACCACAGGAACTCCATAAGGAAAACGACTTTTGAATTAAAACAAAGCATTTCTATAAGTTTACTGAACCGAAAGAGAAGAAAATACCCTCTCAAGAGCGTATGATGCATAGTACAGAAGCACCCATAACCGAATTTCAGGAAAACCTGACTCAAAACATTTAAATTTACTTAACCTAAAATGTTCGTGACACGTCACGCACAGTTGTCATAGAAACAGAAAACATGGCAAACTCACGATCAGAAAAAAATTAAATTATGAAAATGGATCGTAATTGAGGCATTCAATTCGATGTGTTTGCTTTGGAGATGATAAGTAAATAAAATTTTACCGTATATACAAATATTGATATTCTATATTATGTATTTATGGTGAAAATTTTTAGGATTGCCAAAATCCAAGAGCACGAAAAATAATTTTAATATAGACGTTTTAGTAATAGCGTTAAAAATAATTTGTTTTTTACGAACTTTTTCAAATTTCATTTATCATTTTCTATTTCACTTTTTCTCGAAAATGAACAAAAATAAAAGGAATAAATTTCCATTTGAAACCATAAATTTATTCATTTTGAATTACTCAAGAAAATTAGTGTTTTCTCTTATTTCCCGTCAAGAGACATGATTCATACCAATTCAGTAGGTTCGACCGAATGCAAATAGAATCTGCATAATTACTACAGGTTATATTGTAATGGTATTCATTTTCAACTTCAAAAGAGGACCCAACGAGGACCTCAAAACCTGTTCAAAATTTTCCTTCCTAATGGATTGAAATAATTTTGAATATTCTCCTAAGTTTGGTATACAAGTTAGTTTTGTGCCTGCTAATTTTGAAGCCTGCTTTCGGGAATATTCCTGTTTTGCAGCTCTAGGTAAGGAAACTTCAATTCATTATATTCTTAATATCGCACTGTATTGTATAGTTGACTCGTCTCAGATAACATGGGATTTTATTCTCAAGTTTAACAAAATGAATGCATGTACACATGAGACTTAAATAAGTCGGAAAATCGTAGCACAAACATCGGAAAAACGTGAGATATAAAACAGTTTAAAGAGCGAGAAAATTAGTTGATTTTGAGTTCAAAATTGAAAACATCAATTCGACGTGCTGCTAACCAATTACCATTCCATGTCTACATCTATTTCGAATGCACTTTTACATACTAGGATTATTTGTGAATTCGTATTTTATCAGGGTTTTTCTATTGGATTATTAAGGTAGAAGTATTTATATTTTTCTCTGGGAAAAATATTTCATTTGCTTTAAAAAAACTAAAAAAAATTTTGAAAATAGTAGTCTTAAAATCAATATCAACCGAACATTTGAATCATATCGTCTTCCTGCTAGCTGTAGTTTCTGGGGTGACTGGCGTTTTAATTTTCTTTCAATTTAGTTTTTATTTTAACCGAGTTTTCGCTGTCAGAATCGTTCTGCATTGTCGAAGACAATAATATATAGTAGAGAAAGACTCAGTGGAAAAGCAATTATACTTTAATACTAGATACGAATAATAATGAAAATGTGACAGCAAAACAAATGAGATGTTGGCGGAAGTTTCGGTTCTTGTTGATGGAATTGGCTTTTACGGAAAGCGAGTTAATTACATTGACGAAAAATTGACAAACCAGTACAACAGCATCCGCAGAATGAAATCTTGAGCTTATGATTATCTACCACAGATCTCTCTGTATTGATGAATTAATCAAGCTCACAAGCCAAAGCAACATAACCGATAACATATTGTCACAAAAAACCTCTCTATCCGCTACTTTATATTAGGGAACTTCGAAATTTACCGCAGTGGGAGGCAGATAGGGGCTGCATGGAAATCCTTGCGTGTGCAATTTTTGCAAGCAATTCGTAAGAAGGGGTTTGACTAGATACTTATTTAAAAAAGCCGCCGTGTGTGCGTGTGGCAATGGTAGCCTGCGTGCAGCCCGACTTTACAGTGTAACTCTAGTTAGGATAAAATCACTCAACCCAATATAAGACTAATCTTTAGTAGACCCTAATTCCATGGTTTTCTGTTTGACACGGGTTTAGTGTTTTCACTCTAAAGTTGGGCTTCACGCAGGCTATATCATAGACGATGCTGGTCGGGAGGGCGGATGGGGGTTACAAAAATTCAGCTTTTAAAGAGGAACTATGAGGAAGTTATTCTTTTAAAACTTATAGTTCACATATTCTCCCTCCCCCATATTTAAAGCATAGATCGTGAACGCTTCTTTAGCTTAATATATATCACAAATATATGCATATCTTTCATTTCGACTGTTTTATCAATCAGTAGAGCATATATTTACCTGTTTACCTCTGGCGTATCTAGAGGGTTTTTGGCAGGTGTGTGTCTAACGGCTGCTCACTCCTGTACATGTACACACGTTATATATGTTTACACATCATATTGAAGTTCAGCCACTCATTCAATTCATTCATTTCAACCCTTAGGCAGTCGCGCGTTAGTCTATCTTGTACAGGGACGGCGGAGCTCAGCCGAATGGGGAAAATGGAGGAGCGAGGTCATAAAATTATGTAATAGAAATTATGCATTGTTAAATAGAGGATATTACATGGGCGAGCTGAGATACGAATCATTTTATCTTCGAATGTTGAAAAGATCTCTCACGAGTGAGCGCAAATGAGTTAGAGATTTTCAACACGAGAAGATAAGATTCGTATCTCCAAGCGCCCATGTAATATTCTGTTTATTATATAATTATCAATGAAAAAGAAAAGAAAAATTTTCGAGCTTCTTTCTGCTATAAGAAGTATGTTACCATAGTGATGATATTTTCACATGTGAAAATAACATGTTATTTTTGAAATAAAGAAATATAGGTATTTCATTGATAATCATATAATAATTTCAATTATTTCATGAGAAAGGATTCGTAGCTTTACGTAACCAGTGGACACCTCTCAAAATAATGTTGAATGCGAGGCTAATATGAAAATACAAAATGAATGTCACAAATTCCATCCAGAAAAAGTGTGATTTTTTTTTGTGTTTCATGTTAGCCTCGCATCCAAGATAATTTTGAGAAGGGTGAGTTAACGTTAACAGTAGCTTTACTGGTTTTTTACTTTACTCTGTGTGTGTGACTGTTCTTCTTCCTGAAATTGCTAAAAAGGCTACTCAGGAAATTTGTTATTAGCAGCCGACACCATTATCGCTTAATATGAAACTATAATGTAGATTTTCAAGGACGAAATTAGAATGCTTTTAATTTTCATACTTCTGCATTGATAACTGTTTTGGCGTTGGTCGGTATGACGTAGTTATGATGTCATACATGCGTAATACAACGCTATGACGTCATGCAGTAGTTGCACAAGACCTTTTTAATTTTGCTTACTATTGTTCAACCGAAATTCACACCTTTAATTACTAAAGTTAAACAATTGAGCCGAACAAAACCTAATAATATAAAACTCCTTGGCAGCTGACTTACTGGTATGCAAATATTTTTCTACTCATTCTTCTGTAAGACAAGTCATTCTAGCGTAAACACAAATTCTTCTAGTAACTTCCGAAAAACATCAGTCAAAAACAAAAAGCTTCTTCCGTTGTTTACTCGTGGAAAACGAAGATAAAGTTCCTGTTTTGAAGAGAACCTTTTTTTAATTTGTAGACTGTACTGTTCACCAAAAACAAAGGGCCGAACTATGCATGACAATAAAGTCTTTCATTCGTTTATTAATGATTTGAATAACGAAGACGAATAGACAGCTTTTAAAGGATTTATATCTGTCAATTAGAAATTTGTTTGGAATTCGATTCATAGCACGGTAAATGCTGAGTTTATATTTAGAGCTTTTTACTTCGTTTTCAACTGACTTCCTATTCGAGTTTATTTGTGTCTTCATAGTAGTGTTTATCGCAAAGCTTGATAATTGCTGAAGGCGCTAATTGTATTCCTTTTTTAGACAAGAGGGCTTTTGTTCTTTGGGATTGGGAAGGATTTTTGTAAGTGGTATTAGCTGCACGAACTCAACCGGTTCAAACCTTGGAAGTTGTGAAGGAGTTTAGCGCATGAATCTCACGGCTTTGGTGACTCAGTTTAGCCTAAACTCCGACCGAGTTATTTGATCAATTCCTTGCAAAACTATTGTATGGGGAAAGAAAAGACTGAAGACAAATTGAAGAATAAATACTGACTACAAACACCGTCTCAAATCTCGAGAGCAAACCTCAAAACTGGTTAGTAAACAATTTGTTTTGTTTTGGTCTACAAACGCCATTTGGCTTTTTTTAGCTTTTTCTCTCTGAGCAGTTCATATTCGGTGTGGATTTAAAACTTTTCAGTCTCTCTTACAGTTAATCAGCTCAGTCCTCTCCAAAAGGTGCAAAAAAATAATTAACTTACGAAATCCCTCATTAGCTTAGCTTTCTCATGTTGACTTCTTACTTCCGAGACTTTTACTTATAGCGTATCATTTCGACCACTAGAAATGGCTCATAACTTCCTCAATAATATCCACTAAAGCAAATCAACTTCAAATCAATCGATTCTTAGCTCATAACAAGACATACCATATTATCCTTAGTTTCATTTTAGTGTTTATTATGACTGGAACTGCCCTGCTTTGAATATTGAAATAGCCTTTCAAACGCGATGTCGGAGTCAGAAATAATTCTTGATGATACAAAAATGGCTGCAAAGACTCTGTGCTATCCGGACAAAAATTCAAAAGCCTAGTATAGCACGGTTCCTTGTATATGGTATGTACTGATGACATCAGTTTTTAACGGTTTAAAAATCGTCCGACACCATGTAAAGGCCAGCCTTATACAATCCCATGCAGTCAAAAACGTAAGCGCTACCAAATGCTAATGATTTAATTTCAATGAAAGAAAACGGTTGAAATGTTCACCCTTGAAAACATTTGATAATTTTTACGATTATATACAAAATTAATTTTACCAAAATACTGAGAGGATGAAGAATAATATTGACCAGAGCACTTGATATTTAATAGAATAAAAGTACGTCCTTAAGAGCACTTAGCGTGGGGATTATATCGAATTGGTTTAATCCTACATAATATTTTGTTGATATCATCCTGTGTCTATAAGATGAATTACTATGGCCATATTTGGAAATACTATGTAATGGAGTTACCGCACCGTAAATAGTGGCATTTACATTAAGGGATGAGGCAAAAACATTGTCATCTGGACCCGAATTAGGGGAAGGGTGAGGTTACCCAGTACCCACCGTCTCTGGAAGTGAAATCCTGGATGTTGTACTCAAATATACCCAAAATGTAAAATCAAATTGTAGAACTGAATGTACAGCTTCTCCTAGTAATGGGTTCCTGATGGATCTGGGACTGGCTCACAGACCCAGTATAGGAAATGGATACTCCTAGTAATGGGCTCCTGATCTGGGAATATGCTGGCTCACAGATCCAGTATGGGAGAAGGATGATCCTAGTAAAGGGCTCCTGATCTGGGAATATGCTGGCTCACAGACCCAGTATGGGAGGTGGATGCTCCTACTAATGGGCTCCTGATCTGGGTATATGCTGGCTCACAGACCCAGTATTGAAGATGGATGTTCCTAGTAATGAGTTCCTGATCTGGGTATATCCTGGCTCACAGACCCAGTACGGGAGGTGGATGCTCCTAGTAATGGGCTCCTTGCTGGGTCACAGACCTGACTGTTTTATCAGCCGATTCCTTTAATTATAATTTTGATCACTTCTTGTTTTAGATTTAAAATGGAGCTCAAGGAACCTAAACCTGACCCTCGTTCACGATCCAAATCACAACCAAATGTACTATCAAAACGAATATGCAGTCCACTGGTCAGCAGTGATACCTCCACCTTGACACACGAATCGGTACAGATAACCACCAAAAACACAACTCCTCCTCTCCCTGCTATCCTGCTTGAAGGCGAAGTCCTGGATATCGACCAAGATGTTCCTGAAATTCACCGCGCAGTTTCCAAGGGTAACTTAGAAAGGCTAAAAGAGCTGGTGGAGTCTGGGGAGAGTGTGAATACCCCTGATGTGGACGGATGGCCGCCCCTACATACAGCAATCAAAACTAAAAACTACGAATGTGCTCAGTATCTGATCAAACATGGAGCAGACGATTTTTTTGAGCGGCAGCAAGAAGAATACTTCACAAGGTTAAAGGTTTCAGCTAGAAAGAACAAAGGAAGGCTATTATCTTTTTAAACGTTGACATTTTTAAGCCAAATTTTGCATGACAGCGAAACAACTAGGTTTATGATACTGTATACATCCTTTGAACCAATCACAGCACAGGAAATCAATCCATATCGAGGCAAAACTAATTATAAAGAGTTCGGAAACGACACCGTCACGGTCATGGCATGACCTAAGGCCTAGCTTAGACGTCAAACGTTTGCCGCTTCGAATCTAATTGCCTTTGAGGCCATATAAGACATGAGTTCTTTTGCTTAGCGCCAGGAGATGATATGTGTTAAGTTTGGTCTATATATTTCTACTAGTTTAAGAGAAAACAGCGCTCGACCTTAAAGGCAATTAGATTCGACGCACCCGCCATGAAAAGTTCGACTTCTGAACTTGACCTTACATAGTAAAATAGGGAAATCTCGAATACCTTAATATTTAATCATTAACTATTGAGATATTAACTAGTGTCTGTAATAAACATGTCGGGATGCATGGAAACCAATCATAGACCCCTTGCAGCACTTACCAATACAATTTAATTTGGAGGGAAAAAAACAATAGATTTCCAATTTTCAGGAGATTGAAATTATTTGGTTTTGTCCTCAAAATTGAGCTGCTTTAACGTCACGTTGAAGGGGCCTATAAACTGTTTTAATGTAGACATAGCTAATCCAACAAAGAGATTCCTAGAATTCGAAATATTTGTATGTTTCTGTTGGTTCGAGTATACCAAACTGATAATTCCCAAGGAATTTGTGAATGATGAAACGAAAAAAAGTGGTCCAAAGGGCAAGCCCTGTGGAATACTTCACTTAACTATCGAATTGATTTAAATTCGACTTGTAATATAAACATAAGTCAGTGGTCCAAAGGTGAAGCCTTGTGGAATACTATATACTTAACTATTAAATTGATTTAAATTCGACTTGTAATATAACTAAGTAAGTCAGTGGTCCAAATGGCAAGCCAGAGGAACACCTAACTAAAAAAGAAGATCCTGGGCTATCCCAAGTGCCTTTGCGTGAGTATCATGGTTTTCTTTGTGTTTTTTTTTTTATGTGCATCTTTTTGTAATTATACTTATACTAATAATAACACTAATACTAAAGTGTTGCTTCAGCAATTGATGAAGATATGTTTGACGGACTGATTTGGCAAATAAAGTAGCCAGTTGTAGGATCTGCACCTGAAAGTACTCCAAAGAACTCGTGTATTTTCTCTAAATATCTTGAAGAATTTCGAAAATAGATATACCTCAAAGGTATGACATCCACTGTACTTATAAGTACTATTGATTTTTTCGTTTTCGAAATATTAATTTCAGCTATTTAAAATTTAAAATATTATATCTCATTCTCAATGCATGATGGGATAACCCTCGATCCTCTTCTGTAACTAAACGATAAATTCCAACGGAATCTGTGATATCAATATCAAAGGGGGGAGGGGGAGGGGTCCTAATCCTATTTCCCAGCCAAACATTTTGCAAAATCCCAGTCCCAGTCATGCAAAATCTCAGTCCGAGGTATAAACGGTTAGATCGAGTAAGAGATTTTGCAAATCCCAACCCCAGTAATACATGGCTAAATCCCAGTCACAGTGCATGAAATCCCATTTTCCCAGCCAAATAAGGCGAATCCCAGCTCCCATTTTACCCCTTCAGGACCCTCATGATAATGAGAAATTACTATAATACTCTGGGTCCCACGATCCTTTTTGCTACCCACCACTCAGTTTCCTGTCTAAGGTTTTGCACAGGCCTCACGCTCCTCGAGCACTGGGCTGATAGGTTCTGTGGCTCCAAGGATAAGACACTTGTCACTTATGGCACTTGTATGATACGGTGATATTAGTGTATAATATGTCAGTCATACTGTGTATGACGTTTGTAATATATGATTTGTAATTTAAGTAATAAACCACTCGTACCTTCATCTAAAAGGATTCTCTCACGATCATGTATATGTTGTATACATACATACATACTTTATTATTTAGTACTATAACTTAATATATTTACAGAATATTATTAAAATTAACTGTCATTTAGGTACAATCTACCTACAATTAACTTACGGCTAGCCTAGATAGATAGCTAATACAGATAGCTGTATGTACAATTCTAACAAATTAAGTAAAGCAAGAACTAAAAAAGAAAAAAAAGGAATGAAGACATAAGGGACCGTTCATCATTTATCGGAGGGGAGAATTGGTGAATTTACAAATTTTACCTTTTTTTTCAAGTGCCCTTCTACAATGAAAGCAATTTTTAGGGCCCCCCTACACTTAAAGGAAAGTGTATATGGACAAGGAAATATGGACAAATTTAAATAATTATTCATCACTTATTTCAAGCTTAAGACCCTCCTTTCGAGGGCCACAAAATTGTCAAGTCCCCCATTTTCTCACCCATCCCACCCCCCCCCCCCCCCGCTAAAGAATAAACTGTCCCTCAAGAACCATAGAAACAAAGCACTATTATATTTAGCACCAAATTAATTAGCCTGGATTCTGCACAATCTGTGCGCAATCCCTGCGTAGTGTACATGGGCTGTGGCGCCAGTTCCGGTTACTGTAAGGACCAATCAAAATTACATCCTGTCCTATGATGTCACTCACAGGTAAAAAAGATAAAGAGCCATTTAAATTCGGATTAGTAAGAACTGAATATTATCATAGTTTATATAAGTTCCTGGACATATGGTCAACCATTATCAATACCTTCGTAGCAACTACGGTAGTTTTCCAGAACAATTAGAGGAAAACCTGTTTTTATATCCTGTTAAATTAAACCGAATGCGTGCGTGAATAACGGCCTCTGTGGCTTCGTCCCATTTGTATTCGTGCAGGTTAATCAGGCTTTGCTTAGTTTCCATGAGTGGCTTCGAAACTCAGAGCGAATAATAATCATCTAGTAATAAATTTAGTAATATAATCTAATAATAATATTCTAGTAATAAAATCATTAATGGCGTCAGCTGGGGTACGCTTGAGCCATTTTGATTGTAATCAGCTAAAAGGAAGCCATCTTGGAAGGTTTTTAAAAACTGCATTACAGAGCAACTTTTACAGGATCATTTTGCAGTTGTTGTTGTTGTTGCATTGGCGTCTGAGTAAAAATAAAGAATTACTGATATAAATTTACTGTTAATTTACTAGAGATTGAATTGACAAAGAAATTGTATCAGGTTCACAATATTCAAAACTTACTTGGTAATGTAGTGTTGTAACTCCTCCCTGGGGTGTGCCTCCGCGTGCCATCATGGTTCCACCAGACTGAGTTGTTACAGCAACAGGTACACCGCTTTGAGACTGTGGTTGTTGCTGGGTAAACAAAACAAGAATTGAATTTAATGTTAAATTCCACTGAGAAACTGTATTGACAAAGAAGTTGTATCAATCTCCTGATCAAAACCTACTTGGTAATATGGAGGAACTGTAGTTGTAACCGCTCCCCCCTGATTGATTACAGGTGTCCCTCCAGATGCTACCATGGGTCCAGCAGGCTGAGCTGGAACAGCCACAGGTGTGCCGTCAGACCCTTGAACGATAACATAAGCTACAGAGGCACCACCTCCTTGAGTCTGCATGTACATGACCTGTCCAGCTGATGTCTACAGAAGGAGCAATAGAATAATTAACTGGTGCATGTTGCATACAACACCCTACCAGCTGTACGAAAAACTAAGCGCGAAAAGGATTGTTGTTGTAATTCAAGCGGCCCTCGCCCGAGTCTTAAAAGTCATATATCTCACAGAATTTGAGGAGATGGATCGCAAAGATTTACTTTAATTTTTTAAACTACACGTATACTTCAACTTTTTTTCTCTAAATTCTTTGAAACGCGTGTTTTTGTATTGGGAAGAGACTTGGAGCAAGGGCCGCTTGGCTAAGCATCGAAGCGCGCTGTGATTGGACGGTTCGTGCGTGCTCCGGACACCTGGAAAGTGCGCCTGTAAATTAGCCACTTTAGAAACGAGCAAGAGACTGGGGCGAGTTTTGAATTCTAATCTAATTAGCAATAATGTTGTCATTTGATAAAACATCTAAATATTAGTAAGTCTGGTAAAGTTGAATATGTTTCGTTAAAAAGAACCAGAGTCACAAGCCTTTAAAAGTTTACAGATAAATAACGGTACGCTTACAGGGGACGTCGAATTTTGAAAGCCAATAATTCTGGTTCTTTTCATTCATTCATGTTCAAATTTGCCAGACTTACTAATCTTGAGATGCTTTATCAGATGTCAATTCAAATTATTTTTGATAATTAGATTAACATTCAAAATTAGCCACAGTCCCTTGATCTTATCTAAAATGGCCAATTATGGATGTTTTATTAACAGAACCAACATCATTTGCTTATTATCAGTACACCAAGTGTTGATTAATTTTGTTTGTTTTTGCGGTTTTTTAGTTACAATTTCGATCTCGTATATTTTGCCTATTCAAGTTTTAAGGCACAGTTACACTAGGAAATTTTCCTGTGATTTTAAATAATTAATTATTGGATGAGGTTGAGCATGATATCGTAAATCATCAAGACCAAGACTGTGTTATCTGGCAGTGGTCTTTATAACTTACGATATCATGCGAAAATCGAATTCAATGATTTGTTATCATACATCTTTTTAACTAAAAAAATATCTTATTTTACTTTCGAAAAGATAGCAAACGTATTTTCATTTCCATTGTAACCTTGAGTGAACTCGACATGATAAATGTCTTATCTGTAGGTAAAATCTACAGATAATACACTTATCGTACGATGTCGAGTTCACACGATATCAGGGATTGGCTGAGGGCTCTCGACCAAGCATAATTGACAGACTGAGTAAGATGTATAATAATACAAGTTAAACGAGACATTGCCTCCTTGCCATTGCTTTTTGTTGCCGCAAGCGTTGCGCGCAATTAGTAGAACTGTCCTGCAACTCGCATCATGGCAAAATTGCCGAGACAAGCTGCTTAGTGTTACAGAATTATTACTCACTTGTTGATCCCCGCAGCAACGAACTGTCGCACAGCTGCAAATAACACCCCAAATTGCAGCACCAAGTTCGACGATACTGATAACGAGGAGCAGCACACTCACGGTCACGAATTCCTTTCTGTTAATAGCATAACCATACCAAACTAGAGTGAGGGAACAGGTTGTGATCATCATGCAGGCAAGCACAATCGAAGTTATGCAGAACCCCAAGTATACAGCGGCCTAAATCAATCAATAATTATTAATTATTAGAGTTCATTCATCTCCATGGTAAACACGTATTGGTAAAGAGCGCATGGATCATTGCAAGAGGCTGGAAGGTGGTGATTCCTGTGTTTTCAGAATAGACATCCGTTTGCATGATGGCGTCATTTACTAACAAGACCAGGATACTTTGAGTGTCTTCTATTGTCAGTAAGATTTTACCACTGAATTATTGTCTTTTTGTTATTAGGAGAGTAGAAGAATATTTTGAATAAGAAAGGAATTTGGCAAAGAATTCTGGTAGTGGTAGTAAAATAACGCAGTAATGAACTTAGTAGTCACTTATCATTGAAAGAATCCTAGTCATCCAAAATGCATTGCGAAACGGAGTCACTGAGTACGCCTTTACATCTCCAGTGCAAGCCAGGCAGTGACGGGATTTTGAATCAACTCGATCTTGTTTCTACTTATCGGGGGTTGACACGTTTCTGAACATATCCATGTTTACACAAGAAAGTACGTAAATAATCAAACCACATCTTACCATGCATCGAAATGATCCGCAACAGTTGCGACCGCGTACAGCCAATACTCCAATAATACCAGTGGCAAGAATCTAAAAATAGAAAAGAAAACTAGACTTTTAGAATATTCCGAACAAATCACAGGGAACCCGTCTTCGGTGCGTAGGCTTTTAATTTCTTTTTATTACTTTTAGCACTTTGGTTTCTATATTATTATTTTCAATTAATTTTTGGCTTTTTTGTTCACTGGGTTTTTTTCCTTCTCTTCTTTTTATAGTAATTACGCTATTATTAGTATTGTATTTTTTCTATATAGAGATTATATTTAGCTTTTTTATAGTTTTTATATGTAATTGCACGTGCGTATTCTAACGAGCATGCAAAATGCTCCTGAGCGGTATGTGGGTAAATAAGATATCATCTATATTATAATAGTGTAACCAGTCCCCCGTCTGTGCCACAAAACTGTCTCAGGGTGTTTACTCTCCAGCCAACTAAAGCCCGTAAATCACAAGAGCAAGTGTTAGTGTGGTGCCTTTTGTGTATCTCTGGCTGAGAGGTTCGCTCTTTGCAAAACCAGAAATTAAATTTTTTCTTTAAAACTCACGCTCGGCCGGGTAAGCCACAGGTAGCCGCCATCTTCTTTTACCCTTTTCAAGTAAACTACGTGTAATGTATGATGTAATGTATGCTAATTTATGCATGAGTGAGTAGTCACGTGATAATAAAGCAGGACTCGAGTGGAAGCACATGGCGTGTAGTATTTATGAATATAACATGGTGTCAGAACTGTAGTTTTCTCTTGATAAAATTAACATTAGAATAGGAAAATCAATGAAATAGAAACTTAAAGAAACATGGAAGCGATATCAGGAGCAGGAGTCCCGAAAATGGATTGGAACAGCGCCGATTTGCCGAGTTCGTGGCGAACATTCAAGCAGCATGTGGAATTTATGTTTTCAGGGCCGTTAAACAAGAAATCCGAAAAGGAAAAGTGCAGTTATCTGATGATTTGGGTAGGTGATAAAGGCCGTGATATATATAATACGTGGAGCCTTACAGCATAGGAAAAGAAAAAGCTGGAAACCTACTACAATAAATATGAAGCACACGTAGAGCCCAAGTCAAATGTTGTGTTCACCAGATACAAGTTCAACGAGAGAGTACAAGGGGAAAACGAATCCTTTGACCAATATATTACTGAATTAAAGCTCCTAGCCAGACACTGTAGATATACAGATCAAGATGACATGATTAGAGACAGAATCGTGTTTGGATGTAAATCAGTTAAAGTAAGAGAAGAGTTGATCAAACAAGGTTCGGAGTTAACCCTACAGAAAGCAATAGACATTGCAAGAACACAAGAAATCTCACAAGCACAGCTTAAATCGATGGCCGGAGCCGAACAAGTTAACAATATAAGAAGACAGGAAGATAAGAAACGCAATACCAAAGAAAGACCGCCAGGGAAGAAGAAAACTCCAGAGGCTAAGCAATCTAAGAGTACTAAGTCAAGTGCCAACACACGAAAACCTTGTTCAAGATGTGGTACCAGACATGAATACAAGAAATGCCCTGCTTATGGTAAGGAATGTTTAAAATGCAAAAAGCCTAATCACTTTGCAAAGATGTGCCAGTCATCAGATGTTCATAATATAGATGAGGAAAGTGATGATGATTATGAAGACATAGAAGAAGATTTTTATGCAGGCTGTATTGACAAAATAACACAAACACAGGTGAATACAGTCAACTTTGCTGATGAATGGACTGAAACACTCCAAATAAATCAGCAATCCTGCAAGGTGCAACTAGATACAGGATCAATGTGCAATATTATTTCCACTAATAGCTTGAAGAAGCTTAAAGTCCAACAGCCAATGCAGAAAGCCAATTCCAGACTGAGAACCTTCTCAGGACATGTCATGCACCCTAGTGGGAAAGTACAACTCAAGTGTCACCACAAAAGACAAGATTACTGGCTGGAATTCCAGGTCATAGAGCAAGATGCACAAACCATTATAGGAGCACAGTCATGTAAACGACTGGGACTGATCAAAAGAGTGCACAATGTGCAGAATGTAACAGAAAGCACAGATAATCCGAAGACAGACGACAAGGGAAAACCACAAAAAGAGCCCAGTAAAAGCCTCCCAGAGATCCTACGTGAGTATCCTGATGTGTTTCAAGGACTAGGCTGCCTGCCTGGGGAGCACAAGATTCAATTAGACCCAAGTGTAAAACCTGTGGTACACCCACCCAGAAAAGTTCCACTGGCCATAAGAGACAAGGTCAAAGAGGAACTTGAGAGAATGGAGGAATTAGGAGTAGTCTCCAGACAGACAGAACCAACTGAATGGGTTAGTAGTATGGTTACAGTTGTGAAACCCAACAAGGTGCGTATATGCATTGATCCTAGAGATCTAAACACAGCCATAAAGAGAGAACATTATCCCATGAAGTCGATTGAAGAAGTGCTAGCTGGGATAAAAGATGCAAAGATCTTTAGTGTGCTAGATGCCACATCAGGCTTCTGGCAGATCAAGTTAGATGAGACAAGCTCCAAGCTTTGCACTGCCAACACGCCATTTGGTAGATACAGATTCAATAGACTACCATTTGGTATCAAGTCAGCCCCAGAGGTCTTTCAGAAAATTATGACAGACCTCATGAGTGGTATCCCACATACAGAAGTAGTGGTAGATGATATCTTGGTGTGGGGCACAGAGGAAAATGAGCATGACCAGAGCCTCAGACAGGTCTTAGACAGAGCAAGAGAGTCAAATCTAAAGCTCAGCTTAAAGAAGTGCAAAGTAAAGAGAGAAGAAGTGCAATACATAGGTCATGTATTGTCCAAAGATGGAATCAAACCAGACCTAGAAAAGGTGAGAGCAGTTGAATCCATGAATGCACCATCTAATGTCAAGGAGCTGAGAACATTTCTTGGATTCATACAGTACCTTGCAAAGTTCATACCTAACCTATCTGAAGTGAGTGCACCATTGAGAGAGCTTCTAGTGAAAAATGTAGCTTGGCACTGGGAAGATCCCCAAGAGGAGAGTTTCAATAAGTTGAAACAATTAGCATCCCAAGCCCCAGTTCTTGGTTTCTATGACCCAGAAGGGCCCATCACCCTGCAAGTAGATGCTAGCTCAAAGGGTTTAGGAGCAGTAATAAGCCAGAATGAGAAACCCATTGCCTATGCATCAAGAGCGCTTACTGAAGCCCAACAGAAATACGCACAGATAGAGAAAGAGACCCTAGCAGTCGCATACGGTCTACAGAAGTTCCATCAGTACTTATACGGACGAACTGTGACAATAGAATCAGATCACAAGCCTCTAGAATACATTCTAAACAGACCGGTTCATCTAGCACCACCCAGGATCCAACGTATGATGATGAAGATGATGAGGTACGACTACAAGGTAATCTACAAGCCAGGTAAAGAAATGTACATCAGTGATGCATTAAGTAGATCCTACCTCCCAGAAACAACAGAACCTCTGGAAGAAGAGTATGATGTTAATGAGGTACTGTTAAATGTACATCTGCCAATGAGCACTGACAAGTACAAGCAATTCCAACGAGCAACAGCAGAGGACCAAGTAATGGTCAAGCTACAAGATGCAGTCTTAGATGGATGGCCAGCCACAAAGGCAGAGCTCCCTACTGATATCCGGCAGTATTGGAACCATAGAGACGAGATCTCATGTATCGATGGCCTTCTGTTCAAGGGACACAAAGTCATAGTCCCACACCAGCTCAGAAGACAAATGCTGGAAAAGATCCATGAATCTCACCTTGGTATAGTCAAATGCAAGCAAAGGGCTAGAGACGTACTATTTTGGCCGGGAATGTCAAGCCAAATAGAAGAGAAGGTATCTAAATGCCCTACCTGCTGTCAGTACCAAAGGAGCAATCCCAAAGAGCCAATGATAACAGCAGAAATTCCAGAACGACCTTGGTCAAAGATCGGAGCAGATCTTTTTGAATACAACGGTGCCACTTATTTGCTAACTGTTGACTATTATTCCAAGTGGCCTGAAATTGCAAGACTGGATGGACTTACCAGCAAGCATGTCATAGTCCAGCTAAAGAGCCAGATATCGAGATATGGCATACCGGATGAAGTGGTTTCAGATAATGGGCCACAGTTTGCAAGTGCAGAATTTAACAACTTTGCAGCACAGTATGACTTCAGACACACTACTTCAAGTCCTCATTACCCCCAGTCAAATGGAGAGGCAGAAAGGTGTGTGCAAACAGTGAAGAATGTCCTAAAGAAAGCTAAGGATCCATACTTAGCCATTTTGGACTACAGAAACACACCGCTTGAGCAAGTAAACAAATCGCCAGCTCAACTGATGATGGGAAGGAGACTTAAGACAACATTGCCAACCACAGCCGCACTGCTGAAACCCGCAGACTCTGCAGTGATCAAGACACAGCTACAAGCAAGACAAGCTTCCCAAGCCCACTACTACAATAAGAATAGTGGAAGAGAACTGCATAGCTTACAACGAGGTGACCCAGTTAGGATCCAACAAGGAAAGAAGTGGATGCCAGCCAAAGTAAACAATCAACACAGCTCACCCCGTTCGTATGTAGTACAAACTCCTGATGGAAGATTGTACCGGCGGAACAGGAGAGACTTACACAGTGACAAGTCACATACCGGTTCCACTATTGTACCTGAGATGATGTCACAACCAACACCTACAGGAAGGGACAAGGCAACGGTTGTATCAACAAATGACAAGAATACAAGTTCTACACTGGTCAGCACTTCCCCAAAGAAGGAACAGACAAAAGCAAGCCAAACAGATACAGAACAACCAACTGTCAACACGAAAAGTGAAGTCGGAAAAAACCTGCTCAGCAAGCTACTAGCGAAGGCCAAGCAATCCCCAGTGACCACACGGTCTGGAAGGGTGGTCAAGCCCCCACAGAAATTTCAAGACTATGAACAATGAACTATAACTGTATTATTATTATTTTGGACACCAGTCTGATCCAAACCTTAAGTCGTAAAAGTTCAGTTTCCAAAAAAAAAAAAAAAAAAGGAGATGTAATGTATGCTAATTTATGCATGAGTGAGTAGTCACGTGATAATAAATCAGGACTCGAGTGGAAGCACATGGCGTGTAGTATTTATGAATATAAACACTACGCCATCGGGATCGTGACGTACACTCGACACGTCACGCTTCACAGCTCACTTCAAAGGAGGATTTATTTGTAAAATCGTTTGGTTTAGATTTATTTTTTATAAAAGACTAATGTTCAAGTAAATATCCTGCTACTCCTTTTCATCAATATATTGCTAAAAGGAATTGCATTCATTTGTCAACACTGGCTAAAAAACAAAAATCAAAACAAATGTCTGTGATTCAGGTGAACTGAATGTAGAGAAATATTCGATTTGCCACCCCGAAATCATAAAATAATCTCTTGAAACTCCTAACAGTCGTAGATTATATATTTCTTAACTTACATTTGATGGTAAGAATACATCATATGCAGGTTTTTGCTTATAAAAGCGAGAAAAGCGACAGAAATACCTTCATTTTCGTGCCCGATATATGAGACCCTAACCGGAAGTCGGGTGCAGTTACACGATATAGGTCAAATGTCCCAATGTGGCCTACCATTGTCTTAAGCTTTTTTAACTGTACGCTTAAATTACTTACAAACGCACACGCCGTACATGGTAGACCCACACTAAAAGATGTTATTGAGCGATTTTGGAACGGGTTGGTCCACGTACTCAAAGAGAGAAGTCTGAGTATCTATGAGCTATCTTTGAGAATCTATGAGCAAACTATGAGAATCGTAGAACTAGACAAACTAGTCAAAATAGACTAAGAGAATCTATGAACTATCTAGCTATGATCAAACTAGATCTTACCAGATCTCAGATACAAAAAAAATATAATGAGATAAACTACAAAACGAGTGACAAACAAAGCTTTGATGAAAGCGGACTCCAAGAACTTGTAGAAGTCAGTCGAGCTGATAGTGATCTACAAGAACTGCCAAGACTCCCTGTTGAATATTTCCATTTATGAAAATACAGAATACAAAAACTGAGGGAAAAACAAATTACCAGTTAAAAACATTTTGGCTAAGAGTATTCACATTGATAAAACGTTTGTTTTGCAGTGAACAGTTTCGATACTGAAATATATATGTTTATTGCATCACAAAGTCTTGAAAGGTCACGGTACTCTAGTAGGTCAAGTAGAAACCTAATACGCGTTTACGCGTCAGTAACGCAACATGTCTTACAATGTCTTACTAGAATTTTAAATGTTTTTAATAAAGGGGGACTTTGAACCCAAAAGGAACACTTTCGTGTGAAATAATAAAGAGTATAGGATTGGGGAGTGGGCGAACTCTTGCACAAGCAACCCAGTGAACGCTCCAAGAGCGTCTAGTTGTGCTAAGGGACTGTTCGTTTATTACATCATAGGGGGGGTTGGTGGTTTTTTTTTTTTGGGGGGGGGGGGGGTAAACTTTTCAAAGAACGATTTTTAGGGGGGGTAAAATTTGATATTGTGGAGGGGGTGGGGGTAAAAATTCAAATGTTATGTTTTAGGGGGGGGGTAAGAATCATACAAAAGCTTTTGAGAGGGGGTAATTTTTTAAAATATTGACATTAAACAAAAACCACCAGCCCCCCCCCCCCCCCCCCCCCCTGCGATGAAATAAACGAACAGTCCCTAAAGACACAGAGAACCCGTCAATAAATTAAAGTCATGCAAATTTTAAAGCCTACGTACTGGAGCCGGGTTTCCTGTAAACAAAGTTAATTCCCTCGTCACATACTCTTTGGGAATAAAATAATCGCTAAATAAGTTTATTTATATTTACTATGGGAAAGAAAATATTAGTTCTTACAGCAATTTCTTTCCTTACTAGAAAAATATAATTCAAATATTGCGTGACAAGCTCCGGAACAAAAAAATAGCATATTCTCTGTTTTCAAGGATAACTGGTCGATAGCGAGACGAACCGGTCGGGATATTAAAAAAACATCTCTTTCTACCGTAATCAAGTTCTCCTTGCGTGTATCTATCGATATTCACTCCATCTATTCTCGCTCTTTCCGTCAGGTAAAAACAAGATATTTGATACGAAAATTGTTGGTCTCCTTCGCCGTCTGTAATGACTAGCACAATAGTATTTCCTTCTTTCGCCTCTAAAATAATATTCACAGCTATTTCAAAGCAATAGTCTGTCATCAAAAAAGGAAAGTGCTTATTCAAACACTTCTTTAGTATTGGCGAACGGATTGCAATGACGATTAAATCTAGTGCTACAAAATGGATTCTTCTGACAAGACCGAGCATGAACCAGGTGACAGTACTTGAAAGCCCTGGTTTGCCATATCACCCGAGATCGCTTCTCGAAGGTAAAACTTGCTGAAATAACTGTATTCAAACGTTTTTTTAAAGAAGACAAACCAACTTACCCAAAATCCAGCCCATATGGGAGTACCCAAGAGTGATGAAATCGTACGCCTTGTCATAAACAATTCGACCATTCCCAACACGAAGTAGAGAAAACCATTCACGAGTTGTATTACCCCTGAAATGAGGGTTTGTTGTTGAAAATTGGCTGGCATTTTCGATGCTTTTTTGTTCTAAAAGGATTATATTTTGCTAAACTGCAAAATTTGAAGAGAAAAGACGATCTACAATGCTCATATGATCGCTGAAAAAATGAAGTATTTTCAATGGTATACTTCAGTTGCGTTTACGGCAGAAATGGCATTTAGATTTGAGGTCAGTCACGCAGGTCAATATCGTCCCCAGGGCCTGCGCCAATAAATAATTATTCATTAGCAAAGACCATAATAAAAATAGGCGCTTGTTTAGCGCATGTGGCTACTGCAAGTAGAAATGTAAATAAATATAAAAATAATGTGCAGGACATGTTAGCGAAAGAGAGAGAGAGAGAGAGAGAGAGAGAGAGAGAGAGAGAAAAGAAATCATGGTTTTTAATTTGTGAAGATGAAAAAGTTATAGTAGGAAATTGTATCGTATGTTGAGCAATGAATCGAGCGAGCAATTCTGCTGATTCGTCAATTCATCTCGGCGTAAATATGGAGCTAAAAGTTTTTAAAAACTCGAAAAACCTTTCATGTTTCTGTTTTGAAGTAGAACATGAAAGCTGTGATAAATAAAAGTCTTCAAATTTTCTGCAAAAGCAAGAAAGGATATCCTACCTTGTTCTCTGCGGCAGTCCGCAACGCCAACAGCTCAGACCACGTTTTCAAGACGTCAGTGGATTTCGTCGGATCTTATCGTTTGGGATCGTTCGGGGTATCGTCCGGCAGCTGTTCGGCAATAATGGCAAAACGAAAGCAAACCGAATATATACGAAAGAAACTTGAAAGAAACGAGAGACACACAAGGGTACAAGCTGCCGAGATGTCTGACTGCTGATTGGTTACGAAGTTTTAACGGCTTTCGGCATCGCTTGAGGTTTCACTCTTACAGACACTTCGGAAACTACACGATGACATAGTGGCTATGCCTTTCCAGAAGGCAGTAGCCACAAAAAGCTAAAACGCTGACAAATGGCTTGAAATCTTGAGATTCAGTTCGATTTGTAATTTCACAGTTCCTTGTAATTCATACTAGGTACATTGCTTGGGCTTCCTGTGTAGGTATCAAACAAACTCCTTTCTCTAGGTCTATGATTATTTATTTTAGAGCTCTTAAAGTCCTATTGAAGCTAACAAATTCGAAAATATTGAGAAAATAATTAATTAGCGAAACAAATGACAAGGAAGAAAGGGAACGGTAAAGTTCATGATTTATTGGTGATGGGGGGGGGGGGTCTATGGGGATTCTGAGGGGGGGGGGGGGTCATCAATTTTGTCCAAAACATTTATGGGTGTCATCGAAAATATTCTTTAGGTTTATATTCTGTAAGTAAAAACATGTTGGGGGTGGGGTGGGGGGGGGGGGGGCATCCAAAAAAAAAATCGTATTTGTTCTGGGAGGTGGGATTAAGAAATTGTTCTCTCAAAATTTGAAATCCAAATAGCCTCCCCAAACCATAAATCATGAACGGTCCCAAAGTAAAGCTGAGTTCTCCATCAGATTCTAGCTAAACAGGCCATTATGTTGCATTCTGAAAGGTTCGTGATGTCCACTGGCTTATTATCCTTGGGCAATAAAAAAATCCCTTAGAGAATGGTAAATGTTCTAATCAGTGCAATCTACGCAAAAAAAAAAAAAAAGAAAAACAGGGCAGGGACGCTAGCTGAGAGTCTTGCTATTGACTAAAATGGCACACTTCACTCGTATATGTAATCTTACATATTCAATTGTCGCCATCAGTTAAGTTAGAGGTTTACTTCTACTAAGAGCAAATAATACTCATCTCGATATTGAGTAATAAAAACATTAATGGGGTCAGTTGAGCCATTTTGACTGAATCAGCTAGCAGGACATCTTAGATGGTCGTTTAAAAGCTGCATTACAGAGCAACTTTTGCTGGATCATTTTGCGGTTGTTGTTGTTGTTGTTGTTGTTGTTGTTGCATTGGCGTCTGAGTAAAAATAAAGAATCATAAATTATAAAGAAATATAAATTAATAAACAAGAATTGAATGTAATGTTAAATTCCACTGAGAAACTGAATTGACAAAGAAGTTGTATCAGTCTTCTGATCAAAACCTACTTGGTAATATGGAGGGACTGTAGTTGTAACCACCCCTCCCTGATTAATTACAGGTGTCCCTCCAGATGCTACCATGGCTCCACTAGGCTGAGCTGGAACAGCCACAGGTGTGCCGTCAGATCCTTCAATGATAACATAAGGTACAGAGGCACCACCTGCTTGAGTCTGCATGTACATGCCCTGTCCAGCTTGTGTCTACAGAAGGAACAATAGAATAATTAACTGGTGCCGGTTGCATATAACAACCTAAAGTGCGCCTGTAAATGGGCCACTTTAGAAACTAGCAAGAGACTGGGGCGAGTTTTGAATTCTAATTAAATTAGCAAAAGTTTTGTCATTTGATAAAGCATCTCAATATTAGTAAGTCGGGCAAAGTTGAACGTGTTTCGTTAAAAAAAAACCAGAGTTACAAGCCTTCAAAAAATTACAAATAAATAACGGTATACTTACAGGGGACTTCGACTTTTGAAAGCCAATAATTCTGGTTCTTTTCATTCAATCATGTTCAAATTTGCCAGACTTACTAATGACAAATTATTTTAACCAATTACGGATGTTTCATTAAAAGAACCAACATCATTTGCTTAATAGTTCAGTACACCAAGTGTTGAAAAAAAAAATCAAATGTAAATGCGCGCGCAGTTTCCACCGTTTTTATCAACTGAAGTCAGAGTCTTCTGGATCCTCACTGCAATTTTAGCATTTTTAAACTTATAAGTGTTGATTAATTCTGTTTGATTTTTTGCTGTTTTGTGTCACAATTTCAAGCACGTACAGTTTCCCTATTCAAGTTTTAAGGCGCTTTTACATTAGGCAACTTTTCCTTGCTTAACTTGCCTCGCAATTATGTCGCAATAAATACAAGTTGAACGAGACATTGCTTCCTTATCATTGCTTTCGCAATATTGTTGCTGCAACCGTTGCGCGCGAGAAGGAAAACTCATTGCGACACATTTGGTATGTTACACAAGGCAATGTCTTCCAAGGCTCGTCTCATGGCAAAATTGCGGAGACAATCTGCCTAGTGTTACAGAATTATTACTCACTTGTGGATCCGCGCAGCAACGAACTGTTGCACAGCTGCAAATAACACCCCAAATTGCAGCACCAACTTCGAAGATACTAATGAGGAGCGGCATGCTCATATTCACGACGCCATACCAAGGTACAACGATGGAACAGGTTATGATAATCAAGCAGGCAAACAAAATCGACGTTATGCAGAACCCCATGTATACAGCAGCCTAAATCAACCAATAATTATTAACTATTAGAGTTCATTCATCTCCATGGTAAACATGTATTGGTAAAGAGGGCATGGATCATTGCAAGAGGCTGGAAGGTCGTGATTCCTGTGTTTTCAGAATAGGCGTCCGTTTGCATGATGGCGTCATTTCCTAACAAGACCAGGATGCTTTGAGCGTCTTCTATTGTCAGTAACTAAAGATTTTACCTCTGACTGAATTTATTCTAAGGAGAGTAAACAATTTTGAATAAGAAAGGAAATTGGCAAAGCATTCTGGTAGAGGTAGTAGAATTACGCAGTGATGAACTTAGTATCACTAATCAATGAAAGAATATCGTAGTCATCAATAATGTATTGCGAAAGGGAGTCAGCGAGCTCGCCATCATCTCTGCTAGCCAGGCAGTGGTGGGATTTTGAATCTACTTCCATCGATCTTGTGTCTACTTTTCGGGCATTCACACGTTTCTGAAAATATTTACTTTACACAAGGAATACACAAGGTACGTTAATAATCAAACTATATCTTACCTTGCATCGAAATGATCCGCCACAGTTTTGATCGCGCACTGCCAATACTCCAATGATACCAGTGGCAAGAATCTAAAAAGAAAAAAAACAAACTAGACATTTAGAATATTTCGAACAAATATAATTTACGCATCGGCTAAATAATTTGTATTACATTAGCAATCCCATACTAACTCCTGGGCTGCCAAGTATTGGCAAGTGAAAAAAAAACCTTGTGAGCTTAAAAAGTCTTAACTCTAAGAAGGCGGGGTTGCACCCCCCTGGGCTGACTTTGTGCCCTGCTTCCCACCCTGAACAAAATCCTGGATCCGCCCCTGAGGCTGAAGACTTTGTGGTTGACGTAATCTAGTAATCGATTAAGGTTATAAACAGCAATATATTTTCACTGCCTACTCATTATCACGTATCGGTGTCCCCCACCAAGGAAAAGCGACGAGATTGGATATGGCTTACACCCACAAAAGACATATATAATACTCAAAACCCATACCATTACCTAGAACCTAAACTTTTCGGATCGACCCTTTTTTTATGTATGATGTCAATGCCACTGGCGTATAGGGAGGGGCGGGCACGTGCCCCTCCCCCCCCCCCCCCCCCAATTTTTAGTGATTAGTTTTTATTCTAGGTGACCCCCAGATCCTGGGTCCTCGCTACGCCACCGCTAACCAGCAAAGTAAAGAAATCTAGAACCAGATAATATTGTGTACAAACTGTGCCTGAGGACAGCATTCGCTAGTTCGGCCTCTATGTTAGCATTTCGAGGAGCTCGTTCATCCTTTGGAAGTGAGTTATCTTTGCTGGTGGCGATGGTGGACAGCAAAACCAAACTCGGCTTCTCGCGACGCCCCCAACGACTTTGTGCAATAAGGCATGTATGTGAAGTTAATTTATACAACTCTGTGCTAATTAATCATGCAGTGAGAATAATAGAGCAGTTAAGGTGGCTCGACCAAATAATTTTTCGTGAGTACCGTCCGCGTTTGAAGCTCCAGTATAAAAACGCGTTGGGTTCGATTTCAAATCCACTTGAACACATTTCTTTCATAAAGATTGAATTATGATTTAGCATGTTTTTTGGAGAAATCGGACATCATTTCAATTGATTATTACGAAATATATGTTTTAGCCTTGAGTCCAATATTAGCCTTTAAGAGCATCCTCTAGCAAAATGCTTCATGCTGCTTACACCTTGAATCTTTGTTCCCAGTTGTGGAAAGTTTTACCAAAATTTGTTTGGCAGATTGCGAGATATCGAAGATTGTTTAAATAAAGTGGATAATTTACTCAAAATCAAAACAATAGATTTTGCATCAAAAAATTTATTATTTCTTGGGTATCTTTTAGCAAAAAACATCGTTCGTTCTTTTCTTCTTTATCTCTTGCTCACTATATGGCAATTAAAGAGCAATTGAGCCATACGATCTTCTCAAAACGTAAAATATATGAGCCGGACCAAAAATTCAATGTTTACGGAAATGATTCGTAGGGCAGCCAAGCGCGGTGAAATCATGCAAATGGGTGAAGGAATGTCTTGTTGTGCCAATCCTTAAACAATAGAACTCCCAGAGCACCAAATCTTTGAACGGTATCTCAATATTACTCAACTTTGCGTCTACATTAACTACCTTAAAAACTTCCCAATGAACATGAAAATCAGAGACTTTACGAAACATTAATAGCTTGAAGCCCCCATGACGTTTTTTTAAGAAACAAATAGAAGTTAATTTATACAGCTCTGTGCTAATTAATCATGCAGTGAGAATAATAGAGCAGTTAAGTTGTTACGTATTTCTGGGTCCAACTGCTCACAAAAACTGCTAAAATAAAGCGAAAATGTTCTCAATGAATAACCTCTACCTGAAACAACTAGAACTTTGAACAACAAGTTCTGACATGAAGAAAAAGTAAGAAAAATCTTCATAAAACTGGTTTTCGTTTTGGACGCGGAAGTTGTTTTTCCATAAGAATGACGCCACACTTATAAAACAGCTCTATACCAAAATTTCGTGACAAGCTATAGAAATAGGACGATTGTAATGATTTAATCTGATGCTAAAAATGGCTGATTTTGAACGGGAACAGTTTCTAAATCACTGATTCAGAATTACCTAGGTCAGTATTTGTCATATCACCTGAAGTCGCTTCTCAAAGGCAATACTTGCTGAAATAAATGTATTCAAGCGGGGTTTTTTTAACAAAACTTACCCAAAATCCACCGCATGTGGCAATACCAAAGATTGTTGAAAATATAAAGTAGCCAAAAACCAATTCGATCGTTCCCAAAACCAAGCAGAGTGAACCAAGCACGACTTGTATTACCCCTGTAATGACGGTTTGCTGTTGAAAATTTGCTGGCATTTTCGATGCTTTTTTGTTCTAAAAGGAATATATTTTGCTAAACTGCAAAATTTGAAGAGAAAAGACGATGTACAATGCTCATATGATCGCTGAAAAAATGAAGTATTTTCAATGGTATACTTCAGTTGTGTTTACGGGAATGGCATTTAGATTTTAAGAGTCATAGTCTGTAAGGATCGAACCTCGGCCGGTCACGTAGTATCACCGATTTGGATGAAATTTCGCATGTCATCTTGTTTTGGTGTGCTTATAACGAAATGGATCATTTTGGGCCGAAAAAGTTTTTTTTTGAAAAATTAGGGGGGAGGGTCATTTTGGGAGCCTCTGACGACGATCCCACATGATCAATCAAGGTGGACTTTCAGCTTTTTATACCGACTTTCGGTTGAAAATATTTAAATTATCACAATGACCAAATTAAAGTATTCTCTTTGATTAATTCAAAACGATCATTAGATTCAGAAAATATTGAATTTAAATTACCTGACGGACACGGCAAAGACATGCATGTTTTGACAGTGCTGACGGAAAGAAATATAGGGCAATTTTAGACACCTAAAAGTGGTATTGGTATGTCGATTCAGAAGCCATCCATTATTTTGGTAGTACATTGATACTAGTTCTAGTGATAGCAAAAATAAAAAACTGGGCGAAATTTAATGCGCGAAGTTGAGATCCATTCAAATGGAAGGTCGTCAAACGATTTTTTCCACTTCCGGTTAAATATGCTAATTAGCCTAATGCATCCAACAATTTTTTTGGCGCACAGTTTTACGTTAGAATTGCGATTTATTCAAAGACACCTTCAAATACTGCCATAAGATACATTTATTTATGCAGTTGGCTTCCGAACCACGGCTTTTTGGGGGAAAGATATTTTCGATAACTGAAGATTCAGCTTTGTTATACACCGGCGAGTTTTGACTGATTAGTTTGTCTCGCCTTAACTGCACGTGAGAATGTAACCTGTTGCATTTACATTTTTACCAAGACATTTTGAAACGGTAAGTTGTACAAGTGTACTTTCATAAGCATAATATATCTCAAACTTCTCTTCTGTTCGGTTTAGCAGTTCAAAGGGCTATTAAAACAAGAGCAGTTTTTTACGAGATCATGGATGGCATCGATAAACGGCGCCTTTCTGCGGATTACTTTGGTCACTTGAAGCTCATATTGTTGACATATGCTCTTTAATATTGCTAGAGTCAGCTTGTTAAGCTTGTTGGAAGCGGCCAGTTCGCATAGATTGTATCCATCAAACATGAAAGGATGTTTTGCCAAGGTTTCCTCGATAACCGTATTTCGGATTCTTGACAATGCTTCTTCATTTTCAGCTGCTTTGAAATTGTTTTTCCCGATTTTGTTTTTGCACTTAGATCTTCTTGAAAAGTAACCTTTTATTTGTTTCGTTGATAAGAATTCTTCTGGAGTAAAACGACGCTGTCCTTTGGAGTCTTTAGCTGTTCTCATTTGCCTAGAAACAGTTGTAGGATCAAGCTTATGACCACTTGTTTCGCCAATCATAAACTTTTCTTCCAGAAACTCTTTTTGGTTTTCATTGAATGGTTTGCTTTTTTTAGCTTGTCTAAGAGCCCAGCCTTCATTTAGTGTTTGGTGTGAATCAGAAGATGTAGAGGTACGTATTCCCATAGTGCTTGATTTCTATGACGTTTGAAAGGTATTGCCACCATCTTTCAATGTTGTAGTGTATAAGATCTTAGCCTTATCTAAAAGCGTCTTTCTTTCTGGCTTGAAAACACATTTGCCGTAGTTAAGATGATACAACATTGAATGATAGTTCTGATAAATACGCACGCAACCTTCGTTTTCGCATGCAAACAGTGCTGACCTATCTTCAATTTTATTCTCATCGCGGTTTTCGTCATTTGAGATGTTATGTTCATTGGCTTTGCTGTTGTTACTAAAGCCCTCACTTTCATCAACTTCACCATCATTTTTATCAGTATCATCATCTTGGGCCTCATTTTTATCTTCTCCCTTTTCCTCTTCTTCAATTTTGTCTTCATCGTCTACAGACTCAATCTGCTCCTCTTCTTTATCATCACTTTCGTCGTCATCTTCACCATCGCTGTCATTTTCATCATCACCCTCATCATCATCATTATCACCCTCATCATCATCATTATCACCCTCATCATCATCATTATCATCATCAGAAGCAGCAGCATCATCACCATCATCGACATCATCATCATCATCATCAGAAGCAGCATCATCAACATCATCGACATCATCATCATCATCATCACTACCATCATCATCATCATCATAATCATCACCATTATCATCATCAATACCATCACCATAATCATCATCATCACCACCACCATCACCATCACCATCATCATCATCTCCATCGACACCATCATCATCATCATCATGATCACTACCATCATCATCGTCATCACCATCGTTATCACCATCACCATCACCATCACCATCACCATCACCATCACCATCACCATCACCATCACCATCACCATCACCATCACCATCACCATCACCATCACCATCACCATCACCATCACCATCACCATCACCATCACCATCACCATCACCATCACCATCACCATCACCATCACCATCACCATCACCATCACCATCACCATCACCATCACCATCACCATCACCATCACCATCACCATCACCATCACCATCACCATCACCATCACCATCACCATCACCATCACCATCACCATCACCATCACCATCACCATCACCATCACCATCACCATCACCATCACCATCACCACCACCATCACCATCACCATCACCATCACCGTCATCATCATCATCACCATCATCACCATCATCATCATCATCATCAACATCATCATCATCATCATCACCACCATCATCATCATCACCATCATCATCATCATCATCAACATCATCATCATCATCACCACCATCATCATCATCATCATCACCATCGCCATCATCATCACCACCATCATTAACTGCTTTATCATTGATGCTTCTTTCGGTAGATTTCTTCCCTTTTCTTGGTTTTACTGGCTGGAATTCCCCACTTGAAAAGCTTCCTTCAAATGCATTTGTGTTAAAGACTTTAAAACCTAGTATAGAAATTAATATGATTAATACCTCTATTTGCTCATTCCGTGTCCGCTATTTCACCCTCCATTTATTCATGATTCTTTTCTCTAGCTCGACCTTTTCATTGCTTTAGGTTTCCCAAAATTCATTCATTTCTTCACTTACTTAACCTGTTCGCTTGCACACATCCTCCCTCCCTCTACCTCTCTCAAATTAATTACTCGCAAATGCATCTATTGTTTAATTTCTTACAGAATATATGGTACTTTTACCTTCATTGTCAGATTCAGCATAAAGTTTCCCTTTACCAATGGAATATGCCTTCCACGAGATTACTCCGTCGTCGGTGAATTCGAAATTTATTGACCTTGCTTATGCCCTTCCACTTATCATCCAATTCTGTGCTATGTGGATTGTGCAGTAAAGAAATTCGCGCTCCAGGAACCCCACCATGCGAGAGGAGAGCATCTACAAACTCCTGTGGTGTGCTGATGTTGTGGCCTTCGTTAACGTAGGCTCTGGCGTGGTTTTTAAGTGTTGCAGCAAAACGGTCACATTGCCCTTTCCCCCCTTGAGGGTCTGAGAAATCTAGTCGATGAACAGTTATCCCAGTCAATTCGCTAATCATTTTACTTGCAAGTATGGTGTTCACTGAATGATAACATCCTCCATTGTCCTGACGATAATAGACACCAGTAATCTCTGGATTCTCTTTCTTGATGGTACTAAGAATGTGCTGTGTAAGTGCAACCACACATGGACTGTCTTGGGAACACTGCTCAACTACATGCACAAAGGCTTGTGTCTCGAATTCATTAGCCCTCTTTCGTATAACCACAGAGATGTGCCACGAGAAACCCCTTTTTGCGAACCACTCCCCCTGTGATTCCCTGTATTGTCGCGGAAGAAACTTCATTGCCCAGTCCTGGATTATGAGAGCATTGTTTTCATCTAGCTTTGTTAAGATGTCGATCCGTGCGTTGTCTTGGTTGATGGATCTTAATTGGTGAGCCTTCCAATTATGAATAGATGAAACAGCTTCTTTGCAAGTGTAAATAGCACTGTCTTTGTCATGTGGTGACAAGATGTTAGTATTAGAAATTAATGTTTGTATTTCAGAAAGGACTGACTTGAGCTCTTCACAGCGCTCACATAACATGTCATGTTTATGATTGCATTTTTTCTTGAAAGAAGAATCTTTAAGGTCGCTGAGAGCATACCGAATGCAATGGTCAGGGACTTGCGAGGAATTTGAAACATGGACCTGAAATACACAAATATTTATTTTAAGTGAAGCATGCGCAAATCTCCAAGCATAGAGGAAAACCAGTTTAGCGTTTACTACAATTATTTATTCCAAACTTTAACCGATCAACTTACTTTAAAATCACTCTTGATATAGTTCTTTCCAAGCTTTAGCTTTGTCTGTAAGTCTTGAGCAACAGCTGGATCAAAGCCATTGTCAACAAGGTTATCAAGTAATTTTATCAAGTCGTCAAAAGCATTGCTTCCGTCAGTGGAGAAGTAGTCAAGACCCTGCAGACTTTTCCTGGATGATGCTTTGCATGCTAACAAGATACGTCGAAGTGTGCTTTTACTAAGAGGTATCTTGTCACTCTCCTTGCAATATTGTATGTACTGGTTGATAATCCTCTCATTTACAGAAACCCTGATAACTTTTGGTGTCTGCAGCACCTCTTCCGATGACAATTTTAAAATTCTTTGACCAAACGGCAAATCTTGTATTATGTAAGGACTGGTAATGAATGAAAGGAAATCATCTAACTTATTTGTATCTGGTTCTGGGTCCTGGCTTTGGAGTTACAAGAGCTCCGCGTCCGTATTGTAGACGATGTTTGCGCGCTTCACAGAACATGTACTTCGATAGTCCAGGAATAAAAGTGCGAATTTCTTTCCATGTTGTGAGATCTGCAATGATAGAGAGCACTTGTCTTTTGACATTGCTACTCGGTGCATTGATGTACGTTTCCGATAGGGCAGCTAAAAAGGATTTATCATTGTTCTCTTTCATGTTGGTTGGAGATTTTGAAACATTGAAGTCCTCGCATAGTTTACTGGATGATCTTAGCACTTCCCACAATCTACCGGGATTAGATGGTGACAAAGTTTTTATTTCGGGATTGTTAAAAACTTTTGATGTCGACTCTGGTGATAACTTTCTGGCAGAAAACGTGTCGTCCGCAAATGGCTTCTCGCTTGGAGTACTAAGGTTCAGTGACTTCAGCTGCGCCGAAATTTGTTTTTCTTGTTCTTGCTCTTCCACTATTTCATCATCAATGATATCAACATCGCTTTCTTTCTCCTGTTCTCTTTCTTCTTCACCTTGTTTTTCTCCTTTTGTAAGTTTCTTTCTACACATCTGACAAATAGCTGTAAAAGTAAATATTAGATAATAAGTGTATGTCCTTTGTTCATGGCCAGTGGCATAGCCATGTTCCACCCTTTTGATTGCGGGGGAGGGGGTGGCTATCAAAGAACTTCAGTGTGTCAAATATTTTCTGGATATATAAGGGACTGACCATTATTTATCGCGTTTACATGAGAACGGTATGAAGTATTAGTCTCAGACAGCGTTTTTAAAACAACACGCTTTCATTACATATTCAATCGATTAATACCTTTGATACCTTCAATTTTTTGCTGATCCCCCCAGTTGCCTTGAATATATCTTTCTCCCAAAAAGCCGTGGTCTTGAAGCCAACTGCATAAGTAAATGTATCTTATGGCAGTATTTGAAGGTGTCTTTGAATAAATCGCAATTCTAACGTAAAACTGTGCGCCAAAAAAAATTGTTGGATGCAGTTAGGTAATTAGCATATTTAACCGGAAGTGGAAAAAATCGTTTGACGACCTTCCATTTGAATGGATCTCAACTTCGCGCATTAAATTTCGCCCAGTTTTTTATTTTTGCTATCACTAGAACTAGTATCAATGTACTACCAAAATAATGGATGGCTTCTGAATCGACATACCAATACCACTTTTAGGTGTCTAAAATTGCCCTATATTTCTTTCCGTCAGCACTGTCAAAACATGCATGTCTTTGCCGTGTCCGTTAGGTAATTTAAATTCAATATTTTCTGAATCTAATGATCGTTTTGAATTAATCAAAGAGAATACTTTAAATTGGTCATTGTGATAATTTAAATATTTTCAACCGAAAGTCGGTATAAAAAGCTGAAAGTCCACCTTGATTGATCATGTGGGATCGTCGTCAGAGGCTCCCAAAATGACCCTCCCCCCTAATTTTTCAAAAAAAAACTTTTTCGGCCCAAAATGATCCATTTCGTTATAAGCACACCAAAACAAGATTACTTGCCAAATTTCATCCAAATCAGTGATACTACGTGGCCGCAACATTTTATTTTGGGTCGACTCTTACAGACTATGACTCTTAAGTCAGTCACGCAGGTCAATATTGTCCCCAGGGCCTGCGCCAATAAATAATTATTCATTAGCAAAGACCATAATAAAAAAGCTAAAACGCTGACAAATGGCTTGAAATCTTGAGATTCAGTTCGATTTGTAATTTCCCATACATTCCTTGTAATTCATACTAGGTACATTGCTTGGGCTTCCTGTGTAGGTATCAAACAAACTCTTTTCTCTAGGTCTATGATTATTTATTTTAGAGCTCTTAAAGTCCTATAGAAGCTTACAAATTCGAAAATATTGAGAAAATAATTAATTAGCGAAACAAATGACAAGGAAGAAAGGGAACGTTAAAGTTCATGATTTATTGGTGGTGGGGGGGGGGTCTATGGGGATTCTGAGGGGGGGGGGGGGTTTTCAATTTTGTCCAAAACATTTATGGGTGTCATCGAAAATATTCTTTAGGTTTATATTCTGTAAGTAAAAACATGTTGGGGGTGGGGGGGGGGGGGGGGGGGGGGGGGGCATCCAAAAAAAAAATCGTATTTGTTCTGGGGGGCGGGATTAAGAAATTGTTCTCTCAAAATTTGAAATCCAAATAGCCTCCCCAAACCATAAATCATGAACGATCCCAAAGTAAAGCTGAGTTCTCCAACGGATTCTAGCTAAACAGGCCATTATGTTGCATTCTGAAAGGTTCGTGATGTCCACTGGCTTATTATCCTTGGGCAATAAAAAAATCCCTTAGAGAATGGTAAATGTTCTAATCAGTGCAATCTACGCAAAAAAAAAAAAAGAAGAAAAACAGGGCAGGGACGCTAGCTGAGAGTCTTGCTAGTGACTAAAATGGCACACTTCACTCGTATATATAATCTTACATATTCAATTGTCGCCATCAGGCGAACAAGTTAGGGCAAATTCTAAATCGCTTTATGCGACGTTGGGTATCTCATTCCCATAAATAGAGGATTAGAGATTTACTTCTACTAAGAGCAAATAATACTCATCTCGATATTGAGTAATAAAAACATTAATGGGGTCAGTTGAGCCATTTTGACTGAATCAGCTAGCAGGACATCTTAGATGGTCGTTTAAAAGCTGCATTACAGAGCAACTTTTGCTGGATCATTTTGCGGTTGTTGTTGTTGTTGTTGTTGTTGTTGTTGTTGCATTGGCGTCTTAGTAAAAATAAAGAATCATAAATTATAAAGAAATATAAATTAATAAACAAGAATTGAATGTAATGTTAAATTCCACTGAGAAACTGAATTGACAAAGAAGTTGTATCAGTCTTCTGATCAAAACCTACTTGGTAATATGGAGGGACTGTAGTTGTAACCACCCCTCCCTGATTAATTACAGGTGTCCCTCCAGATGCTACCATGGCTCCACTAGGCTGAGCTGGAACAGCCACAGGTGTGCCGTCAGATCCTTCAATGATAACATAAGGTACAGAGGCACCACCTGCTTGAGTCTGCATGTACATGCCCTGTCCAGCTTGTGTCTACAGAAGGAACAATAGAATAATTAACTGGTGCCGGTTGCATATAACAACCTAAAGTGCGCCTGTAAATGGGCCACTTTAGAAACTAGCAAGAGACTGGGGCGAGTTTTGAATTCTAATTAAATTAGCAAAAGTTTTGTCATTTGATAAAGCATCTCAATATTAGTAAGTCGGGCAAAGTTGAACGTGTTTCGTTAAAAAAAAAACCAGAGTTACAAGCCTTCAAAAAATTACAAATAAATAACGGTATACTTACAGGGGACTTCGACTTTTGAAAGCCAATAATTCTGGTTCTTTTCATTCAATCATGTTCAAATTTGCCAGACTTACTAATGACAAATTATTTTAACCAATTACGGATGTTTCATTAAAAGAACCAACATCATTTGCTTAATAGTTCAGTACACCAAGTGTTGAAAAAAAAAATCAAATGTAAATGCGCGCGCAGTTTCCACCGTTTTTATCAACTGAAGTCAGAGTCTTCTGGATCCTCACTGCAATTTTAGCATTTTTAAACTTATAAGTGTTGATTAATTCTGTTTGATTTTTTGCTGTTTTGTGTCACAATTTCAAGCACGTACAGTTTCCCTATTCAAGTTTTAAGGCGCTTTTACATTAGGCAACTTTTCCTTGCTTAACTTGCCTCGCAATTATGTCGCAATAAATACAAGTTGAACGAGACATTGCTTCCTTATCATTGCTTTCGCAATATTGTTGCTGCAACCGTTGCGCGCGAGAAGGAGAACTCAGTTCGACACATTTGGTATATTACACAAGGCAATGTCTTCCAAGGCTCGTCTCATGGCAAAATTGCGGAGACAATCTGCCTAGTGTTACAGAATTATTACTCACTTGTGGATCCGCGCAGCAACGAACTGTTGCACAGCTGCAAATAACACCCCAAATTGCAGCACCAACTTCGAAGATACTAATGAGGAGCGGCATGCTCATATTCACGACGCCATTATAAGCTACAACGATGGAACAGATTATGATAATCAAGCAGGCAAACAAAATCGACGTTATGCAGAACCCCATGTATACAGCAGCCTAAATCAACCAATAATTATTAACTATTAGAGTTCATTCATCTCCATGGTAAACACGTATTGGTAAAGAGGGCATGGATCATTGCAAGAGGCTGGAAGGTCGTGATTCCTGTGTTATCAGAATAGGCGTCCGTTTGCATGATGGCGTCATTTACTAACAAGACCAGGATGCTTTGAGCGTCTTCTATTGTCAGTAACTAAAGATTTTACCTCTGACTGAATTTATTCTAAGGAGAGTAGAAAACTTTGAATAAGAAAGGAAATTGGCAAAGCATTCTGGTAGAGGTAGTAAAATTACGCAGTGATGAACTTAGTATCACTAATCAATGAAAGAATATCATAGTCATCAATAATGTATTGCGAAAGGGAGTCAGCGAGCTCGCCATCATCTCTGCTAGCCAAGCAGTGGTGGGATTTTGAATCTACTTCCATCGATCTTGTGTCTACTTTTCGGGCATTCACACGTTTCTGAAAATATTTTCTTTACACAAGGAATACACAAGGTACGTTAATAATCAAACTATATCTTACCTTGCATCGAAATGATCCGCCACAGTTTTGATCGCGCACTGCCAATACTCCAATGATACCAGTGGCAAGAATCTAAAAAGAAAAAAAACAAACTAGACATTTAGAATATTTCGAACAAATATAATTTACGCGTCGGCTAAATAATTTGTATTACATTAGCAATCCCATACTAACTCCTGGGCTGCTGCCAAGTATTGGCAAGTGAAAAAAAAACGTTGTGAGCTTAAAAAGTCTTAACTCTAAGAAGGCGGGGTTGCACCCCCCTGGGCTGACTTTGTGCCCTGCTTCCCACCCTGAACAAAATCCTGGATCCGCCCCTGAGGCTGAAGACTTTGTGGTTGACGTAATCTAGTAGCGGAGCTCCTGCGCGGGCCGAAGGCCCGCGCGAGCGGAGCACCATACTTAAGAAAAAATGGTAATCCATCGAGTTGATTTTTCATGGCTTGATTACGTCATCACCTTGTCCATACATACATACATACATACATACATACATACATACATACATACATACATACATACATACATACATACATACATACATACATACATACATACATACATACATACATACATACATACATACATACGTACATACATACATACATACATACGCCCGTCCGTGTACCACTTTGCACAGGGTTCCCGCGCGCTTTGCTTACTCACAAATGCACAGAAAAATTGCAATAATGTAGTCAAAGATGGATCAAGAAGTATTTTTTCTTATTTTAGCAATGCGAAAAATACGTTTAATCGAAGTCATGTCTGTCTTAAAGTGAACAAAAACAATTTTTCGACTTTAACGACTTGCTAAAGAAGATTTAGCGAGGGAAAGCGAGGGAAGATTCTTAATCTTACGATGAAGTTTCGTGACTGAAACTTCAGTGAGAGAAAAAGTGGCCTGTAGACCAGAAAAACCTGATTATACTGCAAGAATGATATTTCAGATCCGTAGAAAAAACTTCATAAATGGTAAATTCATTAATTTTAACTAATATTTCGTAAAAAATCGACAAGAAATGTGTAAATTAGCTGGAGAAACTGTCAGACAAGCCAAGGACGTTGGTTCGGCAAACATTGTCAGAAAAACTTGGATAGTTTGTCGTTTTTACTGCATTCTAGATTTTTATCATCTTTTTCTTCATTACTTGTGAACCAAAAAAGCGATATTTGAAGCTTTGATTTTTTGTTTTTGATCCCATTTCAAGAAAAAGGCTAAGACTTTGTAAAAAGACTTAGTTCTTTGAAAAAATATATTTGACGGCCAGCGAGCCTCACGCGAAGTCAAAACAAGATTCCAGTTTCATAATCATATGAATATTTTGACATTTTTATAGATAATTTATTTTAATGTTGAATGAAATATGAAAAAGGAATACATATCACACCAAACATTTGCTATTTATCGGGCTTTTCCAGCTATTACTATTACACAATCGCAAAAATGATGAGCTTGTTTTTTTTTATGGATAAGCTTATGTTTTTGTAAGATATTTCGCTCGATAATAAAGTTAAGAATAAATCTGAAAAAAAACTTTTCAAAGACCAACTTACTAACAAAGAAAATTATTATCTTGCATTAATGAATATGTCTCTTTTTACTTGTGAAGTTCGAGTGAATGTAAGCTTTTAAACTTATCAGTAATATTTTTCGACAATTTTCAGTGTAGTTCACTTTCCACCTAAAAAACTTATAACTTTGATTACTAAGATTTGCTGAATAAAATCCTTTGTTCTATACATGTATTCATATAAAGAAATCTAGAACCAGATAATATTGTGTACAAACTGTGCCTGAGGACAGCATTCGCTAGTTCGGCCTCTATGTTAGCATTTCGAGGAGCTCGTTCATCCTTTGGAAGTGAGTTATCTTTGCTGGTGGCGATGGTGGACAGCAAAACCAAACTCGGCTTCTCGCGACGCCCCCAACGACTTTGTGCAATAAGGCATGTATGTGAAGTTAATTTATACAACTCTGTGCTAATTAATCATGCAGTGAGAATAATAGAGCAGTTAAGGTGGCTCGACCAAATAATTTTTCGTGAGTACCGTCCGCGTTTGAAGCTCCAGTATAAAAACGCGTTGGGTTCGATTTCAAATCCACTTGAACACATTTCTTTCATAAAGATTGAATTATGATTTAGCATGTTTTTTGGAGAAATCGGACATCATTTCAATTGATTATTACGAAATATATGTTTTAGCCTTGAGTCCAATATTAGCCTTTAAGAGCATCCTCTAGCAAAATGCTTCATGCTGCTTACACCTTGAATCTTTGTTCCCAGTTGTGGAAAGTTTTACCAAAATTTGTTTGGCAGATTGCGAGATATCGAAGATTGTTTAAATAAAGTGGATAATTTACTCAAAATCAAAACAATAGATTTTGCATCAAAAAATTTATTATTTCTTGGGTATCTTTTAGCAAAAAACATCGTTCGTTCTTTTCTTCTTTATCTCTTGCTCACTATATGGCAATTAAAGAGCAATTGAGCCATACGATCTTCTCAAAACGTAAAATATATGAGCCGGACCAAAAATTCAATGTTTACGGAAATGATTCGTAGGGCAGCCAAGCGCGGTGAAATCATGCAAATGGGTGAAGGAATGTCTTGTTGTGCCAATCCTTAAACAATAGAACTCCCAGAGCACCAAATCTTTGAACGGTATCTCAATATTACTCAACTTTGCGTCTACATTAACTACCTTAAAAACTTCCCAATGAACATGAAAATCAGAGACTTTACGAAACATTAATAGCTTGAAGCCCCCATGACGTTTTTTTAAGAAACAAATAGAAGTTAATTTATACAGCTCTGTGCTAATTAATCATGCAGTGAGAATAATAGAGCAGTTAAGTTGTTACGTATTTCTGGGTCCAACTGCTCACAAAAACTGCTAAAATAAAGCGAAAATGTTCTCAATGAATAACCTCTACCTGAAACAACTAGAACTTTGAACAACAAATTCTGACATGAAGAAAAAGTAAGAAAAATCTTCATAAAACTGGTTTTCGTTTTGGACGCGGAAGTTGTTTTTCCATAAGAATGACGCCACACTTATAAAACAGCTCTATACCAAAATTTCGTGACAAGCTATAGAAATAGGACGATTGTAATGAATTAATCTGATGCTAAAAATGGCTGATTTTGAACGGGAACAGTTTCTAAATCACTGATTCAGAATTACCTAGGTCAGTATTTGTCATATCACCTGAAGTCGCTTCTCAAAGGCAATACTTGCTGAAATAAATGTATTCAAGCGGGTTTTTTTTAACAAAACTTACCCAAAATCCACCGCATGTGGCAATACCCAAGATTGTTGGAAACATAGAGTAGCCAAAAACCAATTCGATCGTTCCCAAAACCAAGCAGAGTGAACCAAGCACGACTTGTATTACCCCTGTAATGACGGTTTGCTGTTGAAAATTGGCAGGCATTTTCGATGCTGTTTTAAATTTGTTCTAAAAGGACTATATTTTTCTAAACTGCAAAGTTTGAAGAGAAAAGACGATGTACAATGCTTATATGATCGCTGAAAAATGAAGTCTTTTCAATGCGTCAGTTTGGTGTTTACGGTAATGGTTTAGATTTTAGATCACGCCGCAGGTAGCCCAAGCGTAGAGTTAGTGGGGTGTGACGTCATTAGCTTCAGTGAGTGAACTATACATTCAAATTTCATATGGTTTGAAAATATGCTTTTAGAAAGACTTTAATCATTTAATGATTTTGGATAAAGTCTCGAAAAATGTTGTTTGGTAGTTGAGGAACATTTTGGTGATGAAATATTGGCATGAAATTGTGTTTTTGAGGGGTTTTGAACGGTTTGAAAATTTGTTTTGCTCTCCCTATGTAGATATTATGGGAAGGTATGAAACAGCGCCTCCAAATTTTTACACAGACCCTTACTTTCAGATCCATATCTCCACAACAACAAATGTATCGGAAAATTTAGCCCCAGAAATCAATTCTCCAATAAATTTCCTTTAATTTGAAGCTTAAGAGAATATTTTTTTTGTCCACACGATGCCGAGAAATAATATTTTGAAATTCGAAAAGCAAGCATTCAATACAGCCAAAACTCACGAAAAATATTCGGCGAAAAAATACAAAACATACACGTAGTAGGGAGGGGACAGGCCAAATATTACCGGAAATGATACCCGACTTGACTGGACTTTCAGTCGCATCAACGCATCAATTACTTACTAGCAAAGACCATAAAAAAGCTAAAACGCAGCCAAATGGCTCGAAATCGCGTACAGAACCCAATGACAACGAGATGAAAATATGAGATAAAGTAGAGCACTTTTTATTCTTGAGATTTTCGAGTGATCTTTTATAACTTCCCATACATTCTTTGTAATTCGTGTACAGGTATATTGCTTGAGCTTCCTGTGTACATATCAAACAAAACTCTTTTCATGAGGTCTATAGTTTTCAATGGGGTCTGGTGATTTATTTTAAAGTTCTTAAACACACACAAAGTTAGAAGATTTATTCATTTTACAGAATAGTGTGATTTACAGTCAAACTAAGAAAACCGTGAACACCTAAAATATGTCTGGAATGTTTATGTGTTTCATCACAGCGCGGTCACGCAAAGTATTTTCCCGTTTAAAAGTTTCAAACTTTATATTTTAGTTTTATTCTCGGGAAATTAGAAGTTTCTATTCGAGACAGACGGATACAAGAGAGAAGGATTCAATACAATCTTTTTTCATGGTGGTGAGAAACATCTTTTTTACAAGCAGCGGCCTGAATAAACATTCTAGACCTAATTTAGGTGTTCACGGTTTTCTGAATATCTCGCAAATTCGAGAAGTTACTTGACCTGAGAATTTGTAAATTAAGACAGTCGATTGTGTCATCCCCCAGATATCAGTAACCGTTTACTGATCATAGATTCACATTAGCGTTATCCAGCATAAAATATTATATTTATTTATCTAATTAAGATGACGTCGACTATTCCATAAATTTCATATTATTGGTATCCCTTCTTCTTTTAGTTTGTCTGTTTTTCAACGACTGCCATTTCTCGGTCTTTTCCCTACTGATTATAGAGCTGGTCCCTTAAGATTAGTAGTGGACTGGTCCCTTATACCGAAAGAGTGTAGTCCGGCAAATCCTGTCTCTCTCTGACTCTATTATGTTGATAAGCATCTTGATTCATACGTAGTATTATGGTATTCCGTATCAGTTTTCATGATCTAGTTTTAGCGGTTTTAGAGAGGTAAAGACTCCATTCAAATAATTGACCTTTTCAAGACTGTCAGGCCAATATTTTGACGATTATTTATGCGTGTAGTCATGCTTCATGACTTGAGAGATAAAAAAAATTGTAAAGAGACAAAGAGAAGACGACTGACGTCGGACGTCGGACTAGTATACCGAAACCGTTGGTTCGAGTCCTCCCGAGGGCATATGATATTTTTCTCTTAATCCTTTATTCTATTGTTCACACCGAACGCATTTCATTTCACTATATGTTCTATACATACATACTTTATTATTTAGTACTATAACTTAATATATTTACAGAATAATATTAAAATTAACTGTCATTTAGGTACAAGCTACCTACAATGACCTTACGGCTAGCCTAGATAGATAGCTAATACAGATAGCTGTATGTACAATTCTAATAAATGAAGTAAAGGAAGAACTAGAAAAGAAAAAAACGAATGAAGGCATAAGGGACCGTTCATCATTTATCGGGGGGGAGTTGGTGAATTTACAAATTTAACCTTTTTTTTCATGTGCCCCTATACAATAAAAGCCATTTTAGGACCCCTCTACACTTAAACGAAAGTGTATATGGACAAGGAAATATGGACAAATTTGAATAATTATTCATGACTTATTTCAAGCTTAAGACCTCCTTTCGAGGGCCACTAAAATGTCAAGTCCCCCATTTTCTCACCCATCCCCCCCCCCCCCCCCCCCGCTAAAGAATAAACGTTCCCTCAAGAACCATAGAAACAAAGCACTATTATATTTCACACCAAATCAATAACCCTGGATTCTGCGCAATCTGTGCGCAATCCGTGCGCAATGTACATGAGCTGTGATGTCAGTTCCGGTTACTGTAAGGACCAATCAAAATTACATCCTGTCCTATGACGTCACTCACAGGTTAAAACTAAGATAAAGAGCCAACTAAATTCGGATTACTAAGAACTGAATATCATCATAGCGGAGCGGCCCGCGCTAGCGGAGCACCATACTTAAGGAAAAATGGTAACCCATCGAGTCGATTTTTCATGGCTTGATTACGTCATTCTATTGTCCATACGTACATACGGCGTGTACCACTATGCACAGGGTTCCCGCGCGCTTTACTTACTCACAAATGCACAGAAAAAATCGCAAAAATGTAGTTAAAGACGGATCAAGAAGTATTTTTTCTTATTTTTGCAATACGAAAAATACGTTTACTCGAAGTCATGTCTGTCTTAAAGTGAACAAAAACAATTTTTCGACTTTAGCGACTTGCTAAAGAAGATTTAGCGAGGGAAGATTCTTAATCTTACGATGAAATTTCGTGACTGAAACTTCAGTGAGAGAAAAAGTGGCCTGTAGACCAGAAAAACCTGATTATACTTAAGAATAATATTTGGGTTCCGTAGAAAAAACTTCATAGAAGGTAAATTCATCAATGTTAACTAATATTTCGTAAACAAATCGACAAAATATGCGTAAACTGGCTGCAGAAACTCGACAAGCCAAGGACGTTGCTTCGGCAAACATTGTCAGAAAAACTTGGATAGTTTGTCGTTTTTACTGTATTTTAGATTTTATCATCTTTTTCTTCAATACTTGTGAACCAAAAAAGCGATATTTGAAGCTTTGAATTTTTGTTTTTGATCCCATTTCAAGAAAAAAGGCTAAGACTTAGTAAAAAGACTTAGTTCTTTGAAAAAATATATTTGACGGCCAGCGAGCCTCACGCGAGGAATTCTGATTCTGATATCCATATTTCATAATCATACGGAACTTTTGACATTTTTATAGATAATTTATTTTAAAGTTGAATGAAATATGAAAAAGGAATACATATCACACCAAATATTTGCTATTTATCGGGCTTTTCCAGCTATTATTATTACACACAATCGCAAAAATGATGAGCTTGGTTTTTTTATGGATAATATAAGCTTACGTTTTTGTAAGATATTTCGCTCGATAATAAAGTTAAGAATAAATCTGAAAAACACTTTTCAAAGACCAACTAACTAACAAAGAAAATAATTATATTGCATTAATGAATATGTCTCTTGTTACATGTGAAGTTCAAGTGAATGTAAGCTTAAGCTTATAATATTTTTCGACAATTTTCAGTGTAGTTCACTTTCCACCTAAAAAACTTACAACTTTGATTACTAAGATTTGCTGAATGAAATCCTTTGTTCTATACATGTATTCATATGTTCTACAATCTATAATTATTTTTCTTCGAATTGAAAAGTTTTCAAACGCTTTTGAAGGCTCAAATTAAAGGTTTTTCTTGTAGTTTTTCCTTTTGGGTTCTGGTAAAATCAAAAGAAGTGGTAACGCTGTAACCGGCGTTATGCCGCGTCACACAATTGTCACGTTTTTAGCACTGTATATACTATTTATGGGAGCTCCGCTTTTAGGCAGTGCCTAAATCTATTTATTAGTTTGCATAAGTTCCTGGACATATGGTCAACCATTATCAATACCTTCGTAGCAACTACGGTAGTTTTTCAGATCAATTAGAGGAAAAGCTGTTTCTACATCCTGTTAAATTAAACCGAATGCGTGCGTGAATAACGGCCTCTGGCTTCGTCCCATTCGTATTCGTGCAGGTTAATCAGGCTTTGCTTAGTTTCCATGCGTGGCTTCGAAACTCAGAGCGAATAATAATCATCTAAATATTCTACTAATAAAATCATTAATGGCGTCAGCTAGGGTACGCTTGAGCCATTTTGATTTTAATCAGCTAAAAGCAAGTCATCTTGGAAGGTTTTAAACTGTATTACAGAGCAACTTTTGCAGGATCATTTTGCAGTTGTTGTTGTTGTTGCATTGGTGTCTAAGTAAAAATAAAGAATTACTGATATAAATTTACTGTTAATTTACTAGAGATTGAATTGACAAAGAAATTGTACCAAGTTCAATATTCAAAACTTACTTGGTAATGTAGTGTTGTAACTCCTCCCTGGGGTGTGCCTCCGCGTGCCATCATGGGTCCACCAGACTGAGTTGTTACAGCAACAGGTACACTGTTTTGAGACTGTGGTTGTTGCTGGGTTAATAAAACAAGAATTGAATTTAATGTTAAATTCCACTGAGAAATTGATTTGACAAAGACGTCGTATCAATCTCCTGATCAAAACCCACTTGGAGGGACGTAAAAGAACCACTGAGGACGTAAAGAAACCCTGGCAGTGACCACCCTCAGTGTTTGGCCTTTACTAATGATTTCTTAATGGGTTGATTGTGGGATGGGTATGGGAGTTTTCAGGGGTTTGGAATTGGTGCAATTTACCTCGAAGGGGACCCCGTGTCCTATTGTACAGCACCAGCCTGCGGGCAAATCTCAAAATAAAATAAAATAAATAAAATAAATAAAATAAATAAAATAAAATACTTGGTAATGTGGAGGAACTGTAGTTGTAACCGCTCCCCCCTGATTTATTAAAGGTGTCCCTCCAGATGCTACCATAGCACAATAGTATTTTCTTCTTTCGCCTCTAAAATGATATTCACAGTTATTTCAAAGCAATAGTCTGTCATCAAAAAAGGAAAGTGCTTATTCAAACACTTCTTTAGTATTCGCGAAGGATTGCAATGGCGATTAATCTAGTGCTACAAAATGGATTCTTCTGACAAGACCGAGCATGAACCAGGTGACAGTATTTGAAAGCCATGGTTTGCCATATCACCCGAGATCGCTTCTCGAAGGTAAAACTTGCTAAAATAACTGTATTCAAACGTTTTTTTAAAGAAGACAAACCAACTTAACCAAAATCCAGCCCATATGGGAGTACCCAAGAGTGATGAAATCGTACGCCTTGTCATAAACAATTCGACCATTCCCAACACGAAGTAGAGAAAACCATTCACGAGTTGTATTACCCCTGAAATGAGGGTTTGTTGTTGAAAATTTGCTGGCATTTTCGATGCTTTTTTGTTCTAAAAGGAATATATTTTGCTAAACTGCAAAATTTGAAGAGAAAAGACGATGTACAATGCTCATATGATCGCTGAAAAAATGAAGTATTTTCAATGGTATACTTCAGTTGCGTTTACGGCAGAAATGGCATTTAGATTTTAAGTCAGTAACGCAGGTCAATATCGTCCCCAGGGCCTGCGCCAATAAATAATTATTCATTAGCAAAGACCATAATAAAAAAGCTAAAACGCTGACAAATGGCTTGAAATCTTGAGATTCGTAATTTCCCATACATTCCTTGTAATTCATACTAGGTACATTGCTTGGGCTTCCTGTGTAGGTATCAAACAAACTCTTTTCTCTAGGTCTATGATTATTTATTTTAGAGCTCTTAAAGTCCTATAGAAGCTAACAAATTCGAAAATATTGAGAAAATAATTAATTAGCGCAACAAATGACAAGGAAGAACAAAGGGAACGTTAAAGTTCATGATTTATTGGTGGGGGGGGGGGGGGTCTATGGGGATTCTGAGGGGGGGGGGGGGGGGTCATCAATTTTGTCCAAAACATTTATGGGTGTCATCGAAAATATTCTTTAGGTTTATATTCTGTAAGTAAAAACATGCATGTTGGGAGGAGGGGGGGGGGGGGGGGGCATCCAAATAAAATCGCATTTGTTCTGGTGGGTGGGATTAAGAAATTGTTCTCTCAAAATTTGAAATCCAAATAGCCTCCCCAAACCATAAATCATGAACGGTCCCAAAGTAAAGCTGAGTTCTCCAACGGATTCTAGCTAAACAGGCCATTATGTTGCATTCTGAAAGGTTCGTGATGTCCACTGGCTTATTATCCTTGGGCAATAAAAAAATCCCTTAGAGAATGGTAAATGTTCTAATCAGTGCAATCTACGCAAAAAAAACACAAAAAAAACAGGGCAGGTGGCGCTAGCTGAGAGTCTTGCTAGTGACTAAAATGGCACACTTCACTCGTATATATAATCTTACATATTCAATTGTCGCCATCAGGCGAACAAGTTTAGGCAAATTCTAAACCGCTTTATGCGACGTTGGGTATCTCATTCCCATAAATAGAGGATTAGAGATTTACTTCTACTAAGAGCAAATAATACTCATCTCGATATTGAGTAATAAAAACATTAATGGGGTCAGTTGAGCCATTTTGACTGTAATCAGCTAGCAGGACATCTTAGATGGTCGTTTAAAAGCTGCATTACAGAGCAACTTTTGCTGGATCATTTTGCGGTTGTTGTTGTTGTTGTTGTTGTTGCATTGGCGTCTGAGTAAAAATAAAGAATTATAAATTATAAAGAAATATAAATTAATAAACAAGAATTGAATGTAATGTTAAATTCCACTGAGAAACTGAATTGACAAAGAAGTTGTATCAGTCTTCTGATCAAAACCTACTTGGTAATATGGAGGGACTGTAGTTGTAACCACCACTCCCTGATTAATTACAGGTGTCCCTCCAGATGCTACCATGGCTCCACTAGGCTGAGCTGGAACAGCCACAGGTGTGCCGTCAGACCCTTGAACGATAACATAAGGTACAGAGGCACCACCTCCTTGAGTCTGCATGTACATGCCCTGTCCAGCTGATGTCTACAGAAGGAACAATAGAATAATTAACTGGTGCCGGTTGCATATAACAACCTAAAGTGCGCCTGTAAATGAGCCACTTTAGAAACTAGCAAGAGACTGGGACGAGTTTTGAATTCTAATTAAATTAGCAAAAGTTTTGTCATTTGATAAAGCATCTCAATATTAGTAAGTCGGGCAAAGTTGAACGTGTTTCGTTAAAAAAAAAAACCCATAGTTGCAAGACTTCAAAAAATTACAAATAAATAACGGTATACTTACAGGGGACTTCGACTTTTGAAAGCCAATAATTCTGGTTCTTTTCATTCAATCATGTTCAAATTTGCCAGACTTACTAATGACAAATTATTTTAACCAATTACGGATGTTTCATTAAAAGAACCTACATCATTTGCTTAATAGTTCAGTACACCAAGTGTTGAAAAAAAAAATCAAATGTAAATGCGCGCGCAGTTTCCACCGTTTTTATCAACTGAAGTCAGAGTCTTCTGGATCCTCACTGCAATTTTAGCATTTTTAAACTTATAAGTGTTGATTAATTCTGTTTGATTTTTTGCTGTTTTGTGTCACAATTTCAAGCACGTACAGTTTCCCTATTCAAGTTTTAAGGCGCTTTTACATTAGGCAACTTTTCCTTGCTTAACTTGCCTCGCAATTATGTCGCAATAAATACAAGTTGAACGAGACATTGCTTCCTTATCATTGCTTTCGCAATATTGTTGCTGCAACCGTTGCGCGCGAGAAGGAAAACTCATTGCGACACATTTGGTATGTTACACAAGGCAATGTCTTCCAAGGCTCGTCTCATGGCAAAATTGCGGAGACAATCTGCCTAGTGTTACAGAATTATTACTCACTTGTGGATCCGCGCAGCAACGAACTGTTGCACAGCTGCAAATAACACCCCAAATTGCAGCACCAACTTCGACGACACTGATAATGAGGAGCGGCATGCTTGTGATCACGAAGCCATACCAAGCTAGAACGATGGAATAGATTGCGATCATCATGCAAGCAAGCACAATCGAAGTTATGCAGAACCCCAAGTATACAGCAGCCTAAATCAACCAATAATTATCAATTATTAGAGTTCATTCATCTCCATGGTAAACACGTATTGGTAAAGAGGGCATGGATCATTGCAAGAGGCTGGAAGGTCGTGATTCCTGTGTTTTCAGAATAGGCGTCCGTTTGCATGATGGCGTCATTTACTAACAAGACCAGGATGCTTTGAGCGTCTTCTATTGTCAGTAACTAAAGATTTTACCTCTGACTGAATTTATTCTAAGGAGAGTAGAAAACTTTGAATAAGAAAGGAAATTGGCAAAGCATTCTGGTAGAGGTAGTAAAATTACGCAGTGATGAACTTAGTATCACTAATCAATGAAAGAATTTCATAGTAATCAATAATGTATTGCGAAAGGGAGTCAGCGAGCTCGCCATCATCTCTGCTAGCCAGGCAGTGGTGGGATTTTGAATCTACTTCCATCGATCTTGTGTCTACTTTTCGGGCATTCACACGTTTCTGAACATATTTTCTTTACACAAGGAATACACAAGGTACGTTAATATTCAAACTATATCTTACCTTGCATCGAAATGATCCACAGTTTTGACCGCGCACTGCCAATACTCCAAGGATACCAGTGGCAAGAATCTAAAAAGAAAAAAAGAAAACTAGACATTTAGAATATTTCGAACAAATATAATTTACGCGTCGGCTAAATAATTTGTATTACATTAGCAATCCCATACTAACTCCTGGGCTGCCAAGTATTGGCAAGTGAAAAAAAAAACCTTGTGAGCTTAAAAAGTCTTAACTCTAAGAAGGCGGGGTTGCACCCCCCTGGGCTGACTTTGTGCCCTGCCTCCCACCCTGAACAAAATCCTGGATCCGCCCCTGAGGCTGAAGACTTTGTGGTTGACGTAATCTAGTAAACGATTAAGGTTATAAACAGCAATATATTTTCACTGCCTACTCATTATCACGTAGCGGTGTCCCCCACCAAGGTAAAACGATGAGATTGGATATGGCTTACACCCACAAAAGACATATATAATACTCAAAACCCATACCATTACCTAGAACATAAAATTTTCGGATCGACTCTTTTTTTATGTATGATGTCAATGCCACTGGCGTATAGGGAGGGGCGGGCACGTGCCCCTCTCCCCCCCCCCCCCCCCCCAATTTTTAGTGATTAGTATTTATTCTAGGTCCCCCCCCAGATCCTGGATCCTCGCTACGCCACCGCTAACCAGCAAAAGTAAAGAAATCTAGAACCAGATAATATTGTGTACAAACTGTGCCTGAGGACAGCATTCGCTAGTTCGGCCTCTCTGTTAGCATTTCGAGGAGCTCGTTCATCCTTTGGAAGTGAGTTATCTTTGCTGGTGGCGATGGTGGACAGCAAAACCAAACTCGGCTTCTCGCGACGCCCCCAACGACTTTGTGCAATAAGGCATGTATGTGAAGTTAATTTATACAGCTCTGTGCTAATTAATCATGCAGTGACAATAATAGAGCAGTTAAGTTGTGACGTATTTCTGCTCACAAAAACCGCTAAAATAAAGCGGAAATGTTCTCAATGAATAACCTCCACCTGAAACAACTAGAACTTTGAACAACAAATTCTGACATGAAGAAAAAGTAAGAAAAATCTTCATAAAACTGGTTTTCGTTTTGGACGCGGAAGTTGTTTTTCCATAAGAATGACACCACGCTTTTAAAACAACTGTATACCAAAATTGCGTGACAAGCTATAGAAATAGGATATTCTTTTTCTTTGGCAAGGATTTTGAATCTGGTCGATAGCAAGACGAACCGGTCGGGATATAAATAAAACATCTCTTCTACTGTAATAATAATAATATACGAAAATGGTCTCTCCCGTGACCATTACTTCGCCGATAACTAACACATACAGCTCTCTTTCCTTTACTTTCGCCTCTAAAATAATATTCACAGCTATTTCAAAACAAGAGTCTAATAAAATTAAAATAAAAGTGCTTATTCAAAAACCATTTTCAATGGAAAGACGATTGTAATGAATTAATCTAATGCTAAAAATGGCTGATTTTGAACGGGAACAGTTTCAAATCACTGATTCAGAATTACCTAGGTCAGTATTTGTCATATCACCTGAAGTCGCTTTCAAAGGCAATACTTGCTGAAATAAAGGTATTCAAGCAGGGTTTTTTTAGCAAAACTTACCCAAAGTCCACCCCATATGGCAGTACCCAAGATTGTTGAGATCATAAAGAAGCCAAAAACATATTCGACCGTTCCCAGAGTGAACCAAGCACGACTTGTATTATCCCTGTAATGACGGTTTGCTGTTGAAAATTGGCTGGCATTTTCGATGCTGTTTTGTTCTAAAAGGACTATATTTTCCTAAACTGCAAAGTTTGAAGAGAAAAGACGATGTACAATGCTTATATGATCGCTGAAAAATGAAGTCTTTTCAATGGGTCATTTTGGTGTTTACGGTAATGGTTTAGATTTTGATCACGCCGCAGGTAGCCCAAGCGTAGAGTTAGTGGGGTGTGACGTCATTAGCTTCAGTGAGTGAACTATACATTCAAATTTCATATGGTTTGAAAATATGCTTTCAGAAAGACTTTAATCATTTAATGATTTTGGATAAAGTCTCGAAAAATGTTGTTTGGTAGTTGAGGAACATTTTGGTGATGAAATATTGGCATGAAATTGTGTTTTTGAGGGGTTTTGAACGGTTTGAAAATTTGCTTTGCTCTCCCTATGTATATATTATGGGAAGGTATGAAACAGCGCCTCCAAATTTTTACACAGACCCTTACTTTCAGATCCATATCTCCACAACAACAAACGTATCGGAAAATTTAGCCCTAGAAAGCAATTCTCCAATAAATTTCCTTTAATTTGAAGCTTTAGAGAATTTTTTTTGTCCACAAGATGCCGAGAAATAATTTTTTGAAATTCGAAAAGCAAGCATTCAATACAGCCAAAACTCACGAAAAATATTCGGCGAAAAAATACAAAACATACACGTAGTAGGGAGGGGACAGGCCAAATATTACCGGAAATGATACCCGACTTGACTGGACTTTCAGTCGCATCAATGCATCAATTACTTACTAGCAAAGACCATAAAAAAGCTAAAACGCAGCCAAATGGCTCGAAATCGCGTACAGAACCCAATGACAACGAGATGAAAATATAAGATAAAGTAGAGCACTTTTTATTCTTGAGATTTTCGAGTGATATTTTATAACTTCCCATACATTCTTTGTAATTCGTGTACAGGTATATTGCTTGGGCTTCCTGTGTACATATCAAACAAAACTCTTTTCATGAGGTCTATAGTTTTCAATGGGGTCTGGTGATTTATTTTAAAGTTCTTAAAGTCCTATTGAACCTAACAAACCCGAAAATTTTAATATCATAACACACACAAAGTTAGAAGATTTATTCATTTTACAGAATAGTGTGATTTACAGTCAAACTAAGAAAACCGTGAACACCTAAAATATGTCTGGAATGTTTATGTGTTTCATCACAGTTTTAATCGACAAATGACACGGTTAGACGTGGTTTGACACGAAATTATACGGTTCGAAAACTACAAAACAAAGCAAGGAAAATAAGGCTACAAAACTACAATAAATACAGAGAAATTACAAACAATTATCTAGAGGAAATCCTTACTTACATTACTGGGCCTTTGGTTACGAATAGAAGTCGAGAAATAGAAATAAACGTAGAAAATATAGCAACGAATAAGCAATACTCCCGTTTCGAGTTCTCTTTTACGCTGTGTTAGCCTCAAAACCGTGTAATATATTCTTTTATTCAGTAACAGCCCGTGGAAATTCAAGAGATCTGTGTGTAAAGAAGACAATAAAAATACTTTGAAATTTCACGAGTTTTATCTAAATTTCTGCATAATTTACGCACAATTGAGGCTAACACAGCGTAAAAGAGAACTCGAAACTGGAGTATTATTGGACGAGGTTGAGCAAAATATCGTGATTTGTTAGTGGCGAGCAAGCAATAATTATTTGCCGATGCCGAAGGTAATAATAATAATAACTAGACGCATATCTGCGTGAACTCGGGCTTCTCTTTGAAGAGTGCGATGTAGATAACCGTTAGCTAGCTAAGGAGACCTGAGAATACTTGAAATTTATTATTGCTGTTAGTTGAACTCATGGATTTTCTGAAAATAAATGACAATCTCTTCCTTTCCCTCAAAAAACCCACCAGTTCAAATTGTCATATAATATTTTGCCATTGTCGACTATAGTAAGCAAGGTGTTTGAATTCCAGTAACCACATGGTTTCATTATAGCATAATAGAGAGAGTACATAGCTACAGCACAACTTAGACTAAATTTTCTGATTTCATTATACATAGTTCTGAGGATGAATGCTATTTTGAACTGCATTAATTTGTACTCCCTTCGCCTCAAATATATCCTTGTTATGTATACTCTGGAAATAATGTACTAAACTATTTACTGATGATACGTCAAGCAGCACACATGTACCTTGAGGATGGCTTCTATACCATATAAATCCCTTGCATGAGAATCAAATATTTTGAACCTCACATTACTATTACGATATATAGCAACAGCTGTGCACCCAACTGTTAATACAAAATTGGTGTAATTTTTTCAGACATAAGTGATTCAAAGGCTCTTTGTAAAGAAGTACAGTACTGATATCCTTCTATTGTAGTTTCTTGACGTACAGTACCAGTGTAACTTTCACTGTATTGAAGTTGATAGTCAGTATCAAACACATTCAACATTGGTGGTAATTCTGTCTGCATTGAAAAGGACTGTCTGGCTAATTGAGACAAATCTGAATACAACTGATTTCCTATATTCATTATTAATACTAGGTCATTGGCAGAATTGATTCCTTGTTTGTTATTGTAAATCAAAGAGCACAAACACATTGTTGTCCTGAATTTTGGTGCTGTTATTGTTTTGTTAGGGTCAATATACATTGGAGTAGGACCAGAGTTCTTCTCTATGTCTGTACTCAGTTTAATTTACAATAATTTGATATATGAGTCTGAGTCTTGTAAAGACACATCAGCCTATTGCAAAAAAAAAATGATAAATACCGAATAGCTCTATATTTTAACTTCATTATCCCTTGATAAACCCTTCTAGAACAATTAAGCAAAAGTTTCTTTTCATGTTCTGTGATTTTATTCAAGCTCATTCTCTTTGTATTAAGCTTACATTCATTCTTTGTAAGTTTTCTAACCTTCACATAACAATGCAGCTTGGAGGATTTCGGTATACTTTGACAAATACGTTTGTAGACAAACTCCTTCAGCTTTCTGCTCCTGTTCCTCAGACGTTTCAGAGTTCGTACTGGTATTCTACTGGGTTCACGATCACGTCTATATACACGACGATGCTTATTTGACTCAATATAAGATAGCTCATTTGATATAAGTTTAGCATGATTCTCGATACAAACTTCACTCAAAATGGTTTCCTCATAAATTGATCTCTCATGAAGTTCCGAAAACGCTCGACATCTATTAGTGTGGGTCTACCGCGAACAGTTTGTGCTTTTGTATGTGTTTTGAACGTGTTAGACTCCATATTATCCGTGATTAGAGTCATCGAGGATTCCTTCGATAGATCCGCCATTGCTCAACCATGTGGTCATGGCTGATTCTACACATGCGCATAGACTTTGATTTCGCGCATGCGCTTTAGCGCTTCGAGGGCGATTTGTGACTGAAGGCAAATAAAAATAATAACAACGCTGCCCAATTTATAACTCGGGCATTCCACAGGAAGCCCGAGTAATAATAATATTAATAATAATAATAATAATAATAATAATAAATAAAAAAATAAAATAAAATAAATAAAAAATAAATAGAAAGGGGGGGCGGGGGGGATAAAAGAAAGAAAAAGAAAAAGTCAAGCAGCATTGTAATAATAGGTTAAAGGTTTCGGTTAGGTTTTGAAATGTCAGTTTGAAGTCTTAGGTCTTGGGAAAAGACCCGACTAGTAATTTTACCAGGGAAAAATCCTATTATATCAATTTTTTCTGAGGTTAAAATAAAATAAATATCTTTATTGGGTCGCTAATAAAGTTTATACTTTTTTCCAATTAGGCCCATCTACTAATAAATATATTTACAACTTCGTTCAAAATTTAAGCTATACATATTTACATTTAACTAACTAAATTTCTTAATCTATATAGTGATTCCATAATAATCATTAAACTGATCTAAACTAAGCAAACTAAACTAAGATAAACTAAACTAACATATCATTAATTGGATAAATACTAAAAAGTGAAAATGGGAGAAGACAGAAGCGTTACTTTATATTGATAAAGTCTAGACACATTGAGTTCTGTAGAAGAGTTTAAACTGTTATAGAAGAAGTTTTTACATTTACCATGAAATGTTTTGAAAGAGGATATCTGGTGTATTTTGGGGGATAGTGCATTCCAAATGGAAGGTGCCGTGGAGGAAAATAGACGTTTCCCAGCATTAGTTTTGGATTTGGGAATAGTCAAGTTAAGGTTAGATACCCCTCTAGTTGCATAATGATGACGTGGTTGACTTATGAGATTTGTGAGACAATCAGGTGCAAGACCATGCATACACTTGAAGGTGAGATTTAAAATTCTTTGGCGGATAACATCAGAAATAGGTAGTACTGAGAGTTTTTGAAAAAGATCAATTGAGTGGGAAAAGAGGTCGGCATTAAGTAGTAATCTTACGGCACGTTTTTGTGCGAGAAGTAGTTGTTGAAGAAGGTCAGCGCCGGGAACAGTTTCCCCAAACAGAGCAAACAGTACTCTAAAGTGGGTCGGGCTAATGAATTGTATAAAAGAAGTATGTGTTTCTCTGACAAGTACGGTTTTGCTTTCCTGATTAGTTCCAGTTTAGAGTTGAATTTCTTGATACTTTTATAAATGTGTTCATTCCAAGTGAGGGATGGGTCCAAATAGACACCTTTTCACTTTTTCACAGTCAGATGAATTGATATTTGTCCCATTAACGGAAACACAAAGATTTTCAGAAAGAGTTCCAAGCTTTCTTTGGGAACCGATGATCATCGTTTTTGTCTTTTTGGGGTGAATCACCATCCTATTATTTGTCGCCCATTGGTACAAATTATCAGCACCTTTTTGGAGGGTGGAGCTTAGGTCATTGACAGATGAACTAGAGCATAACAATGTTGTGTCGTCAACATATAGATATGTACTGTATGCTTTATTTGAAAATGCAATGTCGTTGACATACATTAGAAAAAGTAATGGACCTAAACAAGATCCTTGAGGTACCCCATTTTGCATTGGTAGGGTGTCTGATGTATAAGATCCTATTGACACAAGATGCATCCTATCCATAAGATAGGATGAAAGCCATTGAAAGGCAGGCCCACTTACACCATAACATGAGAGCTTTGTTGACTAAGTCAAACGCTTTGCGAAGAAGACCATGATCAATGACGACCATTAGTGATTATCAAACTAGTTGCTCCGTCAAACTCACTTAATCCTTAAGTAAAGTTACAAATGAACCACATAAATGATCAAATGGAAGACAATAACAAACAGCTACATCATTGTTCACTACTTCGTCCTCCTCGTCTTCATCATTAGTCGACTAACGCTCTCCACATTTATAAGCTATTTCAATTTCATCATCACTGCCTGGTGTGCATTCCACTTCTTCTTCTTGTTGCCTAGCGCCATTATCATTTATTTCAATACGTTGGCTATCATATTACCCTTCTTATTTCATATGGCTTCTTGACCTTCTTCCCTTTCTAATAACGAAAGAAGCCCAAAACACATGTTAATATGCTGCCATTTATTTCAATACGTTGGCTATCATATTACCCTTCTTATTTCATATGGCTTCTTGACCTTCTTCCCTTTCTAATAACGAAAGAAGCCCAAAACACATGTTAATATGCTGCCATTTATTTCAATACGTTGGCTATCATATTACCCTTCTTATTTCATATGACTTCTTGACCTTCTTCCCTTTCTAATAACGAAAGAAGCCCAAAACACATGTTAATATGCTGCCATTTATTTCAATACGTTGGCTATCATATTACCCTTCCTATTTCATATGACTTCTTGACCTTCTTCCCTTTCTAATAACGAAAGAGGGCCAAAACACATGTTAATATGCTGCAATAATGTTTTGTTGTCTTGTGGTTTCTAATTCGTGAAAAAAACGACTGATTTTTACGACTGATATTAAACTTCGTTTCCTTGTAACCGTAGCCCTTTCTACAAAATTTGTCCCACAAGGCTTTGCGATATCTTTTTTTTAGTAACCGTGAACAATGCTATTGACTAGTAGACACTGGCTTAAATTGTAACCAATTTATACAGATGTACACTGAAGAAGGTCTGAGACCAACCCGAAACGTGTGTAATAATTTTGTTACAATTTACTCGTCAATTAAAATTAAGATGACGGCTGTTTGATTTTTATTTTTATCATAAGGGATTTTGAGTCATTTGGTTGCACCCCAAAAATAAACCATACACAAAAAAATCGTTTGGGCTCCCTGTGGTTGAATCTGAACAGAACTCATTATAAACGGACGCAAGTCAGTACAAATAACATAACACTTCACGACGCTATAGAAATAATTCAAAAACCAAATATATGAAAAAGAAATTTTAGAAGAAGAAAAATATATTGCGTGCGCAAGTGTCTCTGAAATAACATGTACGTGAAAACACGCTGAACAAGTCGGCTTATTATAACTTTAAAACAAATGAACGTCTTTCCCTTAAAGCGTCCGCTAATTGGATTATTTCACTGTGGTTACATTAAGTGGAGAGATCTATTCAATAATCTAAAATAAAAAAAGCCGCACGTCAAAACTCCTCTTGAACTTGCTTGTCATTATATTAAACGAGCTAGCTAGCGTGATGGGCCGCGACTGAAATCGTTAATTGATAGAAGTGGACCGATCGTTCTGTAAGAGCTACTTTCACAACTTTATATTCAAGTAAAGCTTTACTCGGCTCTCTTTGTATGATATTGTTATGCATAGATTTCATACATTTATAGATCATATTAGTTCTTTTCCGTTTACTTCTCGGTTCTCTTTGTTACGTTTTGATCCCTGATTACCAGAATCCTTTTCGTAGTTCCTTTCCTTGGGCTTACTAAAAACAGTTTCCTATCGCGTATCGCCTATGACAACTTTTTTTTGAAATAGGTATGTATTGATCGATAATCTTTTCTATCGAAAAAAATAATTTTCGGTTTTTATCACGAGACTTTGTTTACAGATTTCACGTGCTTTGTCGCCAGTTGAGGTACTTGAATATTTTTTATTGTATTTTATTGGTCTTGGTATGAATAAACCAGACTTTACTGCATGACTGATAATGCTACAATAATTGTTGTCGCGACTGCCTTCTCGCACGAAAAAACGAATGAGAATGAAAAACAATGAAAGAAAGTGAGACCGGAAACAAAGAAAATGGGAAATGAAGAATGAAAGCACGAACGAAAGAATGGACGAAAGAAATGAAAAAAAAAAAAATGAAAAAAGAAATTCTTTCAATTATTATTTTTGTATTTCTGAAATGACCTCGGCCAGACATTCTAAATATGTATCAAGGTCACATTTCGATCGAATGAAAATCAAACTTCACTTCTATTTCAAATTAAAGCTCACTTTTCTAAAATTTAAAATAACTAACCCTTAGAATTATGTATAGTCAAAATCCCATGGACCTTTAATAATTATTTATTTTGTATTTGCTTTTTTAGTCCGTTTGTTTTTCAGACTAATTTTGAGAATAGTATAATGAATATTTTTTTAGGAATATTTCGCGACTAGACGTGACTTCGTGAATCTTTTCTCGATTGTATTCTGCTGTTTAAATATTCAAAAACCACAATCATCAAAAAAATATTCCCTAAGGTTTGAGTGAACATTTCGCTTTTATTTTAGCAATATTTCTTAATCATTTTTTCCCTTCATATTTCGTTTCAAAATATATAAAAAATATTTGAATTCAAGTTGAAAATTTTAATGAACATAAAATGTGACCCCTTGACTAATTTACCAACGCTAGAGACAAGGAAATTAAAATTGAATAAGCTTAGTTAAACATTGTTTACCCACGGACTATCTAGCGATATCCACTCTGTATCCGTTAGAAGTATATATTACCATAAATGGCACCTTTTGGCTTATCAAAGGTATTTTTAGAAGCCTTTTCCTTAAATTGCTATGGTTAATTCTCTTAGCATAGGTCTTATTTTCATGCTCTTTAGTCTATTCTTTCCAAATGAATTTGTTCAGTTTAATTGAGGACGACGTGGCACGAGCCGTGCGCTGCGTGAAACCATCATTTATTTATGGCGGGAAAACTTGCACGTACGCGAGTTGTGCCAATAATAAGGCCATAAATAGAGCTGACGTAGCTGTGTAAATGAGACCTTTAGCTTCGTTGTTTCTTGTGAAAATAGACCACCACAATCCTTTTCAAAATTTCTTTTCATATTTAAATGTTAAAACTTGTTTGAGAATATTAAGACAATAGTGAAAATTAGCGCAACAAAAAAGATACCGAAAGGGATTCTGGAAGTGTAGGTATGAAACGATGCCACTCTTTGGAGTTGATTGTTTCGTGTGTAAATATTTTAACAAAAGAATATTTCTTAAGGGAATGTCAAGTGGTCTGAAATGGGCAGTTTCCATACGAAGCTAAGGAGGTCTATGGTCTATTTGTACGGTGTAAAATTTAACTTTTTATCACAACTGTTTCATTAGAAACACCGACGCAGCCCACACTAGCTTACCGCTAGTTATCATCTATTGTCTCTGGTATCACTGATATCCCTATGGTTTTGATAAATACGTACAGTCCAACTAGCGTAATAAAATTAACTTTGATTATGTAATTCAAATCGCATTCGCGGCCGCAAACAACAAGCATGCAAGAAGTTGATAACCGAAGTGAATCTAATACTGGATCGCGTCTTGTAATTTTTTTATCAAGTCAGACTTTTTTCTAGATCATATCACTTAGTTTCAACGTACGTGAGTCAGGCTCTTTCAGTTAATACTCTATATTGTAAGTCCGCCATATTGAATTAAGCGATGCGTTCTGGGATCGATGCCTCAGTTGGCATGACAACGCGTTGCGACTACAAATAGGAAATTCAAAGGGCGTCAAGTTTCGCCCGGCCACCATCTTGGATTTTAGGCCCCGAACAGAAACTGGTAGTCGCGATATAGACGTGTTCTATAATCGAATAACAATCCTTTCACTCAGCCAATCAAAACGCATATGTTAAAACATGGTAGCACCTATATGTCGTTGGGTATATTGTTACCCAGATTTCATTGATATATAGGCTTTATCGATATCTTAGCCGAGGATGTATATTCAAAAGGATATCGCATGGAAAACACTGATATAGAAACACTTTATGGACGGACAGACGGATGGATGGGTGAGGGGTTTCATAATTGAGAAAAAGCATACAACGGTTTCATATTGTGGGAGGAAGAGGAAGTGACTGAGTTAATCAAACAAACACGATAAAAATGGAAACTTCACGAATTGGAACAACAAAAAACAAATTAATGAAAACTAGTTTAAATGGCAGAACCATAACATCAAATTGCTACAATAACTGAATCAAAGGAAGAGGAAGTTAAGTTCCTTTAATCATATCTAATGATTGATGTGGGAAGTACGATATCACAGCAGATCGATCTGTGCTAACTTCCCAGTACTGAGTTACAACCGCCTCCACAGGGGGGACCAGCGCGGCTTCAATTTGTGCGTGGTTTTACGGGGGCTTACTCCATAATTATGCACTCTACGTAATGAACACTATCTTAACTAGGTCGTCAGTCACGCCTACTGGCACATTAATCAATGGCGGATGGGACATTTGGGTAAGGAAAAAACATGTAGGCGTAAAATCATGAAAGGCAGACAAATTATAATTATAGTAGATGATGACAAGCCGGGAGGGCAGATAAAATGCCTTTTTCTTGAGTCTATTAAAATTAGAAATTATTTTAAAGGAATAAATGCTTTTTAGGAAATAAATGGTGTTGGACGGAAAAAAGTGAGACTTGTTTAGCTTTTTCGATACGTCTTTAGGGATTTTTTCTTATTAGATGCATAAGAAAAACAGATCATTTTAGTGTTATCTTAATCCATATGGAGTTAATACGTGTTCCTTGGCAGAGGAGTGGGGTGTGAAGAAACGTGACCAGAGACGTGCAACTGAAAATATATCTTTTAAAAAGAAAGCTGATCTGTCGGCCTATTAAGCCAACGCAACGAGAACTGGTTGCTCCAAAGGCTTCCGGTTTAGCATGCAGCTGACTCCGTCTAGTACACTCAAAGTCTACAGTTGAAACCAAAGACGGATTAGGTTATTACAAGGAAAATGCAAATACGATTTTATGAGAAGAGAGCATTTGAAAGTTAATTTCATTTTTTGTTAGTTAGACTTCCTAAATGAATTAGCAGGTAGAGCTGCAAGGAAAGATAATAAAGGAAGGAAGGAAACAAGATAGAAAACGAGGATGAAAGGAAGAAGCGAACGAACGAACAAATGAAAGAAAAAAGAATGAAAGAATGAAAGAATGAAAGAATGAAAGAATGAAAGAATGAAAGAATGAAAGAATGAAAGAAAGAAAGAATGAAAGAAAGAAAGAATGAATTAATGAATTAATGAATGAATGAATGAAATGAAGAAAGAAAGAAAGAAAGAAAGAAAGAAAGAAAGAAAGAAAGAAAGAAAGAAAGAAAGAAAGAAAGAAAGAAAGAAAGAAAGAAAGAAAGAAAGAAAGAAAGAAAGAATAAATGAATGAAAGAAAGAAAGAAAGAAAGAAAGAAAGAAAGAAAGAAAGAAAGAAAGAAAGAAAGAAAGAAAGAAAAAAAGAAAGAAAGAAAGAAAGAGAGAGAGAGAGAGAGAGAGAGAGAGAGAGAGAGAGAGAGAGAGAGAGAGAGAGAGAGAGAGAGAGAGAGAGAGAGAGAGAGAGAGAGAGAGAGAGAGCTACCTAGACAGGAAGCGAACCAATTAAAAAGGTGTCAAAGAAAAGAAGAATAAACTAAAAAATAAAAAAAATGGAAAACTGGGAAAATCAAACATTAACAAAACAGCACGAAACAAACTGAGCGCAATCTAAAACCACAAGGCACGTATATGTAGCATAGCATTAACTAAAGCAACTGAATAAAGATGATTGTATCCGTCTCCAAGTATATATAGGTAATACTGTACGTATGTGCAGTTGAAAACGTTTTGACACAATTCCATCCAAATATGGATATGCGGGCGAACTGAATATAACCTCCTTCACACTCGCATAATCATGTCTGGAAGGCCATTTGAAATTGAAATGAGCTATTGTGAAATCCTTTAAGTTTTATACCCTGAAATAATGGCACTCAAAGACGTGCCAAGACTCATTTTCAAAGTTCCGTAAACATAGTCTAGTTGGTAGGGGAAATATTAGCAGTTTTATTAACGGTTTTTCTGTTGTTCAGCAGTACATTTTTATCGTTTTTTTCTTGGTTTGGAAGATAAAGGATTAGTTTTGAAGAAGAAGGTTGTGGCGACATGTTCTCGACATGTGGGCAGAGTTAAATTATGTAAACGTAATATACCTCTTTTGCATATGTCACATCATAAATATTTTAACATATCAGTAGTCAGTAAAAATTTTCATATCCAGTGACTACGTTCAGTCAACCTTAAACTCACAAACACACCGGACGGATCTCAAGAACCACCGACAAAAGTCTTACGCAAGAAAACTTCGGAAACGATTTTAAGAAAAGTATAAATCCAGAGACTATATAGAACCAGTTTGAAAATGCTGGAAGAAGGCTGGAAAGAACGTAAAGCTACGATTAGCAAGATAAAAGAACATGTTCTGACTCTTCTTCTTCGTAAGGAGCCATTGAAGATCATGAACAGTGAGAGCCTGAGGAAGGCTTCCTCAGAATTAAGTCTCAACTCAAGTTTTTCCTTCTCTAATGACTCGATAACATCCTCGACTATCGAACACAAAGATGTTCGTTTGACTCCGTCAGGAAGCCCAATGAGTGGAAGTTTATCCAGGCGGCGACTAAGCTCTCCAAGACACGTCAAAGTTCAGCGAATTCGGAACATTGAAAGAAGCCAGAGTTTTCCTCTAAAACCGGCTTTACGGAGAGACAGTTCGCTGGCATCGTCAGATTCTGGCGATTCAGCAGCTTCGTCGCCAGTTGCTGGAAGGCATGTTACATTTTCAAAATATGCTCTTCTGCTTGCTGCAGCTTCGGATAATTCTGTGGCGGAATTACAAACACTCTTGGACAAAGATCCGTCGTATATAAACAAACCAAGTTCATCAGGACAAACACCGCTGCATAAAGCAGCATCCAAAGGACATAAAGAAAGCATAGAGTTGTTAATTGAGCGGGGAGCAGATGTAAACTTCGCAGACAAGCAAGGAAAAACACCCATGTTTTTATCCTGGGAAAAAGGACACCAAGAGTGCTTCAAACTGATGCTCCAGGCATCGAGGACCAAAAAAGACTCCAAGAATGGGTTTTTATAACTTTCGTATCTCCTCCTCAAAACCAACATACCACGAGGACTCTTGAATGAAGATTTGGCAGAAAATAATCCACATTTCTTAGTTAAAGCTTTTCTACTTTAATTGTTAATATAGTCAACAGATTTTTCTTTCTTCCAGGCATGAACTTCCAAGAAATAATAAATTATACATATTTTACACTATTGAAAATATTTGAAAATCTAATAAAGAGTATATTATTATGTAAAGTTCACCGGTACAGTCTTGGGTTTAAAATTTTAACTTTTAATTTTAGCCAAGCCATTAAGATTCACCATCAAAGCTCTCAGAAAATTGAAAATATACCAAGATATTTTAGATTTTTAGTAAATTTGAAGCAAATATTTGATCATCAGAGACCATCTAAATTAGATTTATATTCGAAATTTATACGACTTTGAAATTAAGGTTTGAAAAAAAGAAATAAAATCCTTATAAAATGTGCTAAAAGTTTTTGCAAATATTTGAATTACTGGCTATGAACTGTTAAATGTTTGGATTCCCGAGAGAGACATCAAAATAAATACCGCTAAATTGTAATAATAACGTTGATAAATATATAAGCGTTCCATATATCTTGTTGTATTTCATTTTATTTCTGAGCTTTTTTCTTGCTTAAAGGTGAAGTCTTATCTGATAGTTTATTTTCGTTTTACTGGCGAAATCCTAGTCCAAATTCTGCAAACCTTGCAAATAAAAATGTAAAGCCATCCGCCCGCAGGTGGCTCATCCAGTTATGAAAATAAAACAATGGAATCTGACACCATGGAATTTTAATTAACCTTGAGAATTTCTTGTACAGTAAGATTTTAAATTTTTTACTGAATAAACTTCTCAAGAATCAAATATATTTTTTAGTCATTTGTAATATTTGTAATATCGTGCTCAATGTAGAGTCAAATTTAGTTTTGATTCTCATGGCTGCAAGAATACAAGCCTAAACTTATTTTGCATGGTTAACTTGCTATCAGTTGGAGTGAGTCATGAAGTGTTTGATTATTGGCCTAATGATGCTCGCTTGAAACGTGAAATGAAATAACTAATTCATAAAAACCATGAGAAAATTGACAGTTGACAATTTTTATCATCACTTGGAAACATTTCACAAGACTTAAAATTCCTAGGATCGCATGTTATATGTTAGTTTGCTGAAGCTAGGAAGCCAATCAGCCATATAGAAACAAGTGAAACAAGTCAGATCTCAAAAATATTATTGTGCAGGTTTACTTTATATTATCTAACAATCGACGCCACCGGTTTTAGATCAGAATTATCTATTTCATTTATGGCAAATTATGGAATAAAAAAATGATAAAAAATGACTTTCAATTTTAGTTGAGAATCGACCGAAAAATTCAAATTCAAGCCAGTGATTTACTCCAGCCAAGAAGAGTGCATATTCATTTATTATGTAAAGTGGATTTTTGAGTAAAGTCCATTGTTATCGGGTAATTTCCCGGGGTCCTGGTGATAGATACAATGATACAATTCTGAATTCACAGCTTGGTTTCAATGTTATGGTGGTTTTCGAACAGCAGTGTAAAGACCGAACATTTTTGGCGCACGTATTGAATCTGAACGTGTTTGGCCTTGGGAAATAAAAGAAGTCTTGATTTCACTCAACTTTCTCTTCTTTTTGACCCCCTTTTTCACATCAGTGGCTGAATATTGTCATTGATAACTTGAATATTTTCAAGTTACAATTTGTACAGAATTCTCGTATATGAATGTACGTGAATCGGCCGCTATAATGCTACGATTACCCCCCACTGAATAGTAGTCTACACTATATATTGATGCATTGAATATTATTTTTTATAAGATACTACGAGTTTCTTTTTGTTATTTTATATATTTCTTTTCTTCTCCTTCTTTATCTGTATTGGGAAAACTATATCTTCGCATTTTTAGCTATCAAAATAATATAATAAGATAGGTATTAGAGGTGATACTTTTGAACGAAACGTGATCTGTCATGGATGAATCACTTCGACACATGATCGAAGTTCACGTTTGAATGGACCGGCTGAGGTAACATAGATTAACTCTGCATGGATTTGAATGGCGTAGAGTTAGTGATCCGGTACTCCTGCATGCACGAGAACTCACTGTCAGAGTGAAACAGAGGCATAATGATTACGCAAGGCATGTGTCACGTACACTTATCTCTGACCGGAGGATGATGAGCTGGACTAGCTTGAGGCTCAGGTGAACACATCACTGCATGAAATGGTTTGTGTCCTGGGGAGGGGGAGGGGGAGGGGGAGGGGGAGGGGGAGGGGGAGGGGGAGGGGGAGGGGGAGGGGGAGGGGGAGGGGGAGGGGGAGGGGGAGAGGGAGGGTACATAGGGTAAATGGAAAAAACTTTCGCAAATACCATAAACCTATTAGTCTACAAAAAAAATCAAGTGTTGATACACTGCCCCATAATGTTGGAAAAAGTAAGCATACAGTGTAAGAAAATACGCTTTAAAAATGGTATATAGATGAACCCCCCCCCCCCCCCCCCCACATTCAAGGGGGAGGTATAGTCGACATCAGTCATTTCACAAAGCCAATTTAATAAAATTTAAAAATTTGTAAAAAACATTGCCCTTCCCCTCCCCCTGAGTACTGCAAATGTGCCCACCCTGAATGAAATCGAGGTGGGCCCATAGCTGAAATCAATCAGCTTGTCCTATGCTTTCATCGCGCCAAGTTTGGTGCCTTTAACCAAAAGTGCACAATTCGACCATTCTTTTGCACCATATTGGGTGGACTTAGAGTGCTCACAGTTAATCTGTGAAACACTAGAGTGATTTCACTTGGCCCATCAAACAAAGCTGTATGATTAGTGAGTAACAGTCAAAGTAAATTGACAAAAGAAAACAATGGAACTAGAGTCACGTCTACTACTATGTATTATTATTACTATTTTTTTCATGGGCCAAGAAGAGTGAAGTCACTTAGAGTGATTCTCATAAACCCGTGAAATACACTTTAGTGTATTATGCATTACTTCACTCTAATTCTTTTGTTTTCTATTGTGTTTATCTGACTATTACACTTTAATAAGCACACTTTTTTTCACGGGTTAATGAAAACCACTCTAAACCGTGAAATAAAAATTGCTTGTTAAAGTGTAATAGTCAAATAGACACAAAAGAAAACTATGGAATTAGGGTCTACTAAAGTGTATTAGTCTAATATCTACTTCAAGGGTTTACAGTGAAGTTCTTAAACCCGTGAAATAAAAATTGCTTGTTAAAATGTAATAGTCAAATAGACACAAAAGAAAACTATGGAATTAGGGTCTACTAAAGTGTATTAGTCTTATATCTACTTCATGGGTTTAGTGATTTCACTATTTTTCGCTAAATATAGTACAAAGTAGTTCAATATCTAGTATTGTTTTCTAATGTTTCATCAATGCTATTTAGCACAAATTAGTCAGCTATTGACCACTTGCAGCACGTCTGAATGCAGCTCAATTTGGAGGACAAAACAATGGGTTTCCAATACTCCCGTTTCGAGTTCTCTTTTACGCTGTGTTAGCCTCAAAACCGTGTAATATATTCTTTTATTCAGTAACAGCCCGTGGAAATTCAAGAGATCTGTGTGTAAAGAAGACAATAAAAATACTTTGAAATTTCACGAGTTTTATCTAAATTTCTGCATAATTTACGCACAATTGAGGCTAACACAGCGTAAAAGAGAACTCGAAACTGGAGTATTCTCAGGAGTGGATAATTCTTTTGTTTTGTCCTCCAAATTGAGCAGCTTTGACGTCACGTGAAAGGGGTCTATAGACCTTTCCCGAATTCGCTTGACTGACCACAGAACAAAATATTCAAGTCCATGCAGGCTGGAGTTTTCAAATCCATACATTTACTGCATTTTCGACCTCAGCCTCGCCTTTAATCTATAGCTTTGTGGTCAGTCAAGCGAATTCGGGAAAGTCTATGTTAAATCGCATAGTAATGTTCCACAGATATAGGGTTTGCACCCTATTTTCGGGGACTGAGTGCTTATTTTTGGATGGAATTCAGATACGCCTCAATTAAATACCATATTTGTAGTGTTGTGAACTATGGTCAAGGACTTTTCTATTTAAACTTCATAATTCTATAAATAATAAACTGAACCACAAGCTCTAATATGACGTGATCGTAGGTTTCTTTTAGTGGAGCACTTTGCCCAGGTGCAATATGATTCACCGATGACTGCATTATTGTGGGTAACAAAATAGTAAAGCTTTGAAACACTATACGTCTTTTGTGTAGTACATATAGTTTACTGGAATATTCCCATGGGCTTTTATTTGCGAAGGCTTATGGACCCCTTGCGCTAATTCCCAACCTGGGGGCCAAAACAAGAGAACTACCTTCTCTTGAGGATAGAAATCTCTCGTGATGTTAATATTTTTTTAGTATTTTGTCCCCCACGTTGGGAATTAATTCAAGGGGTCTATTATAGGAAGGGTACGTTTTTTTGAGGTTTCAAATTTAGGGGACTTATTAATTTAGGTCGTCGACCTTAATCTTATTAGTCAATGACTAATACGAGCTACGAAGTAAAATAAGGGCGCTTTACCTTTTTAGGTAGGGCTTAAATTTCGGGGACTTCTTTTCGAAGATTGTTGGTGTCATGCTAGAGCTGATATGTAGCAATACCACTCAGGTAAAACACTGAAAGTTCAAGGGCGGATCCAGGGGGTGGGTCGGGGGGTAGCGACCCCCTGTCAAACCTGAGGTTAGGGATGGGCAATTTGATATTTGATGGAGGGGTGGGTTGAATCCCAAAAAATATCTAGCAAGGTCTCGATCTTTAAAAAAATATCGTGCAACGTCAAATACGGCAAAAAAATATCGAGTGAGCTTATAAATTTGATTTCAAGATTTCACTTCTTTTGAACCAAATGGAATATTCGACTTTTGAAGGAAGTCTAATGCCTCTCAAACCGCTGGAAATCGCATTTCGGAGAGCCTGAATTTCAAAAATTTTCGGGCGGGAGGGGAGCCTAGTTACTCCAGCCTACGGCGCTCGATTACCTCGGTAAACAAGAAATCATTTCAATGTCATTATTTCAGATCAGCTGGTTAGACCCCCCTCCCTTCCAAAAATTCCTGGATCCGCCCTTGAAGTTGCAAAAACAAGCGACAAGAACAAGAAGCCAAATACATGCTATTCTACACGATTGTATAAATTTCAAGGCTAGATTTCTTTGGTGAGTCATCCGATGACTTTCTCGGTGATGATGTTTGGCGGTGAAGATAACTGATAACGAGTATTCTATCGATAAAAGTAAACTGATATGATTCAAATCTGATTGAATTATGCTAATGTAGCTCAGCTGGGTACTAAGATATCGTACGACCGCATGAAACGGCACCGCAAGTGACATGGAATAGACTTCTTCCACTTGCGACCTCCACCTAAAAATGGGCGACAACTCAGTTTTCAATTTAATTTGGAGGACAAAACAACAGGTTCCAATTCTCAGGAGATTGAAATTATTTTGCTTTGTCCTCCAAATTGAGCTGGCGTCACGTACATGGGGTCTATACACCCCTTTCATCACGTCGGAATGTAAATCAATTTGGAGGGCACAACAATAGGTTCCAATTCTCAGGAGATTGAAATTATTTTGTTTTGCACTCCAAATTGAGCTGCTTTAACGTCACATGCAAGGGGTCTATACTGCTGTATACTCCGCTACGCGTTGTGCTTGCCCTAACAGTTCTCTCGCATTTTGCCAACCCCGGCGTGCTTTATAACTGCAAACAGCACACGCATTTTCTTCTTTTTTTCAATGTAGTCTAGTAGACTTGTTCGTCCACGATACGCACAAGGACAACTTGACAAGGACAAGGACAAGGACAAGGACAAGGACAAGGACAAGGACAAGGACAAGGACAAGGACAAGGACAAGGACAAGGACAAGGACAAGGACAAGGACAAGGACAAGGACAAGGACAAGGACAAGGACAAGGACAAGGACAAGGACAAGGACAAGGACAAGGACAAGGACAAGGACAAGGACAAGGACAAGGACACGGACAAGGAGGAAAAGCGAAGGAAGATCCTTCCCTAGATAAATTATGCATACTTTTAAATGAAAGGAAAATAAATCAACAGTTCTGGTGTTTTTCGTTATTTTTATACAATTTTCATTGCTCGGTGATACATTGTGTTTGACACTTCTGATTCTCTATTTTCTTATTGAAAAATAAATTGATAATTTTGGTTTTATCTACTAGATACTGCATGGTTTTAAGCAAAAAGACATAACAACATTATTTCATTTGCTTCAAGGATCAAGGAATACGGTATTGACTTGATATTTCGTTTGATGCAAAGCCGTCATAAATCTCCACCAATATGGCGGTCATGTCCTTTTACTTTTATGCAAAGGGATGCACACGGTAAGTCAACACGAAGAATGTAGTCATAGCAACCAAAATTCACCTTAGTGTGTTCCCAAAAAAAATGCCTACTATTAATGCAGTTTTCTGACGGGTAGATATCGGTACTGATTTGTTATGCATTGTTGATCCTGCTCCAGTTGCTAAAAATTAAAGTCTTGCAAGTTAGAAAACATTTGCTTTTTTCATGCTGATGTGCGTAGTGCACATCAACAATTTATAGATATATTAACGATAGAATAAAATTACTATTTAAAACTTTTACTTTGGCAGTGATGTTTTCGGTGATATGCTTTCTAACACTTTGTGTCAAGAATTACTGTTAAACAAAGAAATGCTACTCAAGGGAATGGCACGTGGTCTAAAATAGAAAACATTACGCCCAAAGTAAAAGGTCCTATTGATCTTAGAAACAAAACAAAATAAAATATAAAGATAAAGACGTTGAGAAGGATGTTTCTCCGTCGGACCTGTCTAGAGCTTTGCCGGTGTGCATGTGACAAATTTGAGGTAGCTTGCATGCATTCTGCTGTATGCCGCTATAGGAAACTTACTGCCTGCAGATGCCATGCATTCCGGTGACATCAGACTGGGGGTCAACACAATAAAAAAAGCTATACAAGATCTTGAGGGGGAATCACAATGGCCAATGGCTTTAATCAACTTGACAGCCGGTATTGACCGGTTAATCGCGCCCGAAGGAGCCTAAAAAGTGCAACGCGCATGCACACACACGTGACACCATAATGAAGCTATTTTTAGATTATTTTACCTTATTTATTTAACTTCAAGCCGGAACATGCTTTAAAAATCGTCTAAAAATAGCTACTTTGAATAAAAGATTTAACTTTGCGTAATTTGTTTTAAAGATCTAGTGCAGACAGAGGCTAAGTCTGGTGCCTCGAAATGCTATGTGAGATTATTTGTATCATTCGCTATCTGCAGTGATTTGTGTACTTGTGACTGAGATGGACACATCTTGATCATGCGATTCCTCGGTACCATTCACAGAAGTGAATCTGAAATAGAAGATGGTGATAACGACCTTATACATCTATAGTGAGTCATGCATGGCCATATGTGCAATAACAGTTATCATGGATGCCTGCAAATGAGATGAAAATGAAACAACAAGCATTGTATCGACCCGATAGCCTCACTTGTATGATTCTTAAAACAAAAGAATATCTCATTGCGGGCTCAACTGTAATAACAACAATTGCGTCATTGCAACAAACTACAAGAATATTTCGTTGTTTTCGTTGTGGTACCTCTATCTATTAAGCGGCTAGCTTTGAGAACTTACCTGGTGTCGCCTTAATAAAGGGTGTCCGCTGGATAGAGGTTTATTGCACAATAAATATAGGAAGGAAATTTCGAGGACGTGCAACTAATCCTCTTAATAAATTGTATTCATAATTGAGGTCTCACAGTAAAAGTATGGAGAGCAATTCGTGTTAATTAATTGACGAAAGACAGTGCTCAAGGCCCGGTGCTAAACATGCTAACATGCTAACATGCAAGCAGTTGTTGCTGGTTTTTATGGCCGTCACTTTGATTGAATTTACCAAAGATTTCTCTTTAGCCTCCGTCCCTGGTTATATCATCCAACATGATGACCAGGTCTTCAGCTGTAAACTACTCAATGCTAAAAAATTATGTGACATGTTTTTGCATTCCGCCGTCAAAACTGATAAAATGCACAGAAAAGATCTCTGAGCTTCCATCAAAACTAAGAAGGACTAAGAAGGATGTGAAACTTTATATTGATGCATTTATCGAACGATGCCCAAAAGCACGAATTGCGTCGTGTAAATCAACCCTACAACTTGCTCATAACTGTTGCGTATGACAGGAAAAAAGTTGTAGCAAGCTGTAGGGTTGATTTACACGACGCAATTCGCGTTGTAAGCGTGGCGTAAGCAGATTGTATGCAACAGTTACAAGCAAAAAATGTACCGTGTAAATCGGCCTAAAGAATGTTATTCAAGGAACTGAAAATTGCATTTTTGCCTAATATTCCTAATAGGTGTTTAAATAAATAGAAAGGAAACCAAAGTTATTTCATTTTTCTAACATGCACATACTTGGATGGTATTTCGCCAGGCCTGGCATCTGATGACACATATCTTGCGGGTTCCTCGTCTTGTTCAACCTCGACCATTCGTCCTGTCATGGTGTCAGGGAACTCTTCCTCGTCCAGGTACTTCTTGACCTTACTTTCATAATGACCCTGCTCGATCAGTCTCTTTTGTTCGAGTGCAGCGCTGCCACGAGCGAAGGACATGTCTTCGTCGTCGATGGTTTTTTTTGTCGCACCTTGTTGGAAATTTCCTTGTTCAAAAAGTCTTCGCTGCTCACGCGTTGCTCCTCGAACCTGAGAAAGTTCTTCATCCATTGATTTCTTCCCGGGTGATTCCTCGGGTTCATCTTGAAAACTTCTGAAAAATTCAACAATTAATCGAAATGTTATAAGTTTCCAGGAAAAGAATGGGGAAGATGCTGCAGCAAAGGTATAGACCCCTTGCAGCGCTTCGGGATGCAGCTCAATAATAATAATAATAATAATAATAACAATAATAATAATAATAATAATAATAATAATAACAATAATAATAATAATAATAATACCCCACTTTCGATATTCTGGCAAAGAAAATTCAAGGCGAGGCTCCGGGGAAACAAAACAATTATATTAGGATTACTCCATTGTTTACCCGGAGACTCATCTTCAGTTACTTTGTGCGTGATCACTCATCCAGAATATCGAAAGTGGGATATTAGGAGGACAAAACAATAGGTTTCTATTTCTCAGGAGATTGAAATTCTTTTGCCCCCCCCCCCCCCCCCTAAATTGAGCTGCTTTGACGTCATGTGCAAGGGTCATGTGCATAGGGAATGTTTTCAGCTAGTTTAGGCCCTGATTTCATTGTTTCAGGTAGTGGGCCCCCATTAACTTTCGTGAATTGCTCGATCCGCAGTAATGACTGTGATTTAGCAACATTTCTCTTCAGAGATACCGTGTACACCTTCAAAAAGAATGTATATCAAACTTTCGGGGAATGTTAAGAAGAAATCCATGATTACATCGTAATCCTGAGGGTGTTATTTACTGATTATCCTTACCTTACTGGCATTTCTCCAGGTTTTGCACCCGATTGGACATAACGGAATTCTTCGCCATTCTTCTCAGCAGCTAAACGCTGAGCTGTCATTGATCCCGGAAATTCTTCTTCCTCAATGTACTTTTTTGGTTTGCTCACATGATGACCTTCCTCGAACATTCTTCTTTGTTCCTGGGCAGTTCCTCGAGCAGCGGCAAGCTCTTCGTCATCATCCATGGTCTTCTTGGGTGCTTGTTCGAAGGCACCACCTTCTTCAAATAATCGACGCTGTTCGCGCGCGTTCCCGCGAGCATAAGAAAGTTCTTCTTCATTGAGCGTCTTTTTCGTCTCGTGTTCGGGAACTCCTTGTTCAAACAACATTTTCTGCTCACGTGCAGCACCTCGGGAGTATGACAGCTCCTCATCGTCTATTGTCCTCCTTGTCGTGTGCTCCTGAACTCCTCTTTCAAATAACATCTTTTGTTCTTTGGTGGACCCTCGTGAATACGAAAGATCTTCATCATCAATGGTTTTCTTTCTCGGTGCATTTTCTTGTACTCCTTGCTCAAACAACATCTTTTGTTCTCTAGCAGACCCAGAAACAACTGCTAACTCCTCTTCATCAACGGTTCTTTTTGGTGCATGCTCATAGGCCCCCTGTTCAAAAAGGGTCCTTTGGTGCTGTGTTGCACCAGTGGCTTGAGGAAGGTCCTCATCTTCAATGGTTTTGTGAGCAGCATTGATATAATGGCCACTATCGATCAATCTTTTTTGTTCCATCGCAGCCCCCTTAGATGAAGGCAGTTCTTCTTCCTCAATCGTCTTCTTTGCTTGTTTGTTCAGCTCTCCGCTTTCAAAAAGTGACTTCTTATTTTGTGCCATCCCTGGGTTAAAGAAAATAAATGGTTGAGCCATATATGATACCATAGACAGTAATAGAATAGAACAGTAGGGTTGACAATAAATGGAGAATTGTAGGAATTGCAAACTGCACGAAGTATTCAAAATTGCGGTCACAGGAGCAGGCGTAGTTCAATTGATTAGTGCGCGGTCTTTGGAGCTAAAAGGTCCACGGTTCGATCCTCAGTATCTCCATGTCTGTTTCGACTTCACACTGTCTGTGTAGCTTTAAATACCCGTAATAAGGAGCACTGATAGTTTGAGGGGGTAACGTGCGGGAGAATTGGGCAAGCACTCCCCAAGGCAACCACTCCACGCTCTCTAAGCTTTTTTACCCTTACTTCACTAAATTCAATGCCAAGAGAAAAACTGAAATTCCCTAAATAATATATATACTCTAAAAAATGGCAACACATATATGATGACAGCTGAAAACTGTATCTGCATGCGCCACACCATCAATGTGACCTAAGTTTGATATATTATTTTTCGGTTCATAAATCTTACCTTGTGAGGCTTGTAGTTCCTCGTTGTCTATTGTTCTGTGTAGATGTGTCTCGAATTCACCTCTTTCAATTCGTTTTCTGTTATTTTGTATACAAAATCAGTTCATTAGTGAATTTTCTTTATTTAGGTTCTTCTGGCTTCTCAGTCTAGCTATGAAAGTAATATGTCATGGATCGGAACATCCCCGTCCAACCTCCTATACATTGGGCATTAAAACTTTCTTGTTTAGTTGTCAAGGGTGACGTAGTGGTAAAAAGTCCGACTTTTCACCACTGTGAGTCCTACGGGTATGTGGTTTGACTTCTGAGGACAGTGTGTTTGTGTATGAGCGAGTGGGCCGAAACGGGAAGCAATCATTCAAATACTAAGTTAGTTACCCAATTTTTTACCTTGCTTCAGCTGCTTTTCCAGCCGTAGCTTTCAACTCGTCATCAACAAGTTTTCTGTCAGTTCTGTCATCTTCTTCATCATCATAATCAAAGCGATTAGGATCCTGTAGTGCCTGTGAAATCATCTCCATTTCTTTCTCGATGTCAGTTGTCTTCTTGTAGTTTCTTTCTGCTGTTGCTGCCTCGAATGCTGCCTTGGCGCCCCTTGCGCTGCCTTCAGTTGGCAGGTCACCTTTCTGTGTCCTCTGACTACCTTCGGCGCCAATGACCTCCCCCTTCTCGAACCGTGCGCGAGTATTTCTCGCGAGTCCGCTGTCAGGTAGATTCTCTTCTGTTTCCTTTTGCTTTGTGAATGTCGTTTGGGGTCCGCCTTCGAAAAACGACCTCGCTGCTGATGACGATCCTGTTATGTTGCCATGGGAACAAATAGGAAAACAATGAAATATCGTCACGAATGTATATGGCAGGACGATTAATAACTAAATGCTTGGGTTACCTGTGGTGGATCGGCTTAGGGATAAACTCGTATTCTAGACTTTCATTGCTTATAAGGACATACAAACCATGCACAGCGGTAAAAAAAACTTAAAGTAACATCTAAGGGAGCGGTCATTATTTATCTTCTGGGTGGGGGGGGGGGGGGGAGGTCAAAGGATCAGAGGGATCACATGGTTTTTAGACACTTGGGGGGGGGGGGGGTCAGCTATTGTTGGCCGGGTATCAAAGGGAGCAATCACACAATGATGAGAGAGTAGCAACGACTAGTGAGAAGGGGGGGGGGCATAAAAATGTAGTGTTTCTGGGGGGGGTGGGTGGCGATAACAGATTTATATGATATCAAGTCAAAAATCTCCTCCAGAAAATGAATAATGACCTGTCCCTAAAACCACTAAGCCCCATTAACGATGGGTGAAACTACTTAACACTCACTTCAAGCAAAATGTGCACAAAAATTGCTATTTTAGTGTCTCTCACCCTGTAGCCAGCCAATCAGTGCGCGCCACAGGCATCCCAATTATATTTTAAAACTTATCATTTAAATTTCCAATATTATGACTGGGAAATCTAAGTACGAATAGAACTTCTCAAGATTTACATAGATCGAAGATTGGTATAGACCCCTTGCAGCACTTCGGAATGCAGCTCAATTTGGAAGACAAAACAACATGGTTTTGATTCTCAGGAGATTGAAATTTTTTTGTTTTGTCCTCCAAATTGAGTTGCTTTGACGTCACGTGCAAGGAGTCTAGAATTTCTCAAGATTAACGTAGATCGAAGTATGGAGTTACTGACTAACTATGTATATGACGTCGATAGATATGTAAGAGGCATACTTGACGTATGTAAAAATGACGTTATCTGAGAATCGAATAAGAGGGAACGACGTCGATGAGATTGCATATGTATAATTGACGTCAAGATGACGTCATAAGGTTAGTATACATATGGATGACGTCATCAAGAATAAAGCATTAAAATCCGTGATATCACATTCGAATTCGTTAATAGAAGTATTTGATCTTAGTAGAGAAACAATTATATTTCAGTTTCACTCAGTGTTAGGGTTAGTAAGTGCACGTGACACGATCATTCATGCTTCTGTCACCGTTATCGACTGGTCAGTGGTGTATACATAACTACGCATGAGCAGCCGGTGTTGATCCATCGAGGTTTGTCAGCCATCTTAAATATAACTACAATAGTTTATTAGCAAAAATTGGTGGAATACTTTCCGCAATTCAACGAATTTATCTGTACCTTATTTGTCTGACCTTAAGCTTTCCGACCATAAACGTACTTTTTCACGAGTTTTCGTCAACATCAAGAAAGACTAAATTTGCTTGGCTTCAGAACTTTACTTAAAAACAATCCACGAGTTCGAATAGTTTTCCTAAGACTAAATTATCAAAGAGAAAACTCCTCACGATCACTACCTCTCCCCTCCTGGGTACAAAACGATCCCCTCCCCTCTCCAACCCGGACGGGCAGGAACCAACCTGATGCTGGATTGTAGCTGAGACGTTTTTCTTTCCACTCTTCTTTGGAATATTCACCCGATTCGAATCTACTGCGTACGGTTTTGGCAGCACCTGAACTGGCTATATCATGCAGATCATCCAGCTCACCAACAGATTTCTCTTCACTTCGAAAGGCTTCTCCTGTAATGATCTTGATGTGAGTACCAGTTGGTTACCATAGCAACTGGATCTAAGGTTAACATACACCTTAAACCCAGACAATTTCGACAGTAACAAATTATTATCAAAACCCCTTCCTCTCTAATGCTCTTGATGTGAGTACCAGTTGGTTACCATAGCAACTGGATCTAAGGTTAACATACACCTTAAACCCAGACAATTTCGACAGTAACAAATTATAATCAAAACCCCTTCCTCTCTAATGCTCTTGAAGTGAGCACAGGTTGGTTACCATAGTAACCTAACCTAGGGTTAATATTCACTTTAAAATAGTAAACTCCTCAAGCGTCTCTCTTATAATGGTCATGAACAATTCTATGAATCGTGTTTCGGAAAAGAAAATTGATTATAATTTAATCACCTTGCTTTCAACATGATAAAAACGATGCTGTTGCATAGTTGCTAGCATTGTAAAGAATTTATGCAGTATTCTTGTGCAGATATTTATGCAAAGACATCGAGGAAGTGTATGTGCTTGCTTACTTTTACTATATATCTCTAACGTTAAAAAAGAAAATAATAAATGTGCGTAATAAAATATGATAATTTAACTTACGATATGAGCAGATTGCACGTGGGATTTCTATGCTTAATATTAGAATAATTAAAATTTAAAGTTATCGATTCTACTATTCCTATGGCTTAACTGCATGGCGCATGCGTTACATAGGTGCAACCAACATATGTCACATGCAAGACATTTGTTAAATTAGTCGTGAGGTATTATGTAGTAAACAATTAGATTTTGACTTAATAAAACAGAAATAATTAAAAGTTATTGTGGAAAAGAAAAACGAATGTATGTCGATAAAAAAGCACCGATGGATTAGCATGCGTAGCGGCACAGACTACCCTCTCCTTCCCTCCCATCCCAACCCACCTCTGCGCCGCTACGCAGGCTAACGAAGCATGTACGTGTGAATAGCGTATGCTTGGGCGATTGAGGAGAGTTCGAAGCAAATTATATGAAATGCTATGTCAAAAATATAAAAATATAAAAAAGTACATTGATCATCACACCCTCTTTCTATCCCTCTTCCCTATACCATTTTTATATTTCTCTCTAGCTTCAGTTGTAGTGGAATTTCCCAACATTTGAATATGTTGGATCACTTGAAATTGGTTAGTCTTATAAACTGGGCCAAGGCACACATCAACCACAAAATCTTATATCCTTTCCTTTCCTTTTTTCTTTTCTATCCTGTCTTTAATTCGTTTGCTTTCTTAGCTTTTTTTTTCGCTTCCTTTATTTCATTTCCTTCCCGCTTTTTTCCATCTCCTCTCCGTTTCCCCTCCCCTCCCTTCCCCTCCCCTTAACTTTCCTCTTCTCCTCTCTTTTCTCTTCATTTGAAAATTGAAACAAATTTTATGAATTTTATTCCCTTACCGATATTCCCCAGGCATTATTCCACCTACCTTGTTCAAAGAGAGCCTTATTCTTGGACGCAGTACCACTCTCTGGCTTGTTGTCAATATCATTCCCATTAGACGAGCTAACATTGCTCACTAATCCCTTCTCAAACTGTTCTCGCGTCTTTGAAGCCAGTCCCCTTGATGGTAAGGCATCTTCTTCATCTCGTTCTTTGCTGGATGACACATTACTCACGTTACCTTGTTCAAACATGGTTTTAGTGTTGTGAGCCAAGCCTGAAGCAGGTTTGACATCATCCTGAAAAGAGAATTCGAACAATACTTTAGTTCCGGAGGATATAGACCCCTTGCACGTGACGTCAAAACAGTTTAATTTTGAGAACAAAACAAAAAAAAATTAATCTTCTGAGAATTGGAACCTATTGTTTTGCCCTCCAAATTGAATTGCAGTGCTGCAAGGGGTCTGTATATAAAGCTTGGATAACTGTTGCTTTAAATATTCCATGGAATAATATATTTAACCAGTTTTGATTTTTCGTCCTCTTGTTTGACCTTCGATGTGACAAGCAAGGTGATGTGACGTGACCGTGAAAGTAACTTGTGATTGGATGAGCCGTATATCTCGCCCGCTCAACGGATGTTGTCAGACGTATGCCGATGTTGCTGGTGCAATATATCATGGCATGAGACACGGCACGGTCACGTAATTTGACGAAATCAAGTGAGCCAATCACAGCGCGCGATGGCAGAGGTAGCAGGGCAGCTTTCTGAATCGTCTCCACCCCCCTCCCCGTTTTTTTCTACCAAACCAACCGACCTTCAAATCCATCTTTGTTTCAGCATTTTTCACTTGGCCAGCTTCAAAAGCTGCCCTAGTGGAGGCAGCCAGTCCTCCGTGAATCCCGTTCAAGTCTTCGTCAACGTAGCGAGTGTATGTTCCCTGCTGTTTGTTTTCGAACACTGATTTAGCTTGTGAAGCTATGCCTGCCTATAAATGAATAATGATGTCCTATATGTCAAACGTTTGGATATGAGAAAATGGTATCAAGTGAACGGAAATTTATGAATGGAATACATGCTTTAGGAGCGAGGATGGCACAGTTGGCTAGTGTGCGGCCTTCGGTGCGAGAGGTCCCCAGTTCGATTCTCAGTGATCTCACATCTTTTTTTCGACTTCTTCTTCTTTCCGTGTAGCTTTAATTAGCTTTAAATATCAGTAAAACGGAGCACTGATTGAGGGGGAGGGGGGTAAAATGAGTACACCGTCGGTCTTAAGTTTATCAGTGACACTTACGTAACTGTCACGTGTTACCTACGTTAAATAAAGTCGACCTTTGACCTTTTTACAAAATAATTAATGATTTTACGAACGAACTAAAGAATGAAAAAACCTGCGATAGCGCACGAACGGACAAACGAACGAATGAATGAACAGACGTACGAGTTTAGTCAAAATTCCACACGAAACCGGAAATGACGTTTATATATAGCAACCTATAGAGCTGCTAAGTTGTGACGTATTTGCGGGTCTAATTGCACGCAAAAACCGCTAAAATTAAGCGAAAAATAATCTCAATGATTTAACCTCCACCGTAAACAGTTAGAACTTTGGACAACAAATCGTGCCATGAAGAAAAAGTAAGAAAAGATCTTTATAAAACAACGTTTTGTTGATGGACAAGGAAGTCGTTTTTCCATACGAGTGACGTCACACTTAACAGCTCCATAGATGCTGTAATAGCCCACTTTCGATATTCTGGTTTAGTGATCGCGCACGAAGCAATTCCAGATGAGGCTCAACAAAAGAATATATTAGGATTACTCCATTGTTTCCCCGGATCCCCGTCTTGAATTGCTTTGTGCGTGACCACTCAACCAGAATATCGAAAGCGGGCTATTAATAAAGTGAGAGAGTTGCTTCAGTGACCCCCAGGATCGATTACCAAGCTTCTTGTTTTTCAATTTTGATTCTAATGCGCTAGGAAATGCCATAAATTCAGTTAATTTAGCTAATGATGGAACCGCTGACTCCCTCATTCTCTATTTATTTGTTATTATTTATTAGAAATCAGTAGCGTATTTACTCGATTAAGCGCCTCCCCCGAATAAGCGCCGCAGCCGTAACGCTCAAAATTAAAAAGCGCCGCGGCGCTTAATTGAGTAAATATGGCATAGCATTCTTTACCTCCGGGAGATCATCCATCTGTCGGCTTTCGCCGCTCATCGTATTCGAAACCATTCCGCTTTCGAACTTCTTTCGGCTCGCCGTCGCTACTCCTTCGGAGATCATCGTGACGCCTTGATTGGTTCTTTCTGATTCGGCCATTGGTTGATGCTCGAATAGCTCCTTTGCTCGTCTGGCACTGCCTTTACGAGGAAGTTCGTCTACTCCGATCTTACCTTGTTCTTGGAAGTCACTACAACATAGAGGTACAAGACCTTAATTAGTTATATATTTACGCATATCATTGACGCTTTTCCTTTACCTTTACCTTCATTCATACTGTTCATTCATTCCTACAGTAATTCACCCTTCCATCCATCCATCCATCCATTCATTCATCCGTCCGTCCGTCCGTCCGTCCATCCATCCCTCTGTCTGTCCGCCCGTCCGTCCAACAATTCATCTACCCATCGGTCCATTCACACATCGATCCATCCATCAGATCCACCGATCCATCCGTCCGTCCGTCCCTCCCTCGGTCCCTCCCTTCCTCCATCCATCCATAAATCCATCCCTCGTCCATCTGCCTATCTTTTGCCGACATTATTAAATAAACACGCCACTAAATGATTATCAAAAAAATTTACTCTTCTTAATTCTTCAACAAGCAATAACTAGATAATTTATTCATAGACAGTGATTCTGTCATCTAAAAACACATGCACTTTGGATTGTATACAAATTACTCTTGTAATCTTACTTATAATCTTAAAATTCAAGTTCCCAAGGAGCAAAAAGACACATTAAAGTTGTCTACAGAATAAAAAACCCAAAATAAATTAATCATCTTTGACCTAAACAGTTTTCTCAACATTGACTAAAAAGCTTCCCATAAACTAATTTGTTAGTTCTACTTAACCTATCAATATGGTTTTCTTTTACTCTAATACTTTGCTTTTCCATTATTTTGTTTACTAGACGGATCATGTTGAATTTTTGAGCTCAAAAACACGAGATTTAATGCCAGCCAAGATAAAAGCTCAAAATTTAATCCCAAATCAAAATATCATTTGAAAAACATCCTCGATTCATTCAGACAGCGAAGGGAGGTCTCTTGTTGCTAAACCGCATGCTGTTAGATCGACTTAGCTACCATTGAAAACAAAACACAAAATTTTATATTCTAATTCTTTTAGAATTTAATATATCCTAGTATCCAGCTGTAATCTTATGTGTATATACTTCTTTAAGTTGTCATTCTTAGCCGATATTTTATCGATAACTCTAATTCTAATTTTCGATATTTTTATGCTGATTTTCTTTGACTTTTTGGCTACATTGTATTTCATATTCAGTATTATTCATCTCAAGATGTTTATGCTTCAGACTTTCCGTTCCTTGTGCTATGGTAATATTGGAAAACTCTTAAAAATGACTTCGATTCATTGAGCTTTTGTTTTCCTCATTTGATAATTCCCTTAAATAAACTGACAAGTTTCTGGCCATAAAACCGCCACTTTTCAAAGCAATAAATCATTTTTTTTTCATACGATGAAACCTTGATCAGCAGAGATGTAAGAATTACAAGTGATAGGTTTTATTAGAAAACGTAAAATCCTCATTTTTCTACCAGAAATCCTATCTTTTCTCTATCTTATACCACGGATAAAACATTCTTTCACTATCAAATTACATCTCTTCATTTTCTCAGTCTTATTTACGAAGTTTGAGGTTGGGAAGTAAAAGGCCGTTTTGTGTAGCAATGTCATTGAGAACAGATTCTATTGCCACTAAAATTACAACCGTTTTGAAGCATTTCCTTTCGTTTCCTTTTGTTCGAGCAGTGCTCATTCAAAACATACCTTATACGAGCGAGAAAGCGTTTTCTTTGGAGCTTATTTTCTTGAAGTTAGGACGAATATTAGCAGAAAAAACAAAGCTCTTTACAACAACTCCCTAAAACGAAGAGCCGGCGCTGACAACACTACACATGCGTGAGTGAGAGGGTGATTAACATTTTTACGATCTGCCAAAATCGTCTGACTGAGAGCTGTGGTGTTTCCCCCGGGCAATTACTTAATGAATAAATTGAATAAATGATATACCGAGCCAATGGGAGGAAGATTCTTTAATAGTTTTAACTCAAAATATTATAATAGTAAAGAAACGTTTTGGAATTCGTTCGTTCGTTCGTTCATTCATTCGCTTAATCGTTCGTTCGTTCATTCATTCGCTTATTCGTTCGTTCATTCATTCATTCCTTTATTCGTGCATCCACCCATCCATCCATTCATTCATTTATTCATTCGTTCGTTCTTTCACTCATTCGCTCAATCATTCATCGTGCGACTGTCATTCATTAGCTCGTTCGTCCATCCATTTATCCGTCCATTCACCGTATTTTTATTATTTCTTTTCTTTCCACTGTTTCTTTCATTAATAAAAGAAAAAAACAGATCGATGCTTACACACAAAGAATGAAAACATCTAGAAAATATTATCCATTTTGATTGGAGCATAAATTAAGTTATAAAATTGGCGCGCTTTTGGTCGTAATTAGCGCGCGCGTCATATAATCACGTGACCTACTAATCGTCTTTTAAATCTCAAGTTGAATTTTAGTGTTTTGATTTCAATCCTTTCTAGAATAAGCAAATGTAGTCAAACAATTCCTATACTATATCTTTATTTGCTTTGGGTATATTATTATCAAAACACTAATGTCCTTTGGACTTTTAACCTGATTTTAGTAGGCAAAACATACAAATTTTGTATTTTCTTGTCTTGTCTTATACGTACAATAGCACGAAATGGTTAGAGCAATATATGTATTCTTTCTCGCCACTAGCAGTAGCTAGACATTTTAATGTAGGCGTAATATATTCTAGATTTCAGCGGTGATACCATTTCCTAAAGAAATATCTTATTTTTTATCAGTAATGCTTGAAAAGATACTGACGAATGTCGTAGCAAATCGAACAAGAAAACGCTATTCCAAAGATATTTGAAATGGGAAAAACATTACACCTGATATAAAAGGAAACAAAACGAATGAAGACGCGACAATATAAAAAGGCTGACATTGAGTACTAAAACTAAAGATAAAAATAGAACTTTGATTCTCTTATTTTATTCACTTCAAGAGGCGTACAGTCATATGGAAGCATTATGAAATATTAGGTCTACGAGACACATTCAGCTTAATTGGACGTGCTAGTGCAATGTTTTCCCATTTCAGTTCAGATCACGTGTCATTCAAAGTCATTCAAATCGAAGAAGATTCTTTGTTTGTTTTCTCGATTTCCCTTATTACACTTAATACCTTTACACTGTACTGTTCTATCAGAATCCTTTTTGTAGTCTGTTCCTTTAGTGGCCTAATTAATACCATTATCTTGTTACTCCAAAAGGACAAGGGAAATGTCTTTTGTTTCGCTTCCCCAGGGATACTATGATAAAAACATGCGATTTAGCCCTAGCAGAAGGGTCGCTACCCTCGCTACGGTGAGTCTTTTGTTTTCTCTCTCAAGGAACACTATATTAAAAACATACGATTTAGCCCTAGCAGGATGGTTGTTACCCTACGTTATATGACGGTGCGAAAATGTTGCCGAAGTAATGTTCACTTGGAGAAAAATTCCAAAAAAGGATAAGGCATTAAGTCGAATATGTAACTAACAAAAGCACAGCGTGAAGACGGGCATTTAAAGTAAGCCGAATCAAAAGCTTGTAAATGCTTGTGCAATAGCTATGGAAATGCACGAAATACTTCACATAACTCCAAAATATCTTTGGATTAATTACCAACACTTACATAGCTACAATTTCGTTCCCAGTTTCAATTTACTTCCTATCATCTTGAGTGTTATTTTTTTCTCTGCTGTCAACGCTCGAACGAGAAAAATACAGTACAACGGATTGCGTTGGCCCTAAAGTAAAATGCATATGCTCGCTCCAAGCTTGGCTTACTCTATGAATATGGATGTACAACGAGGCTACCAAGCAGGGTAGAGTGGGGTGATTCAAAGAGATCACCCCTCCCCTGTCGGGAAATATCCACTATCCCAATTATACTAAACATAGAAGAATTTTCACTGAAGACTCGCTGTTATTATTGCTAGTATTTTCATTAACCTACACCACCACCTACTGTTGTGTACATATTTTCTTAAGACTACATTTTTAGAATAATCAAATGTAGAATGAAAACAGGAGAGCTTTGATTGATTTGAAGTGTCGTGTGGCTCGTTTCAGCCAATCACTCTAGAGCTCGGTGATCCACAGCACGAGAAGGTCAAACCGTAAAGCTTAAAAAATCTCAGTAAAAAAAAAAAATTACTTTTCTCACAAAAGATATCGATTTATTCTAGAAAGGGCTACCAATTCCTCGTATTTTCGTGTCTTTTTTGCTATGAATCGACTTTGCGTGCTTTTACCCCGGCTTTAATATTTTCACTCTTCATTGATTGTATCCTTATAATCTAATAACAAGCTAACGCAAACAAAAGAAACGACTTCTAGATGTCTAAACATAAACAAAAATTCCAAAACTTTCTCGTACTTCGTCCAAAAATAGCTTGGAAAAAACCGTAGGATGACACGCTGTTGTCAAGGAAAGTTCACAATAAAAAATGTGCTGTAACAAGTCCCGAATGATTCGTTAGTTGGGGTCTGATTCTCAAGTGTTTTCTTGAGCCATGTCATCCAAAAGTCATAAAGTGAATTTATAATGATTGATGGTCGAGTTTAGAGACCATTTCGTCCTTAAGAAGTTTTTCTAGAGTGAAACTGATCCAAATCCACGACTTATTTGGCAGATCGATGTCCTACCGAAATTTCACCTGTTAATGTGCTCGTTGAGTCATTCGCCACCAAAGCTCAAAAACTTGAAATAACACAAATAGTTAGCAATTTTAGACACGCTAAACGGAGAATTACTTCGAATATTAGTCAGGACACAGAAGAAATATGATATATAGCCTAGGCAAATATATATAGAATCATCCAAATGCGAAAAGTCAATGGTGTGTATTTTGATCACGACTGCGTCCACGGTTTTCGGATGAGCAAAAATATTCGATAATTGATGATTATACATAGTAAGACCAAATTAAATAATAATTAACTCGTTAAGCAAGGCAGAATGCTCGTGAATAAAAAGAGAGCCACAATTCCCTATTTTTAAGCGAGGAAATACTTAAAAATCCCTCATGATTATTATCATTATCCGATAAGCATGATTATTTTTCTGTGTGAGTGTAAAAATCGATTTTGTACCTTGAATTGTCGACAACGTCTGCGAGAGTAGCACTACTAACACACTGAACATCCAATACTTGTGAAGAACCATTTTCTTCTGTGATCGAAACCTGCTCATGATTACTTTCCAAATCCATGTTTTACGTGGAAAATTGCTCCAGATACGACAACAGAAATACAGTGGATAAGATCTGTCGGGTAGCTTTTCTTACAGACCGATAGTTTAATGAGCATGCAGTAACAGAAAGTAAATAAGAGACAATGTTTAACTATTTACATATTTGTTCCCCTCCCACTTTATGGGTTTGGATCAAAATGACCTCGCGGGTCTTTTTGATAGTTTTATTAGCGGTGTCTGGAATTCGTCGGGAGTTTTTGATTTTACGAATGAGAGTTGAGCGCCATTTGAGCGGAGGAATTTTACGAGTGAAAGTTAAACAAATAACTCAAACGATATGAGAAAAAATTATAGTGAATTTAGATATAAAGAAGTGAAAAGTGAAACAATGAATTAAAAAGAAAGAGAAAAAGAAAGGGGATCGAAAGAATAAGATTGAAAGAAAGAAAAAGGCTAGGAAAAAAATAAAGAAAAGAAACGAAAAGAAAAGAAGAGAAGAGAAGAGAAGAGAAGAGAAGAGAAGAGAAGAGAAGAGAAGAGAAGAGAAGAGAAGAGAAGAGAAGAGAAGAGAAGAGAAGAGAAGAGAAAAGAAAAGTAAAGAGAGAAAAAAAGAGGAAAAAAAAGAGAAGAGAAGAGAAGAGAAGAGAAAAGAAAAGTAAAGAGAAGAGAAGAGAAGAGAAGAGAAGAGAAGAGAAGAGAAGAGAAGAACATGCAAATGAAGAGAGAACAAGTGAACGGTGATTAATAATTAAGACCACGACTCAGAGTATATAAAGTGAATCTCTATGGTATTATTATAGCTCAGCAACCAGGTTTCCATGCATATGCAATGCAGTACAGTCACGGTACACGACCATGTCACGGCACGGAATCGTTAACGATATTAGAACTAGCCAATGATTACGTTTTTCATTCCCCCCCCCCCTCCCCCCCTCCCCCCCTCAAAACACACCCACTGACACTCACGTCACCCTCCCTCCGGTCCCTTAGAATACAGGGTTTCTTTTTTACTACAAAGGAGCGCACGCTTATCAGCAGATGTTTTTCACAACTATAATCGAAATTGTAGAACAATGCGTATCATTTTGGAGTACCACTGACCAGTGTTCCGTTCATTGTCTCTCAGCACGAGCTGGGCTTCCTGTGGTGCGCGCTATGATCGATCACGTCACGTTAAGCTTGTTCCTTGGAAACATGTCACAAACATAAATAACAAATATATGTAGAAATGATCGGGAATCGTCTGTAAAAGGATTTGAGGAAAACATTGCAGCAATAATGGTTGGCTTTTCAATGATGTTTAGCGGTTCAATGCACGCAAAAATTTAGTAGATAAAATAGAATAAACGTGAAAATAAAACTCTTTTTAAGATACGGACACACGGTGCAACGTTGTGCGCAGGTAATACGACGTTGCTAGCCATGTCACACAACACATTTCGTTGCATGGAATGTTGCTAAAGTCGAAAATGATCCTAGTCAGCAACATTGCCTGCAATATTTTATTTTATACGACAATGTTGCAGCGTGTGTCCGCGCCTTCAGTAGTTTCCTTGATGAAAAATATTTCATGAAAGAATGGACACGCTGTTGCATTGTGAGAAATTTTAGGTAGGGCCGTGTGACAGATCTGTCAAAATATTTCAGTGTCTTTTGTTTGATTCAAGTGTTTATTATGCGCCTTCTCAAGCACGTTAATACTCAAGGAATAGGGGATAGTTAGTCCGAAATATAGATCGAAACCTCGTAAAAACCTACATTTTCTTTCAGTTGTCATTCAGCTTCAAAGAAGAAATAAAGGTTATGGTTTTCGCAGTTCGAAAAAAAATTTAACCAACTAAAGTCTGGGGTATATTTATCTGATTTCGTGCAATTGCCGATGAGTCACGAGAAGTCCCCTTGGCATTTACCATATAATAACGAAAAGAATATTTTTTCTAGGTGGCACATTTACGTGGAGAACACTTTCTAGAGTGTTCTACTTTCTAGAGTATTCTTTTTGTATTCATCATTTTTGGCCGAGGTAATGCATCCACTGTGATCCGACCAAAATACATTTGACTGGGAGGACTTCCCCTGGCAAAACGGCAAACAAACAAGCTATACTCAGTTATGACCAAATATGGCCATGTCAAACACATTCTCTTGGTAACGAATTCTTTGAAATTTTAAATAGTTAATGGGGCTATTGTAACCCTCATGAATATCCTATAGGTTTACTTTACATTAGTTCTCCTCGAGAAAATAAGAAAAAAGTTTTATCATAAAGCCAAAATCTAACGGCGAGTCAAAACTGTAAACTCTATGAGTTGAAATTTTACTGGAAAACGCAAACAGTGTAGTTAAAAATGTTTAGATTTGAAGTGAATTGTTGTTATGTTTCTTTTTCTTCTTAAACTATAAACAAACCCCTCTTTTAGACTCACTTCATGATCAATACCTTGAAGCTATTTCCGATAAAAAAGCCAATATCGGAAGTGACGATGTGTGGTATGATAAGCGACCGAACACTTTCTAAAAACGATTTTTTTGATAAATATAATAAAAGATTGAAATTATTATTATTATTATTATTATGGACGCGAAATTAAAACAATAGAATTTCAAATGAATATTTTTTCAGGAAACAATGAGATAGTGTTGAACAATTACTGTAAAGGATCTATGGTTAAATTGTGTTGTATGAACTTAGTTCCTCAGTCTACTCTAGCTATCGCACGCCAGGCTAGCCCAACATGTCAGGCGAGATTTCGTCGTGAAAATCTCACGAGTAGAGGTCATTTACCCATATTAGTTTCAGAAATGGATATACGTTTTTAAATTTAGAAATGTAGCTTAAAAAAGGCTGGGGTCAACTGATATGCATATCAGAAGTGAGGAAAAAAAATACTAAAAATGGTATGATTGCTGCTGGCGACGTCTGAAACAATTTTCAATAATTGCCCGAAAAAATATGTGTGATTTGAAGATTACATTCACGTAATCTTAATGTATTCCATTCCAGAAGAAGACCCTTAGATATGAATAAATATTCTATATAAATTATTAAAAATGTATTAGTTATGAACTGAATGAGGAGTGTTAGATCGAATGAGGCTAAATTTCTGGTCTACACGAGCGAATATACAATACAAAGTCTGAGTCAATGACCTTGAGGGCCACTCCTTGGTTTAGTCATATTTTTAAAGCTTTCTTTTGTTATTATAAATAATTATCTAAGGCGGTTTTTATGAAGGAAATGGAATCATTTTAGGTAAATTAACCGATTAGATTCTTTAGATTTTTGAAGGCTGACTTGTATTCCGTAAAGTTTTTCTTCGCTTCGTCCGTTAAATGGAACATTATCAGGACATATATCACTTTGAATTAATCGGTTAGATTAAAATTGTAGAAACAGTTAAATTGATAATTGAAAAATAATCTCACATTATCGTGAAAATTGTTTTGCAAAAGAAAACGAACTGAAAATAGATGCGTGACGGCTTGGTGCTCATTGATTTAAAAGTCACGCGTGACCAATAACAAACCAAATTTTTCCTTTGCAACAAAAATATTTTTCTTAAATTTTTGACTCCCCAAAAATGGAGAAAAATGGGTTCCTTATCTTTTCCTATAATTCATTCATTTATTTAAAGAAATAAAGAAGGAAAGAAAGAGAGAGAGAGAGGGGAAATTCGATGCCAAGACGCTCTCGATTAAAAAAGAGTTCCTAGTGAATCTGAATTGAGCGTTTTCCAGCTTAAATTTTTTTCATTAATTTTCTTCTTATTTTTTATAGAAAAAAAATATATGGAAGCTAAACCTTTCAGTAAAGAAATCTACGGAAGTTCTAAGGTTTATTTTGCTATATTTAGACTCGCCAAATCAAAAAAATATCAGACTTAGCATCGCTTTATAGCGAAGGGTTGAAACGAAGCGCCACCGGTTTCGAGGGTAAAATATTCAGGCTGAAAAAAAGCATTCTGGCATCCTCTTCCATAGAGAATCTGTTATCCTTCGTATTGTAGTTCCTAATCGTTATTTTTTAAAGGCTGACTGGCATGTTTAATGGTTTAAGAGACAAGTAATCGAAGTATGAAGACAAGATTCAAGCTGTCTAGCAAATCTACACAGAGACAACCAAACCTCACCCAAAATATTTCAGTTTCAAGATGGGAGACTTACCAGAACGTCTAGAAACCACGGCGAAGGGGCGGCCAAGTTTTCTTGTGAGAATCGTACAAGATATCACGGCTGTGGAACGAGAATGACCCTTAATAAGGGAGCTCTGGAATTTCACTCGGTGGTTATCAGTTTGTCTTCAAGATCTAGACGACTTTAATGAGATCAGGTCAAGTCAAACTATTTCATAGTAAACATACAATGGACCACGTGGATAACTGACCTTAAGTCATTTTTCTCCGAAGGGGGTAGGGGATCCGGAAGGGCCGAGTAAAGTGCCTAATACTTGAGGTTTTGGGGAGAAATAACTATTTGGGAAGGGATTACTGTTAGTTTGAAATTAATATCTTTGGCTGATAAGTGTATAGTTTTTTTTGACGGTACGTTTCATTGGTTATATGCTTTCCTAATTAGCATCTTATTAGCATAAATTAAAGTCATAAATATCAAGTAACTATATATGAAAACCGCATATCAAAAGAGAATCGCATTGTTTTGAGGAAATACTATATATATCTTAAAAAGTAGTGGAGTTACAAAATTTAAAAAAACGGAGATAGGGTCTAATTATAATATGTGGATGGGTGGTAAATTTTTAGCCAACATTTCGTGTACCGCGAAAAGTCCTTTTCATCATTGAAAAAAAAAAAAAAAAAAAAAAATGAAAAAAATTTAATCAAACCGATAGTTGTTACAATTGTAAGTAAAGTACAGTAGTTATTAAACCCAGGGTTCACTATATATCGAGTTCTTCACTCTTTCATTCGGTTCTTGAAGTTCTATTTAGAAAAATGAACAGTGACGTCACGAAGAACGGCCAAAATCCGGTTGTCAACACGTCCGGCTGGCGTGCCCCAGGTTAATTCCTGGATAATATTGGACCACTTCCTAATCGTTTTGGCCATGGTCAATAGGTTTTGCCCTATTATCAATCACGGAGAAAAGAAATAGAGCCATTGTAATCGCGGTCTGTGGCAGTACTAGAATGTTCGAGACGTCGATCTGAGACGAAACGGAAACAGTGTTGAACGACGTGAACACTTTTACTTTTTAGTCGGCTGATGAGCCAATAAAGATTAATTTGAATCAATTCTTATGTAAAGAGCGGAAACAAAAGATCCTAATAAGGCTATATTCTTTATGCAACTGTGCCTCGCCATGCAAGTCGCCAAGTTTCCTTGGGCTACCTGTGGCTTGACACACTAAGATGTTCCCAGGTTGGCTGGCTTTCAGCAAAGATTAGTGCACTTCACTGACTTCAGCAGATCTATGCTATATGCTATATATATGCTATATATAAGGACGATAAAAAGAACCAAAGAAAATGACAGAGAAAAGACAGAAAAGGTAAAAGGAAAGAGTCAAAACAATAAGAAAATGGAAAAGAAAATAAAAAAAAAACCCTGAAAGAAAAGAACTAGAATTGACAAGGAGACATAATTAAAGGGGAAAAAACAAGAAAGACAAAATTAAAAAATCAAAAAAACTCCATGAAAATTAAAAGAAACAAAGAATTAAAGATGAATAAAAAATAAACGAATAAAAACAAAATTAATCACTTTAAAATAAAATACAAAACAGTAACATTTGAATACCTTCTTTTATCTATATAATTCAATCATTCTTAGTTTCAAAACTATTAAGTTATATGAAAAGAAAGATTCTATCAATTAAAGCATCACACATATTTTCATAATTACGCGACCAACACATCCCAATATGTCTGGGTTTTTGGCTATAGTCGATTAAAAAATTTACTAGCTGAGAACGTTGAAAATTTGACCCATGGAAGCAAACTACCCAGGCGACTCGAATTATAGGTCGCGTAATTATGGAAATAGGTGTAAATGAGATATTTCAATACCAAGGGGTTCAAAATTTATCCTCTAGCTAAGAATTTTGGTCACTACTTTCTTTTTTATTATGTATATCGATGCAAAATATTTCCTAATTTGCAAAGAATCTTTAGGTCACCCTCCCCCCCCCCCCCCCCAACAACCCTAATAGATGAGATCCAAAGAATGAATTTGAACCGTTCAACGAAATACAATATGGAGTAAACATTATTAGATTGTTGAAAAAATCATGAAAAATTATACCTTTTACAATAAAATTATCTTTCAGAAAACCTGATTTCTTCCTGTATTAAACTAATATTCTAATAATGATATCCCCAGAATTGTTTTCTCTGTGTACTAAGGCCAAAGCTTTCACCTTGTCTTCTCTTCTTGCTTCATACGCATTCCCATTTGTTTAAATCTAATATTTCAATCATAACTGGAATGCATGGAATGCAGATGTTGAAGCACATATGGAAGCCAGGCACTGATCCATATTACTACAATCACCTATCAGCATGTTCCACATTGCTTGAACCCATGACAACTCCAGATGTCACAGGGTTATGTTATTGATTGTGTGGCTTTCATCAATGAATTAGAGGTTAAGACAGATAGATTGAAGTCACTAAACCCGTGAAATAGATATTATACGAATACACTTTAGTACACCCTAATTCCATTGTTTTCTTTTGTGTTTATTTTACTATTACACTTTAACAAGCATCTTTTTATTTCATGAGTTTAGTGACTTCAATCTAACAGCATCCACAGCAGCAGTGCTATGCTATCTTCTAGATTGTTTCTTTTGTGGGCTACCTGTGGTGGGTCTAACTTTACCACAGGAACCCCAAGCACAATAGAAAGACTCCTCCTGAAGGAGTCTATCTGGTTTGCACATGTGGTCTTGCTGATTGTTCAACCCCCTCCTATCCTTTACCACAAGAAAAGACAAAGAAAGCTATGAAGGTTTCTAGGTTGTAGGTAGTACTAATAAAGCAGATTTCATATGAATGTGAAAAGTCACAGCATATGGGAAGGTTACGGCATAGCATGGACATGGTCCGTACCATAAGTTTTTCACTCATATGAAAACTGCTCTAATTTGATTTTCATTATCACATGACCACCACAGCCGCAGATGTCTGAAGCCTGATGTCTGTTGGTCTCAAAACACTACAACACCTGGAGCTGTCAGACATTGTGAAACTTGCTGTTAATAATAATAAATACCTAAAGATATTATATATTTACTATTATGGTAATTAAGATTAATATTCCAAATTAAACTCCTGTCATAATTGTGAGCAGTCCCATTGGTTGTGTGGTTGCCGTAGTGAAGGTTGGTCTAATTGCGTTGCTAAGATTTCCTCATCCTTACCACACAGTGGTGAATGTGTACAGGGGTGGTCAACAACCTAGAAGAAAGGGTGAAACCAAATACATTTAGTTCATCTATAACATTTTGACTTCAATAACTGAGACTGGGGTCAAATGCCGAACTTCACATGAATCGTACACCTTGAAAATAATAGATAATGATAAAGCAGTTTTCTTTTATGTACATGTACACACCATTGCCTTCAAAAAATTGTTTTAAGTTCAGGCATTTGGTTCAACAATGCAGTAAATGTACATATTCTGACCCAAATACCACGACTTAAAACAATTGTTTGAAGGCAATGAAGTGGATGGAATGCCCCCTTCCCCCAAAAAATCCTTAAATTTATGTGTCTTGAAGTTTTTATTTACTATGCCGCTTATCATTTGAGTGAGAAAGGAGAGAAATATTTTGGACATAAGTTTTAATTACTGTCAAAAGTACAAAGTTGTTAGGGGCAATTGCACAAGGTGATTGGAAAGGCACGTGGGCATTTTCTTTATGAGTGTGGGAACCGAAGACATTCTGATTGGTTGAGGCATGTTTCACTTACTGCTCTTTTATTGTTAACTTATGCCGTTGCTCCTAACAACATTGTTACTAGTTGTCATGACAAAACTTATGTCTCTAAACATTCCTGTTTCTCACTCAAGTGATAAGTGTAGTAATTTTCTGGACAGATTTGTTGTGTCAAATTGACCACTTGTTCAACTCAGTGGAGTTATATCAATATAATTTTAACATACAACAAACGCTCTGTATCTCTCATATTTCATGATCCCTAGCATTCATACTTTCATGATCCATAATTATTCATACTCACATCATTGCTATTATTAAAGAGAGTTCTTCTTATAGGAGAACCTAATAAACTACAAGGACTATTATGTGGTACAGTGTAGTTCAGTTGCGGTGAGTTTCCGTTGGGTGTAGTCGGCAGTGGTCCAAATGGGTTGACAGCAGGAGATCCTATGGGATGATGGGAAGGGGAGAATTCTTGTCCCAGGTGGGAGAGCTGCTGTGTTACTGCAAGAAGTCCTCCTTCATCAACACATATTATCACCCAAATAACATCTGAAATAAGACAAGTATAAGCAATACAAACTTTGTTTTTTCTAACTGAAGTTTTATAAAAAATTTTTGGTTAGCAACACTACATGGAAACAAGGATGTATCAACAAATCAGTCCAAATAAGACAGAAACTGACTTGGGGGGGGGGGGGGGGGGGTCGACTTTATATGGGGATTTAGCTCCTCACCGACAGCACCCTTTTTGCACTTTGTTAACTCTTTTTTGCAAATAAAGTTGTTATAAATAAATAATAAAATAAAAATTATAAACCATTTATACAATCATGATATTTTTTTGTCTTATGTAAGACATGCTCCTATAAATACACTGTAAATCAGTCCTTATGTTTATTAAGGTGTGTCTTAGGTAAGACGCACTCTTATTTCACCCAGCAAAAATCGTCCTATTGACAAGTCACATGTTAATCAGTCCTGATATGGCCAGTTATCATGTCCATATAGCAGCCACATACTGATTGGCCATTATTTTTAGCCCCTGACTACAAAAATTCGTAATGCATGAAAACAAGCTCAACATACCTCCAAAGTAGCTGCCAGTTGGTGTACACATTCTCCATTGTCCCTGGTACATCCCAGGGGTATTTGGAGAGATCATGTTCACGCTCACATCTGCCGCCTCACCAGGTTCAAGTGACTGAACCTCTACTGATTTGATTGGACCAAGTTGGTCTCCACTTGTGAATTTCAGGAAGACACCAGATGGCCACCTTCCTGGTCCTGTAGAATATATGGAGCAGCTAGGTATTTAGAGTGCAAAAGTTTCCCTTATCTAGCCAAGTGCAGCATTATTTATGTGTTTGTTTGTTTGTTTGTTTGTTTTTTTATTTATTTATTTATTTAGCTATGCAAGCAAGAAAATAATTAATATGGAAATGAGGCATTGACTTGACAGTTTGACACCAATTACTGTGGGCGCAGCTGTTACAGGAATTTTATAAACCTTGGAAGGTACTCCCATATGATGAAGGGTTGGGATTATTGCTGTATCTTTTGGGGGTTGAAATCATAAGTCACTTCCTCTTTAATTGGTGAATAAGCTGTTGTTTTTTAGCATGTGTGGTATATTTTAGGGGCATGCAATTTTGTGGCCAACAACATTCATTAAAACTGGATATCAGTGATCAGTTATAACTAAATTATCCTTGGCCTATAAATGATTGGGTTGCCTGTGTTGTCAAAAGAGGGGGGCAGGTAAAATTAAGGGGGGATCTGAAAACTTTTTATCATTTACATGTTGGGGAGGAGGGGGTTGAAAATTTTGATCAGAATTGAGTGGGGTTTGTTGGGGGAGTGGATAAATTTTTAGCCTTGACTTGGGGGATACAACTATATTTTTGGAGGGACTGCAAGGGGGATCAAAATTGTTTTCTGTCGTTAAAAGTTTTTACCTGCCCCCCCCCCCCCCCTGTCATACATTATGAATGCCGCTAAAAGATACCCTTGTCTAATGCTCCTCCATTAGTTCAACCACTAGTTTTCTTTCATAACTTACCACTATTTTGTAGCCTCCATGTCTTTACAAATGTCGAGCAAGGAGGTACAGACTCTCCTTCGCCTATAGTGACATCGCTGACAAACGACATGCTGGGTAACTTGTCATTGGGACTATTGAAGTCATAGTATGCACAGACGGCAGCCTGTCAAACAAATGTTACCAGTTATACCAACACATAGGAACAACAGTACTAATTGGACAAAAATTTCAAAATCACTACACGTCAACCAAAACATCAAAATCATTAGAGTTCCTACCAAGTCAAGTTACAAAGTTGTATGTATATTATAATGTGTTTTATTATATACATACCGAGATTTACTCAGTAAAATTCTGTGTAATAAATTTTCGTTCGTTCACTTTTCCCAACCAATCACAATGCGCGTATCGCTTTTTCACGTGCGAGAAAAACGATACGTCCAATCAGAAGCCACGTACGGCTTTTCTTCACGTGTGAGAAAAACGATACGTCCAATCAGAAGCCGGCAGCAACGGGCTCCACGCTCTTTCGTGTAAGACTTTCGACTAAACTAGAAAGTTTTTATTTCAAAACATGAATGAAACTATATTTTAGACGACAAAACCAAAGGGAAAATCGATGAATTACCTATAGTAAAGCGGAGAAAAAGCTGCCTGAGATGTAAATCTATTGGAAAAGTTATTTAAAAGTACTGAAAACTTGAACAACAACAAGGAAAGTCAGCTTCAGTTGCTTTTGTAAGAAGACGACTTCAATTCGGTGAGACCTAAACTAGAAAGTTTGAGTTCAAAACATGGATGAAAATATAATTTAGACGACGAAACCAAAGAGAAAATCGATGAAATACCAATAGTAGAGCGGAGGAAAAGCTGACCGAGATGTAAATCTCGTGGAAAAGCTCTTAAAAATGTATTAAACAACAACGAGGAATTGAAAGGCAGCTTTGTCGTGTAAGAAGGCGACAGAAACTTCGGTAAGCTTTCGCAATCATTTTTAGTGTAAACTAAAAGTCTAGAAGTTGAAAAGATTAAACTTAGAAACCGAATTAGAATTTAATAAGAATAAGTTTTTATTATGCTTGTAAAACAGCGTTGTAAAATAAAGAATTATTGCAATATAATTTTTAGTTTGGAAACTGAGCTTTGTTTACAAACTTTGTAAACTAAAATAGTCTCTAATTCAAACCAAATTGAAAATCTCGGTATGAATATAATAAAAAGAAAACACCATGGAAAGTGCGCGCGTACGGTTTTTATTCACTCGTTGTTTCGTATCATAAAACTCACGCGCTCGAAGACTCGCTTGTTCGTTTTATGATACTTCACAACTCGTGAATAAAAACCGTACGCGCGCACTTTCCATGAAGTAATCTCTATATATTATTATTATTAAATTATATGAAATACAGTGTGATATTGAGTGACATCAAAATGATAAAATCGATATCCCCACTCCCACCAGTGGCCAGTGGGGATACGATATATATCAATACTGGTGGTGCAAAATTTCGACTTTTTGCTCAGCTTCTCAAATTCTCCATTATTTTTCATTGAAGATTTCATATAATAAACAGAACATTACTTGGCCGCTTGGAGATACGAATTTTATCTTATCGTGCTGATATTATCTCTCACTCGTGAGAGATAACATCAACACTCGGAGATAAAATTTGTATCTCCGTGCGACCATGTAATATCCTCTATATATCTTATGTACAAATTTTCCCTGTAGCAGAGTCTATTTTTACTTTCAATTGGTATAATTGAGTGGAGGAATAGACTTCCTATTCAATTCATAATGTCTGGAATAAAATTAACACTTTTTAAAATTATGTATATATAAATTATTGTTGTAGTCAATTTATTATTATAAAGGTCTTAAGGTCTTATACTTGGTTTGACTACATTAAAAAGATACAAACTCCTGTTTATTAATTATCACCGGTACATGTAAACTACAGGTACTTTGTACCAAGTTGCCATGGCACCAGGCGGCTGTATTATTAAACAAGCTGTACAGTATATGTTATTCTATTGATATTATTTATAAACAGATTATATATTTTTTATTTTGTTTATAGTCAATAATAACATGGAATGGATGGTTTAGAGAGTTTTCTCTTCTCAACTTTTCAATTTTCTTTAAATAATATGTCTTTTCCCCCTTGCTCTATGAATAACTAATATAAAAAATAAAATAAAAATTAAAGATTTTTTGCTGAGTCACAAAATGAATTTATCATGAAATATTCGAATAATTCATATGCATGCCTACTGTATGTATGTTGGCCTACCAAAATTCCTAGTGAAAGAGAATCGAGAAACCTTTATATTGTGCACTGGTTAGAAAAACAAAAACTTCTACAAGAAAAATGCTGATATGGTAAACCACTGCCATGACAACAACCACATCACACATTCGCAACTAATCATCCTAACCAATTATGTAAAATGATTTTCTGGTAACATAGCTATAGTAAGCCCAAGCTATATTATTTAGGAACATTTAGAGAGAGAAAAGATGTTTTATATCTAGATATAAGATAATCATAATAATCATTTATCGAGCTCTATGGTAAGAAAGTGCCTTATATTAAATTTTTAAAAACCTGTAGATAGAATATATATACTACATGCAGTGTGCCAATATCATAAATTATGAACAAAAAAATTATAATAGCAAATCTTTAACTCCTGCAAGTTTAGGGATTTTATTTCAAGCTGGCAACCTGCAAACTCTGGCATCTTCTTTCCATATCTGAGCTTGCAAGCCATGTCTACTTTTGCGATATTCAACGTCCCAATTGTACGGCCCCTTGGATTCATTGATACGGCCACCTAAATATTTATGTAAACCATTTGCCTAATTGAGATTTTAATGAATTTCCCGCAAGCTTATATCTCTTCGTTAAACCTGAACTAACTAATAAAAGTACATCTAAAGTTTTTAATCTATCAAATTAGTAATCACCCGTTGCTTGTCAAAATATCTCATTTCAAATCACACTTGTGTAATCAAAACCAAATATTTTTTTTATAGACTTATTAGAGGCCATACAATTTATTGGTTTAGATAGTTAGGAAAGGAATAAAATATTTTTGGGCAATAACTTTAAGGTCTCGCACTTTTAACCTTGAATCCTTAATTATTGATAATAAGATAGCATATATTATTATAGCTCGCATTTATATAAAGGACAAACAAGGGGATGTACGTATTAATGGTAATTATATTATCTTACAACATCATAATAACTTACATAACAAAATATCTTATTGTACTTGTGTGACTATAAATAAACTGTATAGGGGAACATATATTCCTAGTTAGATATGGAAAGCATTCATGGCTAGTTTAAGTTGTTTTATACCTGTTGACCCAAACACAAAATACCAGTCGTGGTTGGTACATAGAATGACCGCTAAACTAGAGAAATAATCAGCTTAATACCCAACGCCGATTTCCTTAAAAGTCTGATTATTAAAAAAATACGGTAATTTTAATCCTAAGTTTGCTTACAGTACTGAGAGACTCTTAAATACATCAACAAAAATTTGATAGTAAGGAAGTCAGTTTGAATTTTGCAAGGTGAACACTGCTCACACACTAACCTGAAGATTCCTGGAAGTATGGAGTATCAAATATGTGAATTGAAAATAGAGATAAATACAGTTAAAATAGAATATATTATTGGGAAATGGGTATGTTGATAATGACTAAATGTGTATATTATATTAAGAAGTGGTTAGAAAGCGTTACCAGTTGGACATATCGAGGAAGAACGCACATCCAGCTTGATTTAACTGAAAGTCTAGCAGCCTCTGGAGCTCAGTTATCAATACTTCACGGTCCGTTGTTCCTAGACTACTGAACTTCATCATGAGATCTTGGTCCACATCACAGTCTACATCCATGGCTACGCTTCAGGGTGAATAGAAGGTTAAATCAATGGTTCTAAAGGAAATTTTGAAGTAATTTTTTCAGCCGTTTCGAACATTCGATCGAATCAAATTTGTTTTGGACCAGCGTTTCAACGAAACTCATGACGTCACACACAAATGGCATAAACCGATGACTCAAAACACCGCGGGCTCAAATCAAATTTATTTAACAAAACAGCCCCAAATAATGTATTTTTCTAGTTTTTGGGAAATAAAAGCTGTATAAATGTGCTTAAAGATATGAAAGTAAAAGTATCTTTTTCATTATATATTTGGCTTTGTAAAAAATTGAAAAATTGGTACTAGCGAATCTGATGACTCAAATATCGCGGGCTCAGGACATGAGATCCGGGGAGGGGAGGGGAGGAGCTGTTTGCCTTAGACTAAAAAAAATTATTCACAAGGCTTCAAAAACGTGGAAATTTGCTCTAAAAAATTTCCTTGTCTTATTTTAATACATAAAAGATACGTTTTTAATATATATTATATGTTTTTTGAATGTTTTAGTGTTTTTTTTAGGTTCTCGGTCCAGTCCACCTCAGGCGTGATTCACAGGTGTTTTCATTCTTGGAACGCCTGTGGTTTTTCACGCTTCGCTGAAAAATTCCTAAATTTTCTTAAAGTTTTGTCAAGTTTCATCAAAATGAAGCGAGGTTTTGAGCAGGAAAACCTCTTTACAATCAATAAACATGCAGAGGAATTCAAAAAGAAGGTAAACAAGTTGGAATATTAATTTTTTGGGAGGTATTTTTAGTGTAAATATTTTAATCTGGACCGACTTTGAATGGCTGACAAAGTGACACTAGAAGGGCTCATGATAATTATACCGAATTCTTAATCTTCTATTCTTTCTCTTGCTCTTATAGGTTAAAGTTCTCATCGATAGTAGAGAAGAGAAAATGGCTTTATTTAACGCCTTAAAGGCATATCATGAGTGAGTAAAAATGCCCTAAAATTTTGCTCAATATTCTTGGAATTATTAACCAATGGAGTTTCGACGCGAGCTGTTCGACCGAGAATTATCTCGAATCTTACATCAATATTTATTTGTTTTTACTTTATGTCCTCAAAATTGACAGTTTACATACTATTAAATGTAAGCTCATATGTATTTTTAGCTTACAATTCCTCGTTAACTTCATAAGTCGCATTTTTAGTACATATCACTTAAAAGTTGAAATATAGCCCTATTGTTTTCTTAAATTACTCGATAAACACCCTAAAAAGTTTTGATCATTCTTTTCGAAATACATGTTAATGAACCCTATTTGTATTAACTCTTAACTGGTATAATATATTTTTTTGATAAATGTGTGTACAGATGAATTATTATTGTCAATTATGACTGACATGTTTGCAAATTATATAATAAAATTATTGTATGTTTTAAGGACATTATCTGTTCCTAATAATATATTTATATATTAATAACATCTTTACAAATACAACTTGTCTTGTCTGCCCTTTAGCTTACAAAGTTTCTTTAACTGATAAGAATTCAGAGAGGGAGAGAATAGGTCGACAAAAGGTGAATGCCCAATGCCCCACCCCTCCCCTCCTTGCAAGAAAAAAGTCTTGTAATATAATTTGCATGGGTTATATTCTAAGGTCAAAGACTTTTGCTTCAGTTGACAAGTTCTATAATCTAAAATGTCAGTCTGTTTACATTTCATTTTAATATTTTAGCAATTTATTTTTTATTTTTTAGGAATGGTAATATTTCTCAACTTGCTCATGACATCAGATCCATTATCAACACTCCTAAAAGATACCCACTCTACAAGGATGTGAGGTAAGATAAAATTGAATAGTATTGTTTTAGTGAGATCACGAATCTGTGTTGCTATGGGATTCTGAGGATTAGCATACATGTGGGACTTTGTTTGCTTGCTGAGAGATGTATGTTTACACTGCCAAAATCCCTGTCTGTCATCCTATTATAATGTATCATAATTTACATATGTGGATTATCATATTTTGTCTCTCTAGATACATTATAAAACCTGAAGACATTGAAGATTTTCTCACAATGATTCCAAATTCTCCAAGGTAATCCACTAAAAATATACTTGTCTACTATCTTATGACTATAGGGTATTTTTTTTGAATATGAAATGGTCATTTTTTACGTACACATACTGTGTGTTTTCTAACTGCAGTACGTATTAACAAATAATAATTGTTCGAGTAGCAAGTTTTAATAGTGTTGCATGCTTTCTTGCTTGATATTATAATCTGTGATATTAAACTTACAAATTAGGTCCAATGATAGTTGTACAGGAATTAGTTGATAGACACGCCAAGTGGGAAGCTCAGAAAAAATTCTGAGACCCAGATGGGAATTGAACCAATGACCCTCTGTATATAATATAGGTAGTCAGATGCTCTACCACTGAGCTACTGGAGATTCATTTGCCGAGTATTAGGTCAGAATTTTTCCTGAGCTCCCCACTTGTTTGTGTCAACTAATTCCTTTTATTCCACACAGCTTTATTCATAATATTTGTACGTTCACGATTGTATACATTTACCAGATGAGTCTGTTTTATTGATATTTTTTTATGATTATTATAGTGATGGTATACACGTGATAAGAATACAACGCTCTAGTAGGGATACCTTAGGATTCAGCATTAGAGGAGGTCTGTATCTTACTGTACAACAGTATATTAGCCAGTATGATCATAATAAATATTATAATTATGAGCTTTTAAGGTGGCTCAATGGGATAATCACGGCACGCTACCTTTTAACTTTGAATTGCAAATGCACGGACGCAGACAATATTTTGGAGAAATTGTTTTTACTGAAATCAGAATTAATATAAAACTGCGGTGAAGTGTTAACTAGTGCATTTTCTTTACTGCCTTTTTTCTCCGTTTTTTGAACTAAATTTTAAAATCATGCTTGATATCTTGGAGGATGAGTACTTTGCTCAAGGTTCAAAAAATTTGAAGAAAATTTGTGCTAATTGATCATGAGCAATTTCGAGAAATTTGAAGTTCAATAATTTTGAAGCATAAAAATTTGCAAATTTAGAATTTTGCAAAAAGAATTTAGTAAAGTCGTGGAAATGTCTCAGTCAATTGCAATTTACCTGTTTTGAGTTCCTAATTATATCTAAAAGCTATAATTGCCCATACATCACTTTAATTTGGATTAATAAGAAAAAATTGGAAAGAAATTGTACCATGATTTAATATTCCAAAATATATGGTCCACTAACGTTCACTATGAGCCATATTTTTTTCCAGGTAAGGAGCATGGTGTAGGGGTCTACGTCTCACTCGTACAGAGAGGCTCTCAAGCAGACATTGTTGGATTGAAGGTATTTTTTTAATAAGTACTTTCTTCTTGAATTTCAAAGTAAAATCCTAATTATTTGTACATTCCATTTAAGCTTCCGATACATGCTGCAATTTCCTTTCACAGCCAAAGCAATCTCAATTTTTTTGTCCCTTTGCTAGTATGAGACACAATTTCAGTATGTATAATGATAGATATTGCAATACTTTGCTACAACAATAATCCAAAATTGCATCGCCAGCGTGAGAAAAATTATAGCATGTATTGGCAGCTTTACACAGAACTGGACCCAAATTTGCAAGGCTAAGCTTTTGAATTCTTTTCTGGATAGCACAGTTCCACACAAACAGATTCATTTGCCTAAACTTAGAACTTTTGAGCAGTTAAGGATTTGTCCAGTACTGTGTAAGGCCAGCCTTACTTTCAAAGAAGTTTCAAGTTTGTAGCTCTTGGTCATGTTCTGCATCAGAATCAAGTACACTGACAGTGATTAATTTTTTGAGAGTGCACTTATTTGTACTGTTACCTGCTACATGTACCTACAGTATCCGCCTCGTGGCATATAGGGCCTTCACAGAGCACTTCCACCTTTCTCTGTTAAAACTTATTTGTACTACAGTAATTGTGTATTAATTGTTAATGGCTACTACGTATACCTGCAGACAGGAGATGAGATCCTCAGTATCAACAACATGATATTGACAGAAGCAACACATGAGGAAGTGGTGAACCTACTGAGATCAAGAAGTACACTTCGCTTGAAAGTCAAAAGTGAGCACTTCATTTTCATCACACATTCACAATTCTCATTTTCAATTGATTTTCTTATGCTCTCATTTTTTCTCTATATGGGCTCTTTTGTATGCTTTGAGTGAAATGCTTTCCAATTTCAAGAGTGGTTCAAACTGTGTAACTTATCATGAGCGGAACGCATTGAAAACAATGGATAATAAGGCGGTCTTCTTTGAAGTCATTAGGTTCAGCTTGTGAGAAGATCGACGTTTGAAATGGGCCCTATTTTCTATTGCCAAGATCACATTTCTTCCCACACCTTAGTAATACATGTTTTCAAATCAATACCCATAAAGCTGCACCACAGCAGCTGTACTTGCAGTGGTGATTAGAGATAACAAGTTTTTTTTAAATTAATGGACACTGTCTTCTACTTTGGGTGTAAAATAATTTTTTCCCATATTTCCAAAATTTAATATTATGCATTTTTGATATCATTTTTCTGATCTGTCTTTTAAAACAGTGTGTATGTGTTTTTCCGCTGGCTACCCCCCCCCCCCCCCCCCCCAAAAAAAAAGCATTTCATTATGGGGATTGTAAAAATGGCAAATCACATACACACTAGTTGAAACAGGGAAAGTTCAAATAGAGCATGGGATACCTGTGGTATCACTTCTCACTTTCAACAATGCTTGACTTGGAGATCCCACTAGTAGCAGACAGTAGTAGACAGACACCTGTTATAATGTTGGTAGAATATGTTAGTCTTATTAAATTTAAAGTGACATTGTTCCTTTTATTTCAGGCACAGGCAAAGTTCCTTGTAAAATGTAAGGATTCCATTCTCAACCAAAAGGCTGAATGTCATATTGTATTCAGTGTTCTTTTTGTGGCTGAAGTAATTGCTTGCTTCCTTCTTTCCTTGCTTCCTTCTCCTTGCTTTCTTTCCTGCAGCCTTGCTTTTTTTCCTGCTGCCTTGCTTTCTTTCCTGCTGCCTTGCTTTCTTTCTTTCTTATTTGGTCTGTCTAATGTGTCTATCTGCCTGCCTCACTTGTGTGTGTGTCTTACTTTCTGTACAAGTTGTTTGTCTGTCTATTATTTTTGGTATTTGTAACTATATTTTAGGTGTAGCAAGGACAACGGTGCACCCTAAAAAGTGGGGGAGGGCTAAGATTGAAAAATATAGGAGACTAGTATGGAAAAAGGGAAAAAGTGGGGAAGGGCTATAGCCCCCCTCCAGCCCCCCCCCCCCCTCCCCCTCTCCCTGTGTAGCTGTCTGTATGTCTGCCAGTTTGTTTGCCCTTTTTGCATTACAACCAAATCCTTTGTTCTTTCAGACATGATCTTGTGAGATGGGAAGAAGTAGAAGACAAAGAGAATGTGTACTATCATCCTGATCTACTGGTAATCAGTATTATTTGTAGAATATTACATATAATCATTATGCATCTTTCGTATGACTGCATGGCGTCTTGCCCTTGCCTCATGCAGAAAAAAAACATGCAAAGTTTATATTACAGTAAATACATCTATCACAGCTATCATGTCAAGGTTACTCAATGTCAAATTAAACGAAATATTCACTCTCAATAGACCGTTCGTTTTTTAATTAGTCAAATACCGCTGTGTTCCAACGGTAAAGTAAAAGAATGCTAATTAATAACTACAAGTAACCTACAATACAAACACTTAGAATATTCAAAATAATTCCATACGAAATAGAAGTGAACCATGTAGAAACTGGAGTATTGCTGGATTTTATTCAGATAAAAGTCTTGGAATCTCATTTACTGTTACAAATGGTGGTCAAACTCTGACTACGTACCCTGTGTTGTCAGCCAGAAAGAATGCTACTGAATTGAACTTGCGATTCACCTGATGAACATTAATGAGACAGCGGGAACTACAAGGAATTTACAAACTGTGTTATGATTGGATTCCGTTTTCTCCCTTTTTTACCGACGAAAGACTAACATGAAAGTTAAAATGTCGTCGGTACAGTTCCATTTTTTTTAACGTTTGAGTTTTCTTAATTCTTAATCACTTGTTGAAATTGATAAGTAGTTTGTAACCGCTAGGCCTAATATCAGTTTTCTCATGTTCAACCTCATTTAATTAATTTGTTGTTGTTGTCAATCTGTTCCATAGGAACATCTAGTTCAAGAGGGCACCCTATCTGATGATAAACCATTCCAAATGGCGCCTGGTGACAAGCAAGCTTTTCTTTCTGTTGGCAAAAGAGGAATTGGTTGCAGGTTAGTGAGGGAATCAAGGGTGGCGTAGTGGTTAAGTGTACTTGCCTCTCATCTCTGGGTCTCTGGGGTCTCGGGTTCTATTCCTGTACTCGGCATCACATGTGAGTAGGTCAGTGAGATATATTTGTTGCAGGATATCAAAGGAATACCATCGCAAGACCTATGACATGCGAAATTTCAATTCCATATTTGTCAGCGTCACATGTACTTAAATCAGCCCAGAGTTTGCAGGGTTTGATCTGTGAGTTAGCCGTGCCCTCACCTAGATCAGCCCAGGCGAACTTGTTTCAGGGTTCGATCTGTGAGTTAGCCTTACCCTGACCTAGATCAGCCCAAACGAACTTGTTTAAGGTATCGATAAAATTGTAAAAAAAATAGTAAGGTTTTACCACCAGTCAAGTTTCCACACGGTCTTTTACTATCCACTGTAAGTTTTTTGTACGGAAAAATAAAATCTTATTTATTTGTTTCAGTGTTCGTAATGGCTTTCCAGACATCTCTGGTCTGTTTGTGATTGCAGTTACTCCAGGATCCATCTCAGACAAGGCGGGAATCAGGGTGAGAATATCCTATGAAAACTAGGGTAGAATAATGTAATGAATTGACAGTGCTTGAAGTGATGAGTATGATGTTGATGGTATAATGTTGATGATGATGACGATGGTGATGCATGATGATGGTAAAGGAGACGATGGTGATGATGATAGATGATGCTACTGCTGCTGATGATGATGGTGAATGATGATGGTGGTGCATGGTGGTGATTGTTGTAGTGTTGATGATGATGATGGAAACGATGGTGATGATGATGGATGATGTTACTGCTGCTGATGATGATAGTGATGGTAATAGTGGTGATGATGATGGTGATGGAGACGATGGTGATGATGATGGATGATGTTACTGCTGCTGATGATGATAGTGATGGTAATGGTGGTGATGATGATGATGATGGAGACGATGGTGATGATGATGGATGATGTTATACTGCTGATGATGATGATAGTGATGGTAATAGTGGTATTGATGGTTGTGGTGATATGCCAGGGACTGTGCGAGGGGTGGAGTTTGGGGACTTTATTCCCATCCTCACAACACAATATTTAGAAATTCCCAAAAGCCATTTCTTGAAATTTCATTGGTGTCCTCAAAAAAGCGCTCGCGGACAGGTAACTGCAATCAAACCGCTGAACATGTCTTACGTTTTACGTTTAGGTTGGCGACGAAATCGTATCTGTCAACGGGAAAAATATCACAAAGTTGAGCTACTCTGAGGTAAAAAGTGCTTAAATTAGCTTAAAGAATATCGATAAGACGTGTGCGCGCCAACCCAAAAACTTGGTTAACAGAGCGGTTCTCGTAGGAGTGGGAAACATACGGTACTGACTTACAGCACGTACACTATGACATACTGTAACATCGAAATGACTTCCAATGGTTTTCCAGTAATTCAATCATCTACTCACAACGCGTAGTTACGGCATCTGTAAGATATGATAGGGCTACGAATTCACCTTTCGTTTTCTTACTCATACCGACGAAAACCGCGGCTCTAGTGTCGGCTCTAGTACGTCCCGTCTGATTTGTCACTGAGGTCTTATCGCTAACAACCAATCAAAATGATTGTGTTTGTGTCTAATTAAATCAGTAAGACGGTTGCATGCATGGTTAATGAAAACTGACCAATCAAACTACTCGTCTAAAGATTCTCTTCTCATTTCACAGGCAGTCTATTTGCTCAAGTCCTTTCAAGAGCTCAAGCTTATTCTGAGACATTCCAAGGTACATTAGTTGCAAAACTTGTATGACACTCGTAACACATATTGTATTTGTCGGCGATTTTTTCCATCTCTGCGGCTCCGTTTGTCTGTTTTAATATCCCTTTACTTTGAGCCAGGATATTAAAATCCAGGGATAATATTTTCGGGATAATGTTAGGAGGGAAGGGTGGGTATACCCGGTACGTATCACCTCTGAAAGTGAAATCCTGGATTTTGTCCTACTCAACTATCTCCAAAACTAAAAGTCAATTCACAAAAGTGGTTGTACTGTCTGTTTGTATACATGTATGCTAAACACAATACTTATGTTTAAAGACACTACGGACACAAAGAAGAACATTCCAATAAGCCTCTTAGGGGGGAGGGGGTATTTACCACCTAAATCAATAAAAAATTGGGTTCCTATTTTGGACCGTTGTTTTGACTTTGTCCTTTCAAGGAGCAGGCGTAACTAGGTTTGTTAGTGTGCGGCCTTCGGAACTAGAGATCTATTCGAGTTCTCCGTGCGCACCGTCGGCTTCCATTAACAACAGTTGAATTTCAACTGAAGGGAACTACCGACGTACTTTATTTGTTTAGCTATTTTATGTCTGGTTTCTTTTTAGACGGTTGAAAAACTTGTTCGAGATGAAAATTCCAAAAACGACGAAGAGAAAGTACCAGAATTCGCCATCCGAACACAAATCCTGCTGAAGAAAGCCGAAGAAAAAGAGAAAGAGAAAGTAAAGGAGAAAAAGAGAATGGAAAAAATGAAGTCTGAATTGGAAGTGGACGACGAGGAAGACGAGGAAGACGAGGAGGAGGGCGAAAAACAGCCAGGTACAATAAGATATCTAGTGAATGTAAAACTTTTCAGCTAAACAACAATTATTTATCATCATCATCATCATCATGAACATCATCATGATCATAATCATCACCACCACCATCACCGCCATCACCGCCATTACCACCACCACCCTCACCATCATCATTATCATCATCATCACCATCATCATCATCATCATCATCATCATTATTATCTTTATCATTATTAATGATATTACTGCTATAAAAATCAACTCCCCCCTCGCCCCCCCCCCCCCCCCCCACCATTTTAATAACGAATACTCCAGTTTCACATTCGATGGAAACCGCTGTTTTTGAAGACCACAGACTCATTTGTACAGGCTTAGCCTCGCTTATAAGTCAGCTATTCAACGACATCATTAAAAGTCCGTGGGATTTCAAAACATTGGTATTGTTCAACTTACACATTCTTTACATTACGGTTGACTTATGCAAATCATTAGCAACAGCCAACTGTAATGTAAAGAATGTGCAAGTTGAATAATACCAATCCCACGGACTTTTAATGGTGCCTTTGAATAGATGACTTATAAACGAGGCTAAGCCTGTACAAATGAGTCTGTGGTCTTCAAAAACAGCGGTTTCCATCGAATGTGAAACTGGAGTATTGAGAAATGCTTTGAAAACTTCGTTCTTTTGTACATCGGGTCCTTTTTTCGTTTTCTTTTTTTTTTTTTTTTTTTTCCCGCTTGTTATTTGTTCTTTGACCCGTTCTCTGACACCAATTTGAATTCTTAACTTTTTGCTGCGGGAGGGGAAAAAAACAACAAAAACCGTACAACCCAAATGATGGAAGACCCAACAACAGCTCAACTAATAAATTAATAGCAATCAAACAGAAAAGACCTATTTAGCTTTGGCGTAATGTTTTCCCATTTCAGACCACCTTTCATTATCTTGAGAATAAGATTCTTTGTTCGAGTTGTATCCATATTCACGTTTCTTCTCATGCGCAAACTCTAGGAAATGACACGTGGTCTGAAATGGGAAAACATTACGCCCAAGCTTAAGAGGTCTATTGACAGTAACTATGTCTATATTTTTTACAGAAATTCCACGAATGCTGTCCGAGATGACACCTAACACTAGGAAAAAGGCTCTCTTCAAAGAAGGAGGGTAAGACAAAGTACCAAAGAAAGAGCACGCTTTAAAATTTAATCATTTTACTTCGAATTATTAATAAAGTTGAGTTTTCCTTTTTGGGGATCGTTAAAAAAACGGCTTGGATATTTTGTGGGGGAAATAAAATAAAATATGATATAATATGATAAATGATAATAAATGCGAATTAACAGTGGATTCCACAGAGTGGCTCTTCTTACATCGCATTCCAAATGGAATTAAGAAGTTGATTTTTGCAAGGGACCGGAGAACCCGGAAAACCCCTCGAAGCACAGGAGAGAACCAACCCAACAAAAAAACTCGCATACACCGGGATTCGAACCCAGGTCGCCTTGGTGAGAGATGAGCGCTCTCACCGCTTCACCTCCAGCGATTCCCAAAATTGATTCTCAAATGAACAATCTACAGTCAGTGGTACCTCTATTAAGTGGACACCCACCTTCAGGACCTTGCCTGGTGTCCACTGAACAGAGGTTTGTTTTACCGTAAATGTGGGAAGAATATTTCGGGAACACACAACTTGCCGTCCAATAATAAAAGAAAAGTAAGCTTAATAGGGGTATCACTGCATGTATACGCGTTGTAAAGCTACTGATACACGGTGCAACATTGCGCGCAATTTTGCAGGCACTCGATGTTGCGAGCCATGGCACGCGACGCAATTTGTTGAACGCAATATTGCTGAGATAGAAAACGATCCAACTTAGTAACATTGCCTGCAATATTGCGCGCAATGCTGCTGTCTCCGCGCCTTTTCGGTGGCTTCCTTTCCTGCTCTTCTTCCTCCTCCAGTCTGTACTCTACTTGGTAGAAGTCATTTTAACCTAATATTCAATTTAACCTTTGAAATTCCTTGTGAGTTTCGTGTTGCATTATTTGATTTTTTTCCCCTAACAACTTTTCCCACGTGCTACAGGGCTCAAGTCATTGGCTCATCATCCATGGCTTTACCAAGAGACGAAGGCGCCATGTTACCAACCTTACAAAGTCTGAACCCTAGCAATTATGAGGTAAGTGCAACTGGAAGAGGCATTTTCATGTGATGTACATGGACCGCGGAGCACCCTAAAACGTTGTGGGGCTATATAAGCTAGTATGGGAAAAGTGGTGGGGCTAAGATTGGAAAATATAAGAGACTAGTATGGGAAAAGTGGTGGAGCTAAGATTGGAAAATACAAGAGACTAGTATGGGAAAAGGGAAAACGTGGTAGGGCTATACCACTACCTGCCCCTCCCCTCGCGCGGTCCCTGATCTATGGTCGCCATGCAGGAGGAATCTCGCAAGTAATTTTTCCACTGGTTATTAGTTATTGCTGTTATAAGACTTCAGTACGCTGAAAGATCTCTAGACTGCCAGCTTGTTTATTGATTTCTGTACATAGAAGCTAGTTAATTGTTCTACACATACTAATGCAAAGCCAGATTGACCAGAAAGACATTTCTTAGTCGGTGTGGATTTAACTAAAAAGATAAGATAACATCATGTTATTTTGCAGTTTGAAACAGATGTCTTGCAAGGAAGAGAAGCGAAATTTATCTCGATTGAAAAGGTATGAATCCACCCGTCCCCTCCCCTCTATTTGCAAAGTACACCTCATTCTCATGAGATTAGTAGTAGTAGTAGTAGATAACGTCTCACGAAGCTAACTGAACTGATAGTAGTATGTCAGGCGCCCTCGACCCAAACCTTCCCTATCACTTCGATACACAGGCAACCCACAAGTCCCAAAATGCTTGTACCTTACTTTTAAACAATTTCTTTAAAGGTTTCAGATCTTGGAATGGATATCGAAGAAGAAAATGGCGGTATCTACGTTAAAAGTATTAAAGAAGGAGGGGCTATCTCAGAAAACGGTTGGTAATCCTTCAGAAAATCGATTCCATTTCGCGAATTTTGGCGCGCATTTTTGATGACGTCATTTATTTCTCCAGGTAACATTGAGGTCGGTGATCAGTTACTTAACGTGGAAGGGACGAGTTTAATCGGCATCTCTCAAGAACAAGCTGAAGGAGAATTGAGAGAAGCTATGAATAGAAGAGCGGTAAGCATATATATCCAAGAGACCGATCGAACAATGACCTGGGCTGATCTAAGTCAGGGCATGGCTAACTCACAGATTGAACCCTGAAACAACCTCTGGGCTGATCTAAGTCAGGGCATGGCTAACTCACAGATTGAACCCTGAAACAACCTCTGGGCTGATCTAAGTCAGGGCACGGCTAACTCACAGATTGAACCCTGAAACAACCTCTGGGCTGATCTAAGTCAGGGCATGGCTAATTCACAGATTGAACCCTGAAACAACCTCTGGGCTGATCTAAGTCAGGGCATGGCTAATTCACAGATTGAACCCTGAAACAACCTTGGGCTGATCTAAGTCAGGGCACGGCTAACTCACAGATTGAACCATGAAACAACCTCTTGGCTGATCTAAGTCAGGGCACGGCTAACTCACAGATTGAACCATGAAACAACCTCTGGGCTGATCTAAGTCAGGGCACGGCTAACTCACAGATTGAACCATGAAACAACCTCTTGGCTGATCTAAGTCAGGGCACGGCTAACTCACAGATTGAACCATGAAACATCCTCTGGGCTGATCTAAGTCAAGACACGACTAACTCACAGATATAGAACCCTGAAACATCCCCCCCCCCCCCCCCCCTGGGCTGATCTAAGTCAGGGCATGGCTAACTCACAAATGGAACCCTGAAACATGCTCTGGGCTAGTGAGGTCACAGCTAACTCACAAATTCAAATTTCTATCGATATCCTTATACCACCTTGAACCTCTTGGCATATCAAAGTAAGGGCGAGCTTCATTCACAACTCGAATTGGAATTTAGTGTTTTAGGCTTTGTGGAGGGAGAAAAACAGGAGAACCCGGATTCCTTAATCAAGGAAGACAGCCAAAAACTTTAACTTAAGTCTGATTAATTTTTCCTAAGTCATCAAACCCTTCCTGAGACGGGATAAGTAGGATTCAAATTTTCATTACACTTTTTACACAAATATTATGAATCTTTTAAATAGTTTTCTTTTTGTATTTAGAGTGTCTTGGATCTCGTCGTAGCCAAAGGTTCTTCAGATGACTTGGACGACAACGAGGTGTAAGTACCATGTCAACCTTTATACAATGACGGATATTATATACATTATAATAAACAGTGCATCAACATGTTAATATGCTCTGAACGTGGAGCAAATATCAAAAGGTATATTTCATGGTTTTCTACTTTGACTGGTATTCAAATTATTTCGATTGAAAATCCATCCAGTTTTGAATTTGAAAATCTTTGAATAAATGTTACTTCCGTTCCTTAGTGAAAGAGTATTGATATGCTCTGCCTGTGGAGCAAATATCAAGTTGTAATTTTAATGGTTTTCTATTTTCACTGGGACTCAAACCATTTTGATTGAAAACCTGAACCCATAGCCGAAAGAACTTTACATAGCGATAATATAAGGGAGGTTTGTTCATAAATTTTTACTATGGATTGCGAATTTGGCATTCAAAAGACAGTTTAGATGTTACAGTTTTGTTATACGAACAAATCGATCCTTGATCAGCATCTTATACGAAGAATACTTGAACAGACCCAATAAAGCTTGCGCCCTGCAGCATGAGTGAGCAGCAGACTCAGATTTCCGTAGCAGAATCTACATAGATATGTAGCCAGATGATAAAAGCCGAGGTCTCGAAGGGTTCTTTGTCTTTTTATTGCAATTTTGACTTTTACAGTCTATCATGCGTGTGTGGGGGGGGGGGGGGGGGGAGGTATGATAATGCAAAATAAACGAGGGAGGGGGTGGGGTGAGTAAGAGTATTTTTTGTTTACATTTGTTTTGTTTACATTATTTTTTTTTTACATTTGTTTTTTTTTGTTTGTTTGTTTGTTTTTGTTTTATTTATTAATATAAATAATATATAATATATAATATAATAAGAATGGAAAAGATATGCTTAAGTAAAATATAATATAAAGTTGATAATATTAATATTAAAACTATTCTTAATTATACGTGAAAATAAATGTAATGCATGGCAGATAAATTAAATTTACTATTATTAAAAGTAATTACTAATATATATTAATTGCTATTAATAATAATATCAATCTGTTATAAGAAAAACTAATAGATGTTAAGGATAACGGTTGCGACTATTAATAATATCTCTAATAGATTAATAGTAATTTATAATTTAATCATGTGAATTGTTATCGATAAACGTAACGGTCAAAAATAAAAAAATTGTGTGGCTGTTAATAATTGTAAATAATGATTAGTAATCGTGTTAATGTCGCGTCAGATTTTTATCTCATATTTCTAAATTTCTTCCTCAGATTCAACACTTGGCTTTGAACAGTCAACTAACAATAATCTCAACCAATAAACATCGTATAACTCATCTTGGACCGGTCCATATATAAATTTAAACACTCGTGAATTTCATCATAGTTCACCATGGTCCATTACTTAGTGAGACTAACGAGGTAGATTTCTGAGATTTCCGTAAAGAAAATCAAGTTGGTTAAGATACGTTTGAAAAAAAGTAACTTAAAATTTGCGAAACATTACTATTCTACGCATGCGCTGTCAGGGTTGTCACGCAACGTAACGTGACATCATAAACTACTCTACGCTGTCAGGGTTGTCATGCAACGTAACGTGACATCATAAACTACTCTATGCTGTTAGGGTTGTCACGCAACGTAACGTGACATCATCATAAACTACTCTACGCTGTTAGGGTTGTCACGCAACGTAACGTGACATCCTACGTGGAAGACTAAACCTTGACTACCGTTATATTAACAGAGGTAGTTCACGCGCCTCTGATCTCTGGGGTTTGGATTAGTGGGTTTTCCGGTTTTCTTCCCTGAGCGAAAAGGAGAGCATTTGGTGCCTTTTTTATTGCTAATTTTATACAAAAATGATCAAAAGTATCTCAACAAAGTTTGAATATTTTTAGTTTTACTCTAGCCTCGGGTATAAACAACACTACCGATTACTACCCAAGCTAGATCAGAATGCATCTGGCTCGCAAACTCGCAATCTTATGTTTGAAATCCAACGATAAACGCGTTCCAATAAGCACTATAAACTCAAATCAACAAGTCGAATAAACACTTTTAAGTGTTAAAAAACAAAACGTTGCCATGGTCACAAGCAGCAAGACTAGACCACAGAGAACTTCAATACCTTAGTTGTATCATTCGCGATGCAGTCATTACACTGCGGATTATGCTCTCACAGTCTAGTCTTTATGATTCCTGGACTTGGTAAGTTTTTATTGGTTTTCTTCCCTCCGCGAAACCCAACCTAAAATTCCACTGATCCAATCTGTGAGTAAGCCCCTGTAATGCATGCTAGCCGTGCCCTAACGTAGGTGATCAGATCACTGCAGAAGTTTTTTCAGGATTTACGATGATGTTGGGGTTTTCTTTATGAAAATCATGGCGGTTGCTTCATGGTATGGTATGCATTTTCTGTGGTCATAGCTTGTAACTTGTTGCTTTGCAGCGTGATATTTTATACAGGTGTGGATTTTAAAACAAGTATAAGACGTGGTGTTCAAGTCTTTAAACTGACTTTAATATTTATCAATAGTTTTAATATAAATTACTATTAATACAATTAATATTTGATAAATAGTTATAGCATAAGAACATAATTTAATTTATATAGGTGTAGAATATCTAGAAGCATTCCTAGAACAAATCGTCATTCACGTTATTCACAGCTAAGCATGTATTATTTATTAAAAATAATTATTGGTGCATTAAAAAGGTAAATTAATGTAAATTCGACTGTTTAGGGAGTCTCATTTCAATACAAGTTCCGACATTAGTTCTTTCAGCGAAATCTTCGCTTTTCATCTTGGGGAAATATAAAATATTTAAATGAAAGTTTTATAAATTTTACTTTATTTGTGTTTGTTCATTTATTTTGTTTGTTTTGTCTGGGATTTTTTTCTTCAGTCGTCACAAGATATTCAAATACTTGTTCTTTTTTCATATCTCGTTTTCATGAAGAGAATTATATTGATTGACAACTCGAGTGAAAAACGCACTGCGCATGCTCGGAAGTTCGGCAGAAAATTCATAGACGAGTCATGTTTACGAAGAAAACCATTGGAGATTTACGTGTCTTATGCAAATTTCTCTTGTATCACTTGACCAGGGAAAGAAAACAACTAAAGTAATGTGTCAGGGGAAAAATAAGCACTAACTTTCCACTAACGGCCTTAACTTTAGAGATTTACTAAACGCTGGTAAATCTCCAATGGTTTTCTTTGTAAACACGACGAACTTCCGAGCATGCGCAGTGCGTTTTTCACTCGTGTCACGATTGCCTGGTTAAATTTTTTTTTTTGAACTCGTCAGCTATTCGAAAACCTTTCCTTGCTTGTCGATAACGTCTTCGGAATTTGTTCGGTTTTCGGAAAGTCTTCGCTTCTCATTTTTAAACAATCGAAATATTTACATTGTTACAGTTCTCCACTTCACTCTTGGTTGAGAAGGACTGGTAAAGACTTTTAGTCAAATAAGGTTTGACGGTTATTGATTTACGAAAACAGCCAATAGCGTTACAACAGCAGCAAACAGGAACAAACAGGTAAAAAACCTGTTCATGACGTTAGCCACCAGCTGCCATTGTCCTTTCATTTTTTCTGTTTTCTCTTCTTCTTTGGCATTTTGGATCAGGATTTCAAGCGATTTGTTCTCTGCAACAACTGGAGTGACCATTGTATTTTTTTTCTTGAATTCTACACGCACAAAAAAAAGCATTTTAATTGTTATCAAATATTGTTAACACTTGTTTGTAACATTGTAAACTGTTGTTATACGAAATGATTTTTTCTTTAAAGTTGTTAAAAATTAATCAAAATAAAGAGAAAGACTTATTTTCTTAGCATGTGGAAAAGGAAAGAGGTAAAAAAAAAGGCATTTAAACTAAAGAAAAAATAAAGGGGCCTGTCCGGGAATTGAACCCGGGACCTCTCGCACCCTAAGCGAGAATCATACCACTAGACCAACAGGCCGTTATGTTGATATAGCAGGTCGTAATATCAATGTCATTGCCACTTACTATTTGTCCATTTATTTGCATATTTCATTTCAAGTCTTCCGTGATTGACTTCATTGGTTTTCTCTTGTACGTTGATTTTGTGGGTGTTTGCTAGCTGTCCAGTGTCGTAGAGTAAAAATCGAGCAATATATCCAAGAACGACTCTCTAGAATGCAACAAGAATTGAACTTGTAAATAATGTTATGGGATACCTGTGGCTCCTTATCATAACACCTATGTCATGAAACAAGCATCAATGAATACTAATGAAAGTCAAAATACAATTCAGAGAAAAAAACACCAGAAGTATAAGATTAAAGTTCCCCTTCCCCACACAACAGCTTTAATTTTTTTCGGTTTCCAGGTGTTCACACCCTATTTGTTATCGCCCAACAAGGACAGGCAAATAGTACCCGCGTCATGTGCTACCAACCAGAGAGTATTGTATTGCTTGGTATCAATCAGCTGAATGAATCTTATTACCAGCCTACAATGACAGGCAAACACTGCCCGTCATGTGCTATCAACCAGAGAGTATTCTATTGCTTGGTATCAATCAGCTGAATGAATCAAATGAATCTTATTACCAGCCTGCAATGACAGGCAAATACTGCCCGTCATGTGCTATCAACCAGAGACTATTCTATTGCCTTTCATACCTTTATCCAATGGGAGAGTGGCTCTGGGCTATGATGTACAAGTCTCAATATCCAGCTCATCGCTGCGAGCCCGCAGGCAATCTCGATAACTGTACAGCAGTAGTATTTAGCCAGCAAGGGTAGGTCGTTGGATTTGGGCATCGTTGCTTCAAGCATGAGGAAAAACACCGCAAGGGCAAGGAGAATAGTCACTCCGACTGCCATACGTTCGCCGGTCGCTGTTCAAAAAGAATAAATTAGCGAAGAGAGTTAGTTTAATTGTTCCACAAGATATTGTTACAACTTTTGTGCACGTGATGTATGCTACAGTTTGTTGTCGGTGATTTCAAAATCATCATGATGTTATAAAATTATGTAATAGAAATTATGCATTGTTAATATCAATTATTTCATGAGAAAGGATTCGTAGCTTTACGTAACCAATGGACGCCTCTCAAAATTATCTTGAATGCGAGGCTAACATGAAAATACAAAAGAAATACCACAAATTCCATCGAGAAAAAGTGTCATTTCTTTTGTGTTTCATGTTTGCCTCGCATCCAAGATAATTTTGAGGAGGGTCTATATAACGGCAACTTCAGCATTGTAATCTAAAAGTTAACTGAAACCCCAGGCCGAGTCAGGTCAAATTAAGCAACGATTGATTATTGATATAAATGTGTCTATAGCTACAACGCAAGGATTACTGGTAAACCGATAACGAAACACTTACTAATCTACACGGTTATGACCGTATTTTGACTTACCTACAGGGATTAGGAAGACCAGTAATGTTAGGAAAGCAATGATTGCACAAGGAAGAATGAAGTTGGTCGTGTAAAAAAGCGTTTTTCTCTTAATGCAAATAGTATAGGTTATCCTGGCCACATCGTGCTTGCAGCATATATGGGATACCTGTGTCCTCTCTGCTCGTGTCTTCTTCAAAGTCCACTCGCCATTGGTTAAGTATCTTGATGTTTCTATTGTGCTTTGCAGTGATTGGATGTTGAGTACTGTGACGTCATTGCTCCAGGGACCAAATACTAACTTACAAAGCTGGAAAATAGGATAAAAGTAACTCTGTCGTCCAAAATGTATGACAGATTAATGGGATGCCACAGCACCTTAGATTTGACGATGATTATGTTTGGTATTATTACCAATTACTTTCCCGAGCGAGATTTTATTGGGAATCAAGGTTCACCTCTGGGTTCTGGGGTCTCTGGCTTGATTCTTGGACTCGCCATGTGAGTAGAGTTTGTTAGGTCTCTCCCAGAGGTTGTTTCAGGGTTCGATTTTGAGTTAGCCGTGCCCTGACTTAGATCAGCCCAGAGGTTGTTTCAGGGTTCAATCTGTGAGTTAGCCATGCCCTGACTTAGATCAGCCCAGAGGTTGTTTCAGAGTTCTATCTGTGAGTTAGCCATGCCCTGACTTAGATCAGCCCAGAGGTTGTTTCAGGGTTCAATCTGTGAGTTAGCCATGCCCTGACTTAGATCAACCCAGAGGTTGTTTCAGGGTTCTATCTGTGAGTTAGCCGTGCCCTGATTTTGATCAGCCTCGAAGTTGTTTCAGGGTTCGAAAATTTTTGAAGGGTTTTAATTTGCCATCAGGGTTTCTTTACCGGTTCGCCATCCAGCAAGCGCAATCCAGCCCAGTTATAGTCTATTCTGTGGTTCATGGTATATCTGTACGTACCTGCTCGTCAAATGGAAAATGCTTGACATCAATTTCACATGAGCTCTTGATCATCATGGCTACCAACCACGTGACATTCCCATCATGCTTTACGAGGGCACGTACCCTGGAGTATTTAACAGGTCCATCTGCACTGCAAGTAAATTCAGTGAGGTCTTTAGAATGGTTTGCATATCAATAGACTGCTGGCTCTTTGTGAAGATAAACATCGACTGGTCGGCCACAGGCAGCCCAGTAGGAACCACTTTCCACAACATTAGTGGAAGGCACTACTGATACAACTATGTTGCACGGACTAAATAAAACCGCTATGTTATTTTACGGTTAAGCTACACCCTCCACAAGACCTTATCAGCTAAATTCTAATTAGCCTTGCCCTGACTTTGACAAGCCCATTTTTTTTTTTTTTTTTTTTTGACAAGCCCAGAGGTTGTTTCAGGGTTCGATTTTGAGTTAGCCGTGCCCTGACTTAGATCAGTCCAGAGGTTGTTTCAGGGTTCAATCTGTGAGTTAGCCATGCCCTGACTTAGATCAGCCCAGAGGTTGTTTCAGGGTTCGATTTTGAATTAGCCGTGCCCTGACTTTGATCAGCCCAGAGGTTGTTTCAGGGTTCGATCAGTGAGTTAGCCATGCCCTGACTTTGATAAGCCCAGAGGTTGTTTCAGGGTTTGATCTGTGAGCTAGCCATGCCCTGACTAAGAACAGTCTAGAAGTTGGGTTCGATCTGTGAGTTAGCCGTATCCTGACTTAGATCAACCCAGAGGTTGTTTTTTCAGGGTTTATGTAATAAAATTTGAAGATTTCGAAGTTGTGTATAAGTATTGAAGAGACTCACTTATTGTATAGTATTAGTTGTGGTGTCCATATGTCATTGGCATCCAGATGCACTTGTCTTAACCCTCCATAGTGTGCTGGGTCCCATGTTAGATGCTCGTCTCGCCAACTCTAAAGGTTAATAAATTAATAAATGATATAAAATCTAATAGATAGAAAACAAAAACAAAAAACGATTAAACTGGTTTCTAGAGGCTCGATCTCGCTCCAGTCCTTCCCGGTCGAAACTTACGATGTAATAGACTGGAGCGAGAGAGCTTTTGAAACCCAGGGTAATCAAGCTGCATGACACGTGAACAACAAAAAGAATCAGGAATCTCACCATGTGTATATTTACAATTGTTGACAAAACCATATTTTTCTCGTCCTATAAAGAAATACGAATAAAACTCAAGCACAAAGTACATCAATATAAACCAGCCCTGTGCAAATAAACAATAAATAAACACAAATCTCAGAACAAGGCTTTTTTTCCGAACAACAAATCTCATTTTAATTACCACGGTGACTCTGACGTTATATGCACTATTACCTGAAATTTCTTTGGTTTTGAAGCGACGTCACTGACGCTATATTTTTTGAAATACACAAACTATTTTTTTATATTTTAATTAGCTATTGTTCGAAACAGTGAAGATTGCAACTTTTTTTTTGCTTAAAACATTTAACCATGGAATCGCTTTTTTCGTAAAATGTTTGGAAGATTCTAAACAAATTTCCATCTACCTTTCTTTCCTGTCCAGTTCTTAGCTCTATAAGAAAGACTTTCGCATTCGGAGTTTTTTTTTAAACAAAAATAGTGAAGAAGAATTTAAAAAAATATTTTCATTATCTACATGGCAAAAACAGCGCGATACGTCTAGTTAAGTCGTATGGAGATTTTACTCACCACATTAGCAATCACCCTGAGGATCAGACCATGTTCCACCTTGACAGGCTTACTGATGTTGAGAACAGGACGATACGGAGGTGAATATTGCGTGGTATTGACGAGTGACGTGATCAAACGGTCCTCATTAGTGGCAGCCAGCAATTCTAATAACCAGAGATAACAGAGAAACCAGTTATTAATTTCATTTTGTACTAAATTTTTATGCACGTTTTGTTGTCTTAGCTTTTCGGAAAAATAAACATTTTTCATTATTATTAGAATGCCCAGCATGTTGTTAATAAATTTCCTTTGTAGAAAGGATTGGTGTTGTACTTCAACGACTTTGCAGCGCCACAGGTATTTGAATTAATATTTTCTCTAACGTTTTTAGCAATAGCTCGAGCCGCAAATGGTGCTTATAAGAATAGATTATCGAAACAAAAAAAACTGCACTGTTTAGTATATATATTAAGTTCTCTCTCTCTCTCTCTCTCTCTCTCTCTCTCTCTCTCTCTCTCTCTCTCTCTCTCTCTCTCTCTCTCTCTCTCTCTCTCTCTCTCTCTCTCTCTCTCTCTCTCTCTCTCTCTCTCTCTCTCATTGTAGCTAATATTTTGATCAGTATTAGATTTGAAAATTGCAAAATATTCAATAATCAGAGAAAGAGTCAGAGAATGCAAAAAAAGATCCAAAAAAAATTCGTTCAATAATGCGCAGTGGATCAAATCTTAGGAGTCGAAAATTTCATTCAGTTATATAACAGATGGAGATAATGTGTTCTTCCTAGAAAACATATACATTTGTAACTCATACCTTGTGTTAAAAAGGAACAGATAACAATTTCTAGCTGTAGTGTGAGTGATAAAGCCATCATAACATCGACTGTAATTTCGACTAAATACAGTCTTTCTTCAGTTCTCACACCACCGTATAAAAGCATTAAACATTAACATTTGACAGTGTTTTATATTTGCATCTGTATCGTTTGGTTGCCTTTACCTGGGCTTTATTTAACTTGTTTTGTTTCCATGGGAACACATGCGGGATACTTGCCAAATTCAGTTCAATGATGATACTAGTTTTTTCGTAAGATGGCGTTATTTTACTGCTTCCACTTGCAGAATGCTTCGCGAATTTTCTTTTTTATTCCAATTTTTTGTAACATTTTCAAATTAAAGATCAACTAGCATGCACTAATTTTTCAGTTATATCGCATCTCTAGATCTTCCCCCTTGCATTGAGTGTTATTTCTTTCTCTATCAGCAAGGGAACACTTAAAAACATGCACCTAATTTGACGAAAGTGTTACGAGAAATAGAAGAAATCAACTTCGATCAGTTCTTTTTTGCTCACTTTTAATTAGCCTCATCCCATGCAGGCTACTCATATTGTCAGCTCTCCCAAATCCAAAATGGTGGACGTTTCATAGACACATAGCTTGGCAAAACGCCCGGAGTTATCTTCCAAAATAGACAAATCGCATTTATTTCTTTACAAAACTGTTTTTTAGCCGTTTTTATTTTTGTTATTTTTCATTGTTTCTCTTCAAATCACTCTTCACATGGTGTACGTATTGATCAGAGACCGATCGATTCACCGCGAAATCGAGGATTTGTCCAGGCTACTCGTCTGAGAGGCAACATACGTGACGTCATGTCGAATAGCGAAGAGAGTAGCCTGGGGTTGAGACTTACTTTTAATCATTGTTCGTGCGCTAAAACAATTTAAAGCAGCAGCTCAGTGGTAGAGCGTCCGACTAGCAACGGAGGGTCGTGGGTTCGATTCCCATCTGGGGCTCAGAATTTTTTCTGAGTCCATTCAGTATGGTACGATCACATATACATTTCATATTCCATCATCATACGCAAACCAACCTTATCATGCAAAACAATTTAAAGTTTTGAACAAAAAGGCCATGGTTTCGACTCGTCAGGCCGGCAAAAGTAAACCAATAGTAAACCCGGATTAGTAGTGGAATTCCCTGTGAACTTGGAATATACACTTTCCCCATTACTAACTAAAAAATACCCGTTTTCAAAATCAGGACACAATGATTACAAGGTTTTTTAATTTCCATATGCATATTCTTATTACTGCGTTTAAATTCTTGATTATGGTGATGATTATAATGATGCATGATGATGATGATACATGATGATACAAGATGATGATTATAATGATGCATGATGATGATGATACATGATGATACATGATGATGATTATAATGATGCATGATGATGATGATACATGATGATACAAGATGATGATTATAATGATGCATGATGATGATGATACATGATGATACATGATGATGATTATAATGATGCATGATGATGATGATACATGATGATACATGATGATGATTATAATGATGCATGATGATGGTGATGATACAGGATGACGGTGATGAACGTCCAAAACGTCAGAACAATCGTAAACGTTTTTACACGGTGTTAAAGTTTCCTTCTTAATCAAACATTTTATCAGGACAAGTTTATAAGTGATAGCAATCATGTAAAAAGTTTTGTTTTGCTTATTTTAAGCTGTTTTAAACTACCGTGTTTCGTCATTCGAGGTATATTTGATACATTTCGTGTTCTTTTTTCTTACACTTTTTTTAGAGGAAACTAAACAATGATAGGCTTTCGCTTTCATTATTACTAGTTATAACTGCCGAGAACGAGTCGTTCTGGTAGAATATGTTCTCTAGCGACGAATTACAGAAGAAAAGACCTTTAAGCTATGTTTTTATTCTTAGCTTAGTTCTACATATAATAGTCCCCTTCCCAATTCTCTGCGCCATCTTGAAGCGTACATATAGCCATGGCTTTTTATTGAAGCGAGACAGGTGGTGACCTTGCAATGATAGAGGCATGTGAGTAATTTCCCAACGTGTTAAAAAGATCTGCATCATTGCAAAGGCACGGCTTCCTTTCAAGATGGCGCAGGGTACTGTGAAGAGAACAGTGCTCTCAGGCTATCGATGCTCTACATGCAAGATATCAAATGTGGCACAAACAGAACTGCAAAGGAAAGAACGATAGCGATGATGTAGATCCACATGAAAAGACTGTTAAAAACAAGTGCAGCCCTTCGCCATTCCTGTTGTCTTTTTTCCAGGATATCTTGTTTCTTGATGTTCTTGGAGATTATTTTTTCCGCTTCTTGGCTCTCCCTTTCAGCTTTCTTTAATGGAGTATTATTGTTCGAAGAAATTCTTCGATAATTCAGGCTCGGGTCGTCTTTCTCTGTAGAAAAAAGGGCGAGAGATAGAGATATAAATGTGTTGCCCTATCTTTGGAATCTGGAATGGTAGTGATAGAGAATAATTTAAGGAATCAAGGACGTATCGGTAGTACACACGCCTCTCGGCTCTAGGGACCCGCGTTCGATTCCTTGACTTGTAAGTAGAATTCCTTGCTCCTCAAAACGACAATCTGGAAGTTAGCTAGACCTTCCTTGACTTTGATCAGCCCAGAGGTTGTTTCAACTGGATATCGATAAAATTTGAGGGTTCAATAACGATCCATGAAACTGACTTTACTTTTGTGTTTTTCTAAGAAGGCTTCTCTCAAAAGACACTCGCTACATTTTTGTCAAAAGTTGTAAACCTTGTGGTATCGTTAAAAGTGTTGCGAAATGAAAAACATTTTTGTTGCAGGAAGTAGATAGTTTTAGTTTTCTCACCTTTATTATCTCCTGTTGTCATGGACACAGCTTCGTTTTTATTTCCATTCATCTGTGATTGCATAGCTTGCTGGGTCTTTATCTTCTTGCCAAAGTTGAACCCAAGGAAGCGAGCAGCTATCCCCATCACAAAAACCTAAAAACAAAAACATAGAAAAGAGATTTAACAGTTGATACAATAACAAGAAAAGGATTCGAAGGTTTATTGAAGTATACTGAAACCCCGGTTATGGTATGACGTTATGGCGGCCATACGTTGGCACAGTGCATGTCATGTACCGATGAGGAAAGAATTTCACTTTCTATGTTGGGACTCTTACACGTTTCTTAGTGAATATCTTTGCAAATGAATCGATAAAAGAATCTTTATAGTTAATAGTTAGTTACTAGTTTCCCCAGAAACGCTTAGCTCAAATTTGGGCCTTGATTGTCCCATCTTGTACATCATTTTCTTATTCATTCATTCATTCACTCACCCTCATCCACTTCGGCACCTCTCCGTGCACTGGGTTATGGTGATGAAACCTCAGTACCACACATGTCATGAAAAAGGCGCAAGATATTTCTATAAGCGTCACTGTGTAGTAGATGCCTATCAGTGGAACACCTTCTGCTGTCGCTGGCATGTTCTCGGCTACTAGAAGAAAGAAGAAGCTCAACCCGACAAGGATCGCCATTCCTTTAAAAGAAAAAAATATTTTCAAAGTCTTGTATTCGGCAGATGTACATCTTCAGAGATTTGAAAGAGTTGAGCAGTTATGCCAAGTTTGAAATGTGTTCATTTAGTATACAGCTACTGCATTTCAAAAAAAGGTTGGTCACGGTTTTGTTGCATGCTGCATGCTGCATGCTGCATGTTGCATGCTGCATGCTGCATGCTGCATGTTGCATGCTGCATGTTGCATGTTGCATGCTGCATGTTGCATGTTGCATGTTGCATGTTGCATGTTGCATGTTGCATGCTGCATGTTGCATGTTGCATGTTGCATGTTGCATGTTGCATGTTGCATGTTGCATGTTGCATGTTGCATGTTGCATGTTGCATGTTGCATGTTGCATGTTGCATGTTGCATGTTGCATGTTGCATGTTGCATGTTGCATGTTGCATGTTGCATGTTGCATGTTGCATGTTGCATGTTGCATGTTGCATGTTGCATGTTGCATGTTGCATGTTGCATGTTGCATGTTGCATGTTGCATGTTGCATGTTGCATGTTGCATGTTGCATGTTGCATGTTGCATGTTGCATGTTGCATGTTGCATGTTGCATGTTGCATGTTGCATGTTGCATGTTGCATGTTGCATGTTGCATGTTGCATGTTGCATGTTGCATGTTGCATGTTGCATGTTGCATGTTGCATGTTGCATGTTGCATGTTGCATGTTGCATGTTGCATGTTGCATGTTGCATGTTGCATGTTGCATGTTGCATGTTGCATGTTGCATGTTGCATGTTGCATGTTGCATGCCCAGCTTGAAGAGTATTGTGGATCATATGTAAAAAAAAAGTCAGCACACAAGAAAATATGATGGGAAATCCTGCAGACAAAGTTTGGGAAAATTTTGTTCTTGTGACCTTTCGCTGATTGCATTAAATTCTAAATTCCAATTCGATCATGGAATAAGAGCAACAGAAGTTTTAGGAACTGGCTATTAAGTGCTAACCTTTTAAAACCAATCACAAGGACAATTTATATATTTAAAGATTTAGACGAAGACTCACCGACGGTCATCCGTTCATTGCATTCAGGCGGTAAAAGAAACATCAGAAGAGTAAGCAGTGATATCATGGCACAGGGAATGATGAGGTACATGGCATAGAACAGTGAGCGCCTTCTGATCTTCACCATGTATTCGACGAAACCATACGGGGTTTCGCAACATCCGTATTTAAATGAGTCGGATTTTCCAGGAATCTCGACGAGATCCCATTCAGCGCTTGTTGCATATGAGCTCAAATCTGCAGTGGAACTCTGTCAAAAAAGAGCAAAATACTTATTCATCTTTTGATCTTACAAGTTTTTTCAATATAACTCCATTAATAGACCTCCCACGTGCATGATCTGGAATCTAGGCGCGCAATGCATTGTTTGTCACAGCGAAAATTTCCAAGTGTTTTCTGTTATCTCTTGTCAAAATGAAATATTTTCCACCAACAACGAAGAAATATGCTATATCTAAAATATATTTGGTGAATCTTTGCATGGATGAGTTTTACTTTCTTTATTTTCGATTAAAAGCTGTTGCTTATCGAGTTGAAAACCTGGGACTAGGAAACATTGAGCTACGAACAAAATGTTCTCTGATTGGCTAATTCCTTCTGCCTGAGAGAAGTAAAATCACCTGGTCTTTACCTTGGACATAATGTTTTTCTGATTTCAGACCACGTGTTTTTCCCTAGAGTATCATTTCTTTGTTTAACGGAGAAGACACATGAATATGGATACAACTCAAACAAAGAATCTTATTCTCAAGAGAATGACACGTGGTTTGGAATGAGAAAAACATTACACTCAAGGTAACGAGTTCTATTCCAATGTTTCAAAACCATCCTTACCTCGATATTAAGATCAATTTGAGAGACGTCAAAAAACCAAGATCCAAACTTGATGTTGCAGACCTGGACGTCATATGGATAACTTTCCAACTGTACTTTGCATGTGCTTTGTAAAATAGATGGGATACTTAGACTTACAAGTCCATCATGTCGAATCACGGCATTGATGCGGGTATGTCCGTCTCCAAAACCTTCGCCTGCACTGGAAAAAAATAGAAATTTATAGACCGTTTTGTAATCGTTTTCCCATTTCATTCCACGTGTCATTCTCTTGAGAATAAAATTCTTTGTTTGAGTCAGTTGTATCCAAATTCATGTGTCTTCTCGTGTGCCGTGCAACCGAGAAATGTGCAACGAAGAAATGATACTCTAGGGAATGACACGTGGACTGAAATGGGAAAACAACGCCCAAACTAAAGAGGTCTATTGATGATTCTCCTGGCCACTTTTGGTGAAAATTAATGATTTTACAGGAAATGTCTGTCGCTATTGGTAATAGTGAACCAAAAAGATCGATATCGTCATTCAGCAAATCTGGTTTCCCCAAAACACCATATCATGCAAATAGGAACCTTTGTCGTTAGAGCTAGTACGTTCCATATCCGCTGATTGAGCAGAATATTTCGAGATGCTACTGAAGGCTAGCCGCGTTTCACAGTTTTTTGTGCATGGATAAATCCTATCGCAAATGCGTTTCGGATGCTCATGATAATGAGCTCCTGGTGGAATCAAATCGACCGCTGGAGTTTCTAATTATGATCCATTTCAGTAACCTCTAGTCACATCAGCTCGCAAAAACATGAATTTACAGAGAAATTTCCCCACGGATTTCAGTTCAACTTTGAATCATCTGTCGTTGTTGGTTCATCAGCTTGATCAAGATAATTAACCGTTCTGATGTTGAGGGAAAAAACTGGGTCGACTTTGCATTACATCCAGCTGATCTGAAATAGTGACGTAGAAATGACGTCACTGCAAAACTGAGGTATCATGAAGCCTGCGAAAATTGACGTTTATATCTGAGATAAATCTAGATTTTCAGGAAAGGTTTTTGATATGTTGTATATATTTACTATGATATTCATTATTGAGTGGGAAAATAAGATAAAGAAATAACCGTTTCCCGAATCGCTGGGATGACATCTCGGTTGTGCAAATTTCCTGGATTGTAATTGGCTAATACTTTTTCTCAGAACAGCTGAATTGCATTGTGGGACATTTTTCAAGATGGCGTCTTTTTCGTCCACTTATTCAGCTCGAAACAGTTTTAGGGGTTAATTCGAGAAGAGATACAAAGCTGGAAGCTAATCTACTTACTTATTGTAGAGAATAATGTCGGGAATCCATATTTTACTAGTGGGGAGAGCGATATTCTTGATTCCACCGAAGTCTGAGGGTTGCCATGACAATGTTGAGTCGACCCAGCTCTATAAACATGTATCATCATCATCATGATTGTAATCATCATCATCATATCATCGTTATCATCATTATTATTATCGTCATCATCATCATTATCAATTATTGCTATCATCACCTTTGATTATCATCACCATCATCACCATCATCATCGTTATCATCCGATTACTATTTTCGTCTGCTGAAATCCTTTTATGTTCATAGAAAATGTCGAATGAAAAATTATCAGATGAATTTTTAGAGGAGCCAAAATAGCATAAGAACTCACTTTCCCATCATGCTTTGTGCTATATTTTCGAGCTCATGCACATTGGCTATAGACGCATCAAGAGTTCCGCGCTGCTGCTCAATGCGCATGCTCAGGGGATTAAAAAGTGGGATAAAATTTGTAAAATATGCTATATTTTAGTTGTATCTTTCTTGTCAAGTACAATTTTCACTAAATATTCAAGATCGCGTACCGTTAAGCGAATTCTGAATCAAATATACCGAAAAATTGCATATTATACAAAATATTATCCCATTTTTTAATCCCCTGAGCATGCGCATTGAGCAGCAGCGCGGAACTCTTGATGCGTCTATTATGACCATCATCATCAATTAAAACAACTAATATACTGAAATACATGTAGCAACTCTTCTGCTCATGTGTTGGCCAAAACAAAAAGTCCACTGAATTCGAATTCTCTACTGAAAATGTTCTCTCTATATGTGATAATTCTAACGCTGTTTCAGGATTCGATAAGATTGCGGGGTTGAAGAATAATGAATACTTATTTTCTAAAACTCACCTCTCGTGTGGTGATTCTTAATGATAGGAACTGCATTTTGTCATTCTAAAAAAAAGAATCGCTGTTAAGTTATGTACACTTGTCATTATTGAATCTTGGCTGTCTTTTTATTCAGTTGGGCCAGAAAATGCAGAAGTTTCTAAAAACAGGCCTTGAACTAATATAGAATATAGCTTAATTTCGAGGACAAAACAATAGGTTTCCAATTTTCAGGAAATTGAAAATCTGTTGTTTTGTCCTCGAAATTTAGCTGCTTTGACGTCTCGTGCAAGGGGTCTTTAGACCTCTACGGCTTCGGTGTAATTTTTTTTTCCCATTTCAGACCAAGTGTCATTCTCTCGAAAGTTGTCACCTGTCCTGATAATAGACGCTTAGTCTGAAAGCTTGGCTTCGTTAAACATAATTTTACGTGGTTGTAACAAATGGAAATCTTGTCTTAAAGGATTGTCCCATGTACAATGGCATTCTAAAGACACAAGTGTATAGACCCTTTGCACGTGACGTCAAAGCAGCTCAAATTGGAGGACAAAACAAAAATATTTCAATCTCCTGAGAATTGGAACCTATTGTTTTGTCCTCCAAATTGAGCGGCATTTCAAAGTTCTGGAAGGGGACGTCTATACATTCTGACAAAGCGTTACAACGTTACCGAATTTGCTGCGTTGCGTTACTTTCGACTTACCATATCAATGATTTCATGTAACGAAACTCCTAAAGTGACGTTGACAGGCTGTGATGCGTTACTCGCTGGTCGAACGCGTTTGCTGTAACGTGTTGAGTTCATCAGATGGTGGTACAAGTTACCTGTCTTTGCCACTGTGACTGTAAAAGTTGAAAAGATTACATAATTATCCCTATGGATATACAATAACAATGGAGTAATCCTAATATATTCTTTTGTTTCCCCGGGAGCCTCGTTTTGAATTGCTTTGTTCGTGATCACTCAAACAGAATATCAAAAATAGGCTATTTGGAGGACAAAACAATAGGTTTCCAATTCTCAGGAAATTGAAATTATTTTGTTTTGTCCTCCAAATTGAGCTGCTTCGACGTCTCGTACAAGGGGTCTATAGACCTCTACGGCTTCGGTGTAATGTTTTCCCATTTCAGACCAAGTGCCATTCTCTCGGAAGTTGTATCCATATGCATATTAATTTGTCTTGTCATGCGCAACCGTTAAACAAATAAATGATACTCACTCAAGAGAATGACTACACATTTACTAAAAAGTTTACTTAAAGAATCATGATTCGGTTAACAAAGTTCCAATTTCTAAACGTGCATTTCTTCGAGGAGGCCACAAATTAAAGGGTTCACTAGCCTAGTAGAACTGGCATCAGAAGTATTGTTTCTAGCTTTCCAAAACGTTTCCCCCTAATTTATATTTCTTGGCGTATTTTATCACTGAAAGGATATAGTTTGAATCGAGTGACTATTTTTACTTTTTTTATGAAAAATTTGCACATTCTAAAGTACTCTTTGTAACATTATATTTCGGAAATAGTGCCAAATAAAATAACGTGTAATGAATTCTCATTTTTGATGGCAAATTAAATATGAGCCTCTTTAGAAAACCCTTGTACTTGATTAGCTTAACTCATACATCTAATAATCTTACAAAAATTAAAGACTTACCTTGAACATTGATGCCGAGAAGGCAAGCCAAAAGAATCACTTGCAAAACTTCCATTTTTTTTTTTGGCCGACCTTTGTTGTTAGTAACGAGAGGATGTGAATAACAATCAACCTCTCTGGATTTTTTTGTACAGCTGCCATGCATAGAGTAGTATGTGTATTTTCGTTTCATTTCATATGTTAATTCACCGTTAATTGTAAATGGTATTAGTTATTTTAGAGGCATAAAGAAGTTGGTATATTTTTGTGTAGTTTTTTTTTTTTTGGTGAAGCTTAGTCTTTTCATCCATCCATCCATCCATCCATCCATCCATCCATCCATCCATCCATCCATCCATCCATCCATCCATCCATCCATCCATCCATCCATCCATCCATCCATCCATCCATCCATCCATCCATCCATCCATCCATCCATCCATCCATCCATCCATCCATCCATCCATCCATCCATCCATCCATCCATCCATCCATCCATCCATCCATCCATCCATCCATCCATCCATCCATCCATCCATCCATCCATCCATCCATCCATCCATCCATCCATCCATCCATCCATCCATCCATCCATCCATCCATCCATCCATCCATCCATCCATCCATCCATCCATCCATCCATCCATCCATCCATCCATCCATCCATCCATCCATCCATCCATCCATCCATCCATCCATCCATCCATCCATCCATCCATCCATCCATCCATCCATCCATCCATCCATCCATCCATCCATCCATCCATCCATCCATCCATCCATCCATCCATCCATCCATCCATCCATCCATCCATCCATCCATCTTTATTACGGTTATTATACAGATAAAGACTTTGTCTTTTTTCCAATCTGGCCCTATCGATGACCATAATCATAACGATAGTGATAACGATGATTCTAATGCTGATGAGAATAATGAAAATAGTGGTTGTGTTTGTAATGGTGAGGGTGATGGTGAGGATGATGGTGAGGATATTTTGGTGATTTTGATGATGATAATGATATTAATATTTATTAATGATGTGGATGATGAATGCTGATGACGGCATTTATGGTGATCAAGCATGATGGTAATGACAGTATGTAATAAGATAATTAACGAATATTCAAAACCGTGCATATATACACCAACAATACACCTACGACACCCAAATCTTCTATGTGCATTCTTTGAAGGTCCCAGACATATGAATCGATACTGATAAATGTAGCTAATATAAAACTTTTTAAAAATTCCATGTATAAAAACTAGCTGAAATATGATGATGTACTGACAGATTTTTGCCGATTTTCTTTTCTTTTCTTTTCTTTTTTTTTCTCTTCTTTTCTTTTTTTTTCTTTTCTTTTCTTTTTTTTTCTTTTCTTTTCTTTTCTTTGTTTTGCTTTTTTCTTTTTTCTTTTTTGCCTTTCTAGCATTTCTTTTTGTTCTTCTTTTCTTGTACTCGTTTATCAAAAATGCAAGATTATCATTGCTCAGTAAATACAAATTTAGCTCAATCAAGGTATTTTAATTACTGAACATTTTACCAGTCTGTATCAGCTGCTTCGCTTCAAAACCAGCCATTCAAGATCACTGCCCTAAACAACACAAATCCATCTCTTTGCGTTCTAATGTATTTTATTAATAAATATTTTCGAGTACAGCTTTACAATAGGACTGGTTCATATATCTCAGTTCTGATGAGAAAAAATAATTGAATTGCATAGAATAATTAACAAACTTTGGAATGGTAGAATCGGATTTGCATTGCTGTGAGTGAAATGAATGAGAGTGTATCAATAACGGGTGGCATAGCTGGTGGCAAGGAGCTATCGTATGGTCACTGGTTTGTTGTTGTTTGTGGGAGATTTCTTACGCGTTTAATTCCATTAATAACATTGTAATAGGGCGTATCTTCCTAAAAATCACTACTACCAAGGAAAAAATCGACATATCGCCTTGTTCTTTCCAGCCTGAAAGCGCTGGAATTTTTACGAGACATCTTTGCAAGCGGAGAGGATGTCAAAGTTTGACAGGCTTTGTGAGTAGGGAAGCAGACGCGAACGACAACTTCATGTTATAGACAGCGCACGTAGTGATCCATTAGCAAGAGTTACGTTTCTAGAGGGCAAATCTTTTCCTTGTTATTGAAATACAATAGATACGCAGAAACTATTGCCAAATTGGTTTTTACAGACTACTGACAGTGAAGACTGGACTTATTGAATTTGAATGCACAGTTTGGAACATCGTCAACATTTGTATTTATTTGTTGAGGGCTACACATGTTGATGTCTTGATTTTATCCATGACTTCTGGCACGAAAGCTTTCGCTTTCTACAGTTTTCGTCGTAGAATGGTAAAGTGAGGATGTGAAATACTCAGGAAGACCATATCTTCTTCGCAAGTTAGTGATAATTAAGGTTCCAGAAGCTTAGCAGTTTTTATTAGGCTAGCAAGCGTGTGGCTTCTAAAAAGCGAATGCGTAGACTTCATCAAGAAAAAATGGCTTCAGTTGAAGTAGAGAAATTATCAGAGCATCTTCTCAAATGTCCCATCTGCCTAGAAACATACAGAACACCCAAAGTTCTGCCATGTCTTCACACATTTTGCCTTCATTGCTTGAAGGAACTCTCCAATCCCGAAGAAAGATTAATAATCTGTCCAACATGTCGTTGTGAAGTGGCCATCCCAAAGGAAGGTGTCGCATCGTTGTCTTCAAACTTCTTCATCAACAACATGTTGGATTTTCTGTACGTAGCTCAAAGCAGTTCCAAACCAGTGTTCTGCACTAACTGCGAAGACAGGAATGAGGCAACGTCTCGCTGCATTGAATGCATGGAGTTTCTTTGTCAACAATGCGTTGCTGCTCACTACCGTACCAAGCTTACAAAAGACCATGAGGTTCTTGCCCTCGAGGAACTGCATGGACAAGAGATCCAAGAAAAGATGCATCGACCATTACTTTGCACCTTTCACGATAAAGATGTCCTTAAATATTTCTGTGAGACGTGTGATGAGCCTGTTTGCAGGGAATGTCTGATTATCGATCACAGAGAACATCGTTATGGTTACTTGAAGGATGTTGACAAGAAACATCGCTCGGAGGTATGTATGTGTCCCTGATTTTGTGTCATTGATTAGATTATACACCTTCATTGAAGCAGCTAAATTTCGCTTAATTTGACTCTTATTTTAGCATTCATTTTTCTAACTTTTCTTCCTTATTTACCTAAAATTGTATCATGTTGAAGTGTCTTGCAACAGTTCAAAGCATATTGTTGCATTTTCATTTATACGCTGCCTAAATTCGTTTGCAACATGAAGTCGAAATGGGTAGATCACTGAAGCAAGGAGCAAATTGTAATAGTTGTTTGCAGCGAGTTTCAAATTAATATTTATCTTATTTTAAGAAACTGTTTTCCATTTTAAAAACAATTGCCGTTTTGCTGTTGTTGCTGTTTTCTTTATTATTGCATGGAGGCGCTTTGCAATCAAATTGGACTAGCTGTGAGGCGTTCAGAACGAAAACAATCTAGAAGAACTGATGTCATTACTCACGCGTGGGACAAGGGTGAATCCGGATGAATTGAGATTGAACTTCGTGCTTGACATGTTCTGATCAGACCGGGCCACCAGTTATAGTTCAATTTCACCTTACTGGTGTTTACGAATCAAACGTATATTCAATGAAAATTATTTAAGATTCTTAGTCTGGGTTTGTGCTCGTTGGGTGGTTGTTGAAAGAGTGGTCCTAATTCTTCCGAAATCTTAGAAACATTTTCTTCATATAACTTAGCTAATTTGGCTTTTTGAAACGGGTCTATGGTAGGTATTTTTATCGTTGGCGCTAGGAATCTGTTGACTGTTAAGCACACAAGGCTGAAGAACTTTTTCTGACACTTCCTTCTCGATTATCTGCATGTGACAAAGCCAGGACTAGTGACAAATATTCAAGCAAATTGAGAATATAGGATTTTCATTTAAAAACAAAATGGTGGGAATATCGACCCTAAGCTGTTTCTGAAGGCGTAATTCTTTTTTTTATCATTACGGACTACGTGTCGTTTCGGCCAGTGAAGTTCTAAATAGAGCTGTAGTCTTTTCCACAGACGCACCTATACATATATGATGGATCGAGGATGTTTTAAGGAGCTGGTTATTATATACCTAGAAAGCCAGTTTAACTTTCTCTTTAGATTTGACATTATTCTTTATCATATATCCAATCCAGCCCCTGGATTCACCCTTTTGTTTTTCCGTGGTTTAGGACTGCTTATATGTCTAAATAAGTATTTGTTTTATCAGGTTGGTGTTTTAGTGATGAATACAAGAAGGAAGTTGGGTCCACTGAAGGAAGCCATCGACTCAGTGAATGACATGCGCAAGAGAGTAGACTGCAAAGCCGAGGAAATACGACAAGAGATCATGCGAACGACAAAAAAATGCCTAGAAGTTGTCAAAGAACGTGAAGAAGAACTGCTTACCCAGGTGAACAATATCCACAAAATGAAGACTAAGACACTTGATATCCAAGGAGAGGAACTCGAGATGATGTTAGGAAACTTAACCAGTAGTATAGACTTTACAGAGAATGCCCTGAAACATGGCAACGAAGCAGAAGTCATGTTAGTACGAAAGCAGATGACTACGAGGTTACAAGATTTAAACCAAGTTAAGTTAGAGTTTGATCCTCTGGAAGATGAAGTCATTGATTATTCTTTGAATCCCGACGAGTTTCGAATTGCTATCGAGAGAATGGGTACTGTTAAAATGTACCATTCGTACCCACGGTTCTGCTACGCCACCGGGGTTGGAGTTCAAAGAGCGAAGATAGGATTAGAAGCTGTGTTTATGGTTACAGCCAAGGACAGGATGAATGAGATATTTAGTGGTGGCGGGGAACCTGTTAAGGTTGTCATTAAACCACCAGAGGGAACCCAGTATGAAGGTTAGTTGTGGTAGTTGTGATCAAGGGTGGTGTAGTGGTAGTGCACTCGCCTCTCACTATACTGGGGTCTAGGGTTCCATGCCATTTGAGTAGAGTTTGTTAGGACCGTCCCTTGATTCGAGGTTTTCTCTGGTTCTCCTCCCCGTCCACAAAACCTTACAAATTCCAATTCGAACAAAAAAACATGACTCTACAAGGAAAAACACAGCGGTAGCAATGGTGCAGTCTGTTGCTTTTTACCTCTGGAGTTGAGTTTGTTAGGTCTCTCCCTTGATGAAAGGGTTTTTCTCCAGCTTCTTAGGTTTTCCTCCATCTGGAAAAACCTAACACGCTAAATTCCAATTCAATGTGAATTACCCATGCCCTGACTTTGATCAGCCCCGAGGTTGTTTCATCGTACCGATCAAATTTGAACGTTCGTTTATCCTGTGGCCATTTTCTAATTGAGTTAGTATACAAGCAAGAGACCTTCAATTCTTGTTCGGGCTTCAGTTTTCTGTATAAAAAAAACAATAAACGGCAAAAGACGCGCTAATGAAAGCTAGAGGAAAATGGACCAAAGATACGTTTATGCATATGGAATTTGGGTCATTGGAAATAGGAAATACGAGCGTCCACCGTAGGGGTTGGATATTCACTGCTTGGGATTTTGCTGAAACACAGGCTGGCAAATGAGTTCTTGAGCCTTTCTTCATGCCTTGTTCTTATACACAGTCTTGTCATTTGCAGGAAGTGTTATTGACAACCAAGACGGCACCTACACAGTATCGTACCAACCCAATGAACGAGGGACCTACACTGTTTACGTAACAATCAGAAACAGGAACATAAGCGGTAGTCCGTTCTCCGTGAACGTGACCGGCAGAATGGACTACGGTAAACTTGGCAAGACGATGAGGACATTTGGCACCGAAGGCACAGGGGGTGGTGAATTCAACATGCCCTGGGCGGTTGCCATTGACAACCACAATAGCTGTTTCATCATCACAGACTGCAATAACCATCGAGTTCAAGTCTTTGACTTTGAAGGCACCTTTATGTTTAAGTTTGGCACTGAAGGTTCCGATAGAGGCCAGTTTAAGAACCCTAAAGGAGTGACAAGGTTCCCAAATGGACAAATAGTTGTCGCTGACTTCAATAATCACCGGGTCCAGCTCTTTAACGAAGATGGTCGATTCCTACGAAAGTTTGGTTTCTATGGAGCTGAGGAACCAGGCTCTATGAATCACCCGTGTGGGGTGGCATGCACATCCGGGGGAATGATACTAGTCTCAGAACAGGACAATCACAGGGTTCAGATGTTTGACGTCAATGGCGAACCCGTTCGGAAATTTGGTTGTCAAGGGTTCAATAGAGGGCAGTTTATCTATCCCCACCATGTGTGCGTTAACCAGCGAGGCAAGATCGCTGTGGCTGACTGTGTGAATGACAGGGTGCAAATATTTGATATTGAGGGAACTTATTCCTTCAGTTTTGGCAAAGAAGGTAAGGTCTTTTGTCGTACACGTTTCGCAAAATTTTTGCTTGCTTCATCAACAAATTCACCGCTTTCCATACATCGGTTCACTGGCCAAACGCAAAGCATTCAGTCGAGGCTACAAGGTTAAAATTTGAATAATCCTTTGAAACTACCTTGCAGCCTCGACTGAATGCGGCTTGTAAACCGACCGTATTTGGATTTACCACAACCCTTTCGTTTCTTGGCGTACGTCAAAAAGAACCTGATCAAACTCAGATGAAAATGGATTTTCATAGTGGTCTTTTTTTATTTCTCACAGGAACACAAAATGGGTTGTTTGATGGACCTGAAGGCGTGACGTTCGACGACGAAGACAACATCCTTGTGTGTGATTATCACAACCACCGCGTCCAGATCTTCACCACTGATGGAGTGTTTGTGTCGTCATTCGGTCAATTCGGTGAAGAAGAAGGCAACTTCAGGAACCCATGTGGGATCACTGTGACGAATGATGGTAACGTCATAGTGATAGACAGCGGTAATAACAGAGTACAAATCTTTTAAGACCCTGTTTGAAAGTGATTTTCCGAGGAAGAAGTGACTGGTTTTTCCTTTGTTTCGGGATCGGGATATCTGTTTAATGCTCAAGTTTATGGTAGCACAATAGAGAGTTCATGCATCTCGCCTAGCCTTACTGCAAACGTGAATCGTCAGTAAACAAATGTAAGCGAAAAATCTTTAGAATTAGTGAAAAGAATTGCAAACATCTCCAAGTAGTAGATAAACAACAGAATACTTACCTTTGCAAAAGGTAAAGAGAAATGCAAGGAAACGATGAAAACGCGTGGACATGTCTGCCGGCTTGAGGGAAGAAAAAACGCGATGCTTAATCGATATTCTGTCTAATACCCAACTTGGATAACTAATAGGCATGAAAATGAGTTTTTTTATTTTACAAGTGGCAGAGCACATGTACTGTACCATTCAGGGAGATTTCTCTCGAATTCAATCAGACCATTTTTTCTTCATGTTATTCTTAATTTAACTTTATGGAAGTTTGGAGACTCTCAGACCTGCATGTTCTAATTTTGCTGGAAACTTACTTTCCTTCTCTGATATCGTACTGCAGGCATGCGCAGAAGAATTCTGCTGTACGTCATTTATATTGTACAATCTTTTGCTAGCTTGAATTTTTGAAATAAATCTCAAATAAAGTGGGGGAAATGGTGATTTCTGTAGCCAATATTTTTTCTCACTTCAGTCTTTCCCTCTCTGATCTTACAAAATCTACGGGATATAGTCTAGACTTTCCAAAAGTCCTCTTTCCCTTTCCTACTACGCTCGCCAAATTTTCTTTAGATCCATGAAGAGGGAGAGGAAAAGAGAGTGGACGACTTGAAGCAGGTCTAGATATAGTCCCGAGATTGTATTGATTACCTATCGCTTAATTCCCTAGCTTCTTGCTTCTTACTATATATCCCAAACCTAACCCTAATCCCTAAGTAAGTGAGGGAGGGGTACAAAGGGGGCTTTAGGCCCTCCACCACCACCCCGATGGTTGAGGGAACGTACTGAAAGGGACTATCAAATCTTGAACCAAAAATGTCCATCAGTTTCAAAAAATGGGAATATTTTATTTATTCGAAACGTAATATTTGATTACATATTCAGTGAAGTAGAAAGATCAATTTCGAGTGAAATACTAAAAGGTATATGTTTCTATCATCTTCAAAAAATGCTGTTATTCAAGTTTCTATTTTCAAAATAGGAATCTCCACTTACCATGAGATGCATTCATTTTTATTTATCTATTTTTCTATATTTTTCCTGTCATAAACTGGTATCTTGTTCTTGATACCAATGATAAATGCAAGACAGGACAATAACTTAGCATCTAAATATCAAATCTACTTCATACTTTTATTTTATAAAAAGCGTTATGTTGAATTAAATACGTTTGTGGGATTCCTGTGTTATGTAAAATGTTTTGTCAGCCAGAACCGGAAGTCTAGACATTGACAATCTCGCCACTTCCGTAATATTGGTATTCAGTTGAGTGGATCTTGGGAACCATGAACGTTAGATCTTGGACTGGAGCTGTCAATCAAAATAATTAAGAACATGAGATATATTATCGTTGACATTAGAATCACCACAAGCCATCATATATATGCAACATGATCCTCATCATCATCATCAGCAGCACCATCATCATCAGCAGCAGCACCATCATCATCAGCAGCAGCATTACCATCATCATCATCAGCAGCAGCACCATCATCATCAGCAGCAGCATCACCATCATCATCAGCAGCAGCAGCAGCACCATCATCATCATCAGCAGCACCATCATCATCGTCATCAGCAGCAGCACCATCATCATCAGCAGCAGCAGCAGCATCACCATCATCATCATCAGCAGCAGCACCATCATCATCAGCAGCATCACCATCATCAGCAGCAGCAGCAGCATCACCATCATCATCATCAGCAGCAGCACCATCATCATCAGCAGCATCACCATCATCATCATCAGCAGCAGCACCATCATCATCAGCAGCATCACCATCATCAGCAGCAGCAGCAGCATCACCATCATCAGCAGCATCACCATCATCACCATCATCAGCAGCATCACCATCATCAGCAGCATCACCATCATCATCAGCAGCAGCAGCATCACCATCATCATCATCAGCATCACCATCATCAGCAGCATCACCATCATCATCAGCAGCATCACCATCATCATCAGCAGCAGCATCATCATCATCATCAGCAGCAGCAGCACCATCATCTCATCATCAGCAGCACCATCATCATCAGCAGCAGCAGCACCATCATCTCATCATCAGCAGCAGCACCATCATCATCATCATCATCATCATCACCATCATCATCGCAATCACTGCAGAACATCATTAGCAACTAACATCACCATCATAACCACCATCATCAACATTTTGAAAATGTTGATGATTATAGTTATAATGATGGTGATGTTGCTTTGTCATCACCACTATCATCCACATTATCATCACCATCACATTCATCATCAAAAACCTCATCTTCATCATGCACAATCATCAGCAGTAACATAATCCTTAGCAACATCAATGATCATCACCATCACCACCACCACCATCACCACCACCATCATTACTATCACATGAAACGTTTAGGCCAACACACAACTGTTTTGGATAATGGAATTGACCAAGTACCAAACCCAGCAAAAATGTGGCCTTTTCCCTTAAGTTTTACTCTTGATGACCATTACTAATGGCAGAGTTATTATTTTTTAATAACTGACACTTTATTGCCTTTTTTCCAGTACTTATACCTTCTAAAGGTGAATGCCATGGCTTAGGTGCATCACAAGTGAAGAGTTCCCATCGTTTGCGCTCTGGAGGCTTGGTGTAGGATTCTTTCTGAAGTGGCATCATGGCCCTAGAAGTGAACAAGAAATTAAACAAAAAGCACAGCCACTGTAGCAGTCATTTTGACTATAAAAAAGCAGCACAGTTATACATAGGATATGTCATTGTCTCTCAGAGCTAGGAAGATCCTGCACACTTTGAATTTAATTTGTCAAAAATTGCACAATGTATGTATCAGAATCGAAAAAAATTGCAAAAGTGAGGTGTCACTACATACTCCCTATATGATTTGATAAGGAAACACTGCATGTTTCTTCCTCGGGGTGAGGACTCCCATACATAATAGGGTGACCATGTGGATCAATGCTTGTCAGAAATTTTGAAAATGACCCCTAAAAGGTATACCTGAGTCCTATCCAGGTGGGTGTGGCAACTAAAGATTTTTACCCCAAAAAGGCATACCAACTCTAATACAATTTACTCAATCATCTGTGAGTGCGAATTGACAGATGTCAGATGATGAAGCAAAAATGAAAATTTGGTAAAAATTTGACCTGTCTGAATTAGCACTGTACTGTTGCAATTTTTTGCATGCTTCATGACACCTCAGTTTTGTAGTGCTGTCATTTCTACATCACTATTTTAGATCAGCTGGAAGAAATTTGAATACCATGCTACCATATGGTGGGGGTATGCTGTACATAATTATTATAACTTCCATATTTCATACTAAAGGTACAGGTCATCCATGCGACTCACATGATGTCGCAAAAAGTAGAAAAGAGTTCTACTTTTTGCGACATCACATGTAAAATCGCATCATGTGTCTGTACCTTTACAGCACTGGAGATATTAATTACTTACTTGTGTTGCACAGGTAATAATGATTTGGGTAACCTTGGGATTGTTGTAGGCTCCCTAAAAATTAGCTCATCTCTCATTGGACCTTTTTGTTTGGGTATTGAATTGGGTGGCAAAGGATTATGCTTGGATCCATGACCCCAAACTTTGGGGTACCCTTCACACTCCCAATAGGTAGCATAATCCTTCTTTGGGTATCTGCTAAGTTCATGTCTGGAATTCAAAAATATTAAAATTAGAATCAAATGAAGCTCCTAAGCCTTTAGTAATAATAGTAATAACTGAGAACTAAGAGGCCAAAGGGGGAGGGGGAGGGGGAGAGGGAGGGGGAGGAAGACATAGTAGCAGGCAGCTGTGCATGCAGTGACTAATACACACCAGCTGTGGTCATGCCCCGGGGGTACTCCCTATAATGGACTATATGGGGATGCTAAGCTTGAAAGGGGTACTTTTTTCAGGCCGCACATATAGCAAATTAAAGAGGTGGAAATTTGTGAGTTTTGGTATAAAAAGGGGTAGATTTTCTTCAAAGGTATATGAAAGGGGTACCATTTCAGGCAAAAAGGTAATATATAAAAGGGGTACTTTTTTGCTGAAATTTGGTATAGAAAAGGGTAAGGGGTGGAGAGTCCGGGCGGAGCATCCCCGTATGAAACAACCCGAAGTACCCCACCCGGGGGTCATGCATGGTTCAAGGTAATCATCACTCCATTCTTGAAGGCCAATTATGCTTTTGGTCTTCTGATAAAATTTAATTTAATATTAACCGCACTTAAACTGCCAATTACTTATCTTAACTTACTTGGTGAATGCTCTGTGATCTTTCTGTGTAGTTGTGAGGTAAGGATCTGTATGATAAGTTAGAATGCCTCTGTCTCTTGGGTAGAAATTTTGACCAGCAATGCTCCTATTGATGGTTGATGGCACCAAGCTCTATAGAATTGATAAAATGACATTACTAGAAGTTGAATGATATGATATGACATGCAATGAAATGTGTTTACAGTGCACAATATTAGAAATATATCACTGAAAAGTGCAGTTAAATATAGAGCTCTGAAAGCGAAGAGACTCAGGAATTTACCAGCTAGCAGGGAGGGATAGCAAATACAGCAAGGACGTATAGGCCTCAGGAACTTGTAGCATTGCACCTATCACTACCCATATTTGTGGTAATTATCTAGCTAGAAAAGGCCAACACACACTAGGCTTCAAGTTGCTGCAACACAACGAGGGGACAATACCCCAAGTGTGTACACACGATAACAATGCACTTTTCACTCACTTGTCGCTGCAACAGGTCACGCGAATTCAAACCAGTTTGAATTTGTGCGCCATGTTGCAGGGACAAAATTCTGTTGTGGGGACAAATTTTTCACAGAAATTCCACAGTAGACATGAGACATTGTCGCAGCAATGTGTCCCTGCATCATGTTGCAGCGACTTGATGCCTAGTGTGTGTTGGGCTTAAGACTATAAAGTAATCAATTAACTGCCTGGCGAAAATTGTTATTATTAGCCAGGATATTTTAATATTACCTTGCTGTTTCCTTCCCTGTGATGATCTGAAAGGTTGAATGGTTGTATTCCAGCATTGAATCTAGTGTCCAGATTAACACCTGGTCTTGCTGTGTACTCTGCCTTCATTTCACTACACTGGAAGCCCATAGTTAAAGGTCGTCTCCATGGCTTTACCTTTAACTTGAGAAACAAACAAAGCAAACTTATGCTAAATAACTGCCAAACATTTTCATGCACTCACACATAAATGAAAATAAAAATGTTTCATTGAATATATTAAACGCCATATTAGATACCTTAGCAATGTTGTCCTCAACATATTTAACTTTCCAGGAGCCAGGGGCCCTTTTGTACAGGGGCTGTTGGCTGAGTATCCCACCAGGAGCCTTGTAATCATGGGTTGTTCCTGTAGTTGTCTTAAAGTACTCATCTTTTGGAACAAAGTCATCATGCATCATTGGGGGTGGATAGACATTACCGACTGTTCTCTGGAAACAAATGGGAAACAAGATATTTTAAAATTTTCTTAAGCCCAAAATGCATAAGTTTTGGTTCACTAAAACTACTACAGGCCATGTGAGTACTTATGCCTGGCTCTCACTAGCGAAGCAAGGAAGCAAACGAATGCAAAAATACAACTTCAAGCTAACGCATGTTCTCAATATGAAAAGAAGTGACGCAAGTTCAGGCGCAAGAGAACTGAAGTTTGTGTTTCTCTTGTTTCGCTCATGTTTGTGTCGCTGATGAAAAATAAAATACCAACTATATTATTTTATGAGTATTATAATTCATTGTTATTTTAAAATTACAGCTAAAATAATCAAACTTCTTAATTTACCAAAATTGATAACAAAATATTCAATAGCACTAATTATGATAGTACTAATGAGTATTATGATATTTGATTATTGTTTAATTATTTAAAAACTTTTAAATTCACTCAAATTATAACTAAGGCATAACCAAAAATTACGTATATACTTTGAGCATTAAAAATGATTTGGTTTATTTTGAAAAATTTCGGTGTCTCAACAATACTTTACAATATTTAGAATACAGTACTGTATGCTGTAGGGATACTAATTTATGGAATATTGTATTGCTGTATTTTTGCCAAAAAATAATAACCTCTTGACTAATAAAAAGAAGGTCATTTGGATATGATTATCAAGCCCGAATGTTCCTGTAATCAAAGCACCAAGCGGTTATATATAATTAGTCACTTTGGTATGGGCTATTGCATTAAAAATTGGTATCCGATTTCTCGAGATTTTGAGTTCTCCGAGGTCAGATAATTAAGTTCAGGAATGCTAAGTAAATAAAGAAGTTAGAAACGAAATATCATTAAAAATATCGAAATAATAGAATAAGAATGCGTCTAAATCCAGTAATTCATGAATTAAGAAGTTCTAGAAATAAAAATTATCAATTAAAATACAAAACTCTTCAAGAAACTCACACTAAAGCCAGAGGGAGGAAAAGGGTGAGTTGGCCTCACATGATGAGCGATTCCTGTCGAAGTTAAGTGCAAATCATTCCTTGATTCTGTCGCCATTTCTTTGCTTGACTTAGATATCCTTCTCCGGACTTTTCGGAGAGTTTATGTGAGCTTTTTTCCCTATCTTACGATGAAGAATTCAGCTGGTATTTTTCAATCTTATCCACATGAAATTGTAACACTGTAAACAAACCACGCGCGCGGGAGAAACAATGGTTGCTATGACAGGCTAATGGCTTTCTGGCTTCTGTTGCTATGGAAGCAAACCCGCTTTCGCCGCTGACCAACGAAAATATTTTAGCGCTCGTTTAATTTTTTTACAAGATTAAAAATAAAATAAGTGATTTAAAACAAAATATGGGGCATTCTGCTTTCGGCTTTCTTCTTTCTGGATGTAAGTAAAGACGAAATCGTCCGGAAATCGATCGGCTGCCCTAGGTTTCCACAGGGTACCCAATTGGTAATGAGCCCGCAGACTTCCCGCACTTCACTTCCTCAAGATCAGATGCGCAGACTGCGCAGTCAACAACAAAAACAATTTGGTACCAACAATTTCTAAAGAAAAATGTCGCTCATCAAAGTTTTCCAAGAAAATTAATTAGTTAAGCCTCATTGCTACGAGCCTTGGACGCACAGGAGCTTTTATGGCGTCGTTTTAACAAGATCGGGGAAATTTTGCACGAAGATGATAAAGAAAATTTATGCGTTGTTTATTCAAACCTCAAGGTAGCTGAAGTGAAGGGAAAATCTCCATGAAGTTTCTCCATGTTTGTTTTATCGATCTTTCCTTTATCGAGACTAAAGGCTAAAGGATCTATATTCGCGAAGAATGGACCAGTCTTCATCTAATAACGCTACTAGCTCCATTAGTTCTACGTCTAGTAATTTTTCTACTTACATAGGGAACTTACGATCCGACATTCCCGTTGAGGAATTGCAGGATAAACTTCATAGCTTATTTGAAACCGTTGGTGTTTCAGTTCTTGTGCCAGATATTCAAGTATATCGAAGGTCTTGGAAGAAACCTTGGTTTGCATTCGTGGTTCTTCAAGATAAAAGCACTTTTGATCTTGCTGTGGAAAAACTTAATGGGACCAAGAATGGCGACATAGTATTTACTGGGAAAGAGCTTATCATTTCTTCAGCACACAGAGAAAACCCTCAGCTTTCTCAGTCTCATACTACTACGAAAACAGTGAAATCCGTGAGAAAGAACTCCAAGAAAAGCAAGCACAAAACTGGTAATAATCACAAGAATAAAAATGTCACGTCTCATGGTGTTCCCATGGAAACAAGCACTCACTCTAATGTTCACACTCATAATTCATTACTAAATGGTGAGATCTTGCCAAATATTCCTTCAAGTTCTCTGGTGAATACTGACCCCAATTCTAGCAGTTTAAAGAGTTCCGTACCACAAGGAAAGTATTTTTATGTGGGTCTGAAGCTCGGCACAGAGGACAGACTGACTGAATACAAGCAGGGCGGGGGAAAATACTTGGATTTTCAATTCAAATGGGATGTTGGGAAATATGTATGTGCTTTCTTAAACAGTGAAGGTATGTTTCTATTGAATTATTAGGCCTGTTTACCTTCGGTGCAATGTTTTCATATTTCAGGTCATTTCTTTGTTAAACGGTTGTGATAAAAAGGTAAATTTTACACCGTAAGAAATAAGAGAGATCACTTACTGACGTTTCGGATGCTAGTCCTTCGTCGGAGTAAAAGGAAGGACTAGCGTCTGAAACGTCAGTAAGTGATCTCTCTTATTTCTTAGGGTGTAAAATTTACTTTTTTTATCACAACTGTTTCATTAGAAACACCGATGCAGCCCACACTAGCTTACCGCTAGTTATCATCTCTTTGTTAAACGGTTGCACATTCATGAGAAGACACATGAATATGGATACAGCACATACATGTGAAATGGGGAAACATTATGCCCAACCCAAAGAGCAGTCATTATTAATTGTTTTCTTTCTATAATCACAGACCATTATTGTACATTATGAATGACGTTGTCCTACTAATTAAATTTATTTTAAAATATGCATGTCAAAAATGAAATTGAGACCTAATATTCCTCTTTCTTTTGGGATTGTTTCAATTTATATCTGTCAAAATGTTCACACACACTGACGTAGCAAGTAGAGTAGGCTTTGACTCCCAAAATTTTATCTTGGCACTGAAATTTTATTAATTCATGCTGGAATACTATGGATATGGCAAGAAAATGGTACATAATGCCCCCCCAAGATCAAGACCTTTCTACACCCCTGATTCGCCATAAAAAAAGGAACATGTTTTTTTTTTTGCAAATGTCATTTATTTCTTTTCCAGGTGGAACTTTGCTTATTGGTGTAAAGGATGACTGCACTGTCTGTGGAACTGAAATCTTAACCAGTAAAAGAGAAGATCAACTCAGACTTGAAATAGACAAAATAATGAAGGGTTTCAACCCTAATGTTTTTCCAAATTTATACTCTGTCAAGTTCATTCCAGTCTACGTACCTACAAGTATCATGATCAAGGATACAAACACATCTGGAAGCTGCAATTCTTCTCAACCAGGAAATGGAAATACAGCAGAGTTGCCAGATGCTTTGTCAAATATTGTTGTTATATTGTTACTTGGACATGGATTTAAAACCTAAATCATCTATAGTTTCAGTTTGGTCTTTAGTCACCAGCACCCATTCAGCCTACAGTATGTTTAAAAAGTATGACACAAGTACTAAATAAAAAGTTCTTGGAAACTGAGAATCTTACAAATTACAAATTTAACCCCCCCCCCCCCCCCCCCCAATTTATTTGTGTGTACAAATATTAATTATTTGATGGCAGCCATTTTGAAATTGTTTTCAAAACAAAAAATCTGATTTGCCTTCTTTGTCAATACCACAAACAAATTGGCTTTTATCATACTCTTCTGGCTCTTTTTGTGAATGCTTGAAAAACACCAATAAATTGGAATGTAAAATGGGCACCTGATATGGGAATATGCTGGCTCACAGACCCAGTGTGGGAGATGGGTGCCCCTAGTAATGGGCTCCTGATCTGGGATTATGCTGGCTCACAGACCCAGTGTGGGAGATGGGTGCCCCTAGTAATGGGCTCCTGATCTGGGAATATGCTGGCTCACAGACCCAGTGTGGGAGATGGGTGCCCCTAGTAATGGGCTCCTGATCTGGGAATATGCTGGCTCACAGACCCAGTGTGGGAGATGGGTGCCCCTAGTAATGGGCTCCTGATCTGGGAATATGCTGGCTCACAGACCCAGTGTGGGAGATGAGTGCTCCTAGTAATGGGCTCCTGATCTGAGAATATGCTGGCTCACAGACCCAGTGTGAGAGATGGGTGCCCCTAGTAATGGGCTCCTGATCTGGGAATGTGCTGGTTCACACCCCAAATTGACCTTATAGGATTGGGAAAATCATTACTCAATCACACAAGCAATATTAATTTTAAGAATTTATATTTCTATAATAATTATATATTATCTTTATAATTAATTAAACAAAGAATGATGTTAAGAAGGATCCAATCACTTAATGAGCATATTATATGTGCTCTTTTAACTTCTGCAGTCTACAAAATGCGATACTTAGATTCTTTTGAATCCTATCCAGCTCACTACATTATATAATGAAAAAAAAAACATGTCAGATGACCACTTCCTGTGCATTTACCCAGATTGCAAATCTGAGTGATTATTTTCTAAACATTAAAATAAATTAAAAATGACTGATTCCTTCGAATTCTGCTGTTGCTGGGGCATTAACAGGGGTCCTAGGGTGCATTAGAGACCTCTTCGTATTGGCAGTTGTATGTGGATATACTTGTAGCGCAAAGGAGGGAGGGGGTAAAACAGGTTGTGGTTAGTAGTGAGTGACCAGCCACCTCCCTCCCATATAGGAAATCCTGGACATGTAATCCTGCCCCTTGTGCTAGTCAGTCAGACCAGTGTCCGGTTGAATTGAAACACATTTTGAACATGGCAACCTGTATACATGTGAATATTAACTCATCTTGGCTTAATTGAGTTGAACCATATATGAATGACAAGCTCATTTCCTCAATCTTTTTTATCTGTCCATCAGCCTGTCTGTCTGTCTGTCTGTCTGTCTGTCTGTCTGTCTGTCTGTCTGTCTGTCTGTCTGTCTGTCTCTCTCTCTCTCTCTCTCTCTCTCTCTCTCTCTCTCTCTCTCTCTCTCTCTCTGTCTGTCTGTCTGTCTATCTGTCTGTCTCTCTCTCTGTCTGCCCATCTGATAGTTCCTTTTCAACCTTGCAGCTGCTATCCAATAATTGTTCTGTTAATTAGTTGCTTTGAAAGGTGCTCTAAAGTAACTAAATCCTTTATATTATACTCTGTTTTGATCATTTACATGTATTTACAAGATATAAGAATATGATATTTTTCTTGTTGGTTCATGTTGTCATGGCAGCAGGGCATTCCTTAGTAACGACGCTTGACATGAAATCTCCATGGCAACAGATCTCTTGAATGTAGTATTTATTGTAATCATATCATGTCAGGTATGATTAAACCCTTTAGAACACCTGGATTCGGTGGTTATGCCTATCAGCAACAATCACGTGACCATCCTTTGTCATCGCAAGGCCTGTCGGGAACTTGAATTGTCCTTCTTGATTTCCTTCGCAACCGAACTTAGCAAAGAAGGTACCGTCTGCCTCAAACACTTGTATCCGATGATTCTGGAAATCTGTGATGAGAATGAATCCCTCGGGATCGACTGCAATACCCGCGGGACGGTCAAGTCTACCGTCACCACTCCCCTTGGTACCAAAATTCAACTCAAAGTTTCCTTCAGCGTCAAATTTCACAATGCGGTTGTTTCCTGTGTCGGTTACCAAGTAACCGTCGTCATGGGCGACAGCTATGTGACTAGGACAGTCGAGCTGGCCGTCACCGTTGCCAGGGGAACCAAATGACATGATGTGGGTTCCGTCGAGCTTCATGACTTGGATTCTGTTGTTGTCTTTGTCGATGACGGCGAGACTTCCACTTCTGTTTAGAGCTATGCCGCTTGGATGCAAGAACTTGCCCTCCTCCGAACCTAAGAAAAGATAGAAAAAGTGAATAATCCAGTCTGCTTGAAAAATCTTTGGTTATAATACGTCGTACTATAGCATCAATTTCGTCTACCAGCTATCCAACCCTTTTGTTAGTTCAACGAAATATTCAATTGCAACTTAAGAAGGTTAACGTAACATTCATATATATCACACGAGTAGAGTTCAAACCACAAACTCCTAACCCACGAACAAGTGGGTTGAGCAAGCACCATGTTTTGCACATTAATGCAAAATTGAAGAAGTAATTTCAAAATGTATTCAACCGAATTCTATCAATTTTTCAGTAATCATTCAACCCAATATTCTCTTCCTATTTAACCAACCGGACACGCGGATCCCGGGTGCATGTTTAAGGGCGGATCGGCTTTACTTATTGCCGTCAGGTCGGAATCCATACGCCTCAGTTTTTACGGAGTGTCTCGGGGGTTCATTAGAACAAAGTTTTATTTTTTAAAACAATATAGTATTAATAAATATCAGATTAATACCTTTGCTTCCAAATTTAGTAACATATTTCCCTTCTGGATTGAAAAGTTGTATCCTATGGTTACCCCAATCAGATACGATGATCAGTCCAGTGTGGTCCACAGCTATCCCACACGGGTTCATGAGCAGCCCATCTTTGGTCCCCTTGCAGCCAATGTCTCGCACGTGTTTGCCAAACTTATCAAACTTTTGGACTCGGCAGTTAACAAAGTCGGTGACGTAGATGTTATCTTCTGAATCTGTGGTTACGGAACTTGGCTGTTTAAACTCTCCACTTTTTGATCCCTGAAAGAGTTTTTAAAATTGACCTTTTTAGCCCAGTTGTAATGTTTTCTCATTTCAGACCCCGTGTCATTCCCTTGAGAATCATTTCTTTTTTTTAGCGATTGCGCGTGAGAAGACACATGAATAATAATAGACCCCTGGCAGCACGTCGGAATGCACCTCAACTTTAAGGACACACAATAGGTTTCCAAAGTTCATGAGATTGAGATTATTTTGTTTTGTCCTTCGATTCAAATTGAGCTGCTTTGACGTCATCCGCAAGGGGTCTATGCCACTCAAACAAAAAATATTATTCTCAAGAGAATGACATGTGCGATCTGAAATGGGAAAAACTGTACGCCTTAGGTAAAGTAAATTATTAGAGTCATGTTACGGTCACGGAACAGAAAGACTTTTTCGTTATTTAAAATTTTCCATGAGTTTTAGCATATGATCAGGATGACATCTTCCCATCGCAGTTTATTCGTAGCATGGAGTGTTTTGGGTGACCGAGGAGAGGAGGTTGATTTGTCGAGGTTAGTTAATTATTATTTATAAAAATAAACGAGGTTTGTAAAGCCATCTTGACAACATTTTCAAGCGGTTTACACCAACAAGTGTACTTTGAACCAAATTTGGCCACACAGGAATCACATTCACCATTTTCCATACAATCGGTTTAACGGTCAAACACAAAGCATTCAATCGAGGCAGCAAGGTAGTTTCAAAGGATTATTCAAATTTGAACCTCAAAGCCTCGACTGAATGCTTTGTCAGTGAACCGATGTATGGAAAATGGTGAATACTAGTACTTCTTTCAAAGGAAATTAATGGATGTATATACCAAAATCAAATCTTTCTTACCATTGAGCCAAACTTGATGAAAACAGGACCAATATTCTTATAGTCTATTCCTTCGACAACATTCACCGTGAATGGGCCTCCCTGAATCTTCCTGCCTCTAATGGTGATGTTGATCACGTGCTTCCCACTTGTCACGGGCGTGTAACGCACGGTAAGAGTGCCGTTCTTGTTGTTTGTCACGTGATTGCCTATGAAGAATTCTTCTGGTGCTTGTATGACCACATGCAGGGGATTGCAGTGGTCGCCTTCAAAGGATGCGTTCCCGAAACGATCTTTGGTTTGGATCGTAAATGTAGATTCTACTCCAACTTTTCCTGATTTGATACCAATACCTAAAGAAGATGTCATTAAAATATCATTAAGTACTAGAGTACTAGCAATTTTATTTTATTTTTTTCGAAAAAACTCGATAATATAGGACTGAATAAACCCACCCCCATCCTCTATTCTTCACGTCCTACTATGTTATAATAATATAAATAAAAGCCATCTATTATGACCAGTAAATAGACCTTTTGTATGATGGCGTCATTTGACTACCACTACCAAAATGCTTCCTGAATTTTCTTTCTTATCCAGATTTGTATTAATTTTCCACATGAGAATACTAAGACAATTGGTGCTAATGAACTGAATAAAAGAACGTGTGGTAATGATTCTGGTGTTTGTAGTTAATTAATGAAGCCATAATACAAGTGTTCTATAAAAACGTGGCTGGAGAATTCCTAAAAAAGATTTCTTCGTATCAAGAGAAAGACCCAACAAAACTCTGCCCACATGTGATGCCAAGTCCAGAAATGAACCCGATCCCAGACCCAGAGGTGAAAAATACTCAAATCGCAAAAAGATCAAATGCCAAATAGATAACTCAACGGCCTGTTGGTCTAGTGGTATGATTCTCGCTTAGGGTGCGAGAGGTCCCGGGTTCAATTCCCGGACAGGCCCCTTTTTTGCACACGGCAATCTTGTAAAACAGTAACTATCTTACAATTAACTTTTATTATGATATTTGACTGATGATTTTAATTCCGTGTATAAATAAAGTTTTTCATTCATTCATTCATTCATCTGTCCTCACCTGCTGCTACACACAGCGAAGCAAACGTCTTGGAGGATGTCACGTGACCCATTGTCATAGCAACATCCTGCACTGCCTCATGATCCAGGATATAATCAATGACGTCATTCTCTTCAGGTTCTTTATAGTCAAGCTCAATGCCATTCAATTCTTCAAGGCGATTTGTCATCAGCTGACGTAACTGAATGATTTCGACCTCGTTTCCATGTAGTAGGACGTTTTCTACGAAGTCACGTGAACTGGTATACCTGTGACGTCAATGGATACGATATTTTAAGCAAATTTCTCTAAAAGGCCGATTTAAATGTTACAAATTTTGCTTACAACTGTCGCGTACAATCTGCTTACGCCACGCTTACAACACGAATTGTGTCGTGTATACCAGCCCTACAACTTTAATTGCTACAACTTTTTCCTTTTGTACACAACAGTTGTGAGCAAGTTGTAGGGTTGATTTACACGACGAAGTTCGTGTTGTAAGCGTGGAGTAAGCAGATTGTATGCGACAGTTGTAAGCAAAAGTTGTACCATGTGAATGTCACGCGACAAGTTGCACGATTTTGTTGCTCGTATTACCGCACCTTAGCAAGCACTGTAAACTAAACTTACCTGAAGAGTTCAATTTCAAGTTGGTCCTGTTGAGCTCGCAGTACACCTTCTTTGGCCAGCGTCATTTCATCTACTTTAGCAGTCAACTGTTGTTTTCGCGCCAAGATTCGCTTGACACATTCGTCAGCTGCCGAGCAAATATCATGCTTAACTGCATCTGCGCGTCCACGTAGCTTGGCAGTCATAGCTTTGACTTCGTACACTGCTTCTTGAACAGGGGGGATCTTCACGCCAGTACAGAACTGCAGAAGCTCGTCAATCAGAATTTTTCTCTCATCAAGCGCCTCTCTGAGTCCTATAACAAAACGTTGAGATGTCTTGAAATTTGATTGGCAGTTATTTATGAAGTGGTGGTGATATTGCTTGTCTTCATATATAGCCGCCATCTTGGTTGAAATGAATAAAAAAATTGTCATCATTATATTATATTATATTATATTATATTATCCAACATGGCCGCCATGCAGGTCTTTTTCACTTATTCTCCTTGAAAACCAGCAATTGGGATAACGATAGAACAAAGCTTGTGATTGGACAAATAAATAAGAAATTTGATTGGTAATCCACTGCCGATAGAACAAAGATTGTGATTGGAAAGATAAATAATGAATTTGATTGGTAATCCACTGCCGATAGAACAAAGCTTGTGATTGGACAAATAAATAAGAAATTTGATTGGTAATCCACTGCCGATAGAACAAAGCTTGTGATTGGAAAGATAAATAAGAAATTTGATTGGTAATCTACTTCCGATAGAACAAAGCTCGTGATTGGACAAATAAATAAGAAATTTGATTGGTAATCCACTGCCAATAGAACAAACCTTGTGATTGGACAAATAAATAAGAAATTTGATTGGTAATCCACTGCCGATAGAACAAAGCTTGTGATTGGACAAATAAATAAGAAATTTGATTGGTTATCCACTGCCGATAGAACAAAGCTTGTGATTGGTTAAAATAACAAAGTAATGTAGAAGCAAGACAAAGAAAACAATTAACACGAAGAATAATTAACATTGTCCAGTATAAACTATTATATCTAATACTTTTATCGTATTTTTATGCAATCGAATTAAGCAGTTTTTTTCTAAAGGAAGTGGTCTATCCACGATATTTGATGTTTACTCCATAATGAAAAATTTCTAGCCAGCATTTTGGATGATATTTATACAGTTTGCAATTAGCAGTCATCCTCAAAAGAATAGAAATACAAAGGATATGATCGCCATGTTTGATAACGCAACAGACAGACGATGGTCAATAACAAATCACATATTTTGTTGATCATTTTATTCATGGGGTAGTTGCATTAAAACGAAGAATAATTTGAATACATCAATTTTTCATCATTGAAAATACCTGGAAATTTTGTCGATTGAAAACTGAAAAAAAATCTAGAAAAAATGGAAAATAAAGTCCTGAAAAAAATTCTCTATCAAAACTGTAGATATCCGAGTCGACAACAACAATAACAACTTACAACAGCAGGTGTTAACTAGCAGGTACTGAGGCAGCATCACTACAAAGTAAAAACCAGCGCTTTTTACGGGGAAACGGGAAACTGCTAATAATTTAGTATCGCCGTAACTACGTATTGTGATTGGATAACTCAGACGAAAACAATGGGAAACCATTTCAATGTTACGGCATGTCGTACCGTCGACTACGTGCTGAAAGTTAGAACCATACGTTTCCCATCCATACAAAAAAAATGTTAAATATGTAAAAGTATGGCGTCCTTGATTCAAGACTAGAAAGCTTTGAGTTTTGAAAGCCTGAAACTAAATGTTAAATGTACGTGTTTCTATATAAACGTTTCGAAATATTGTGAGTAGCTCATGCATCATGGCCGACTCAAAATCTGCGATTCATGCGTGGATGTGCGTAGTTTGTTTGTTTTCACGATAACGATTCAAGCGCTGATCTAAAGCTGGATCACGATCACGCAAAACCCCGTAGCGTTCCTCAGCTGTAAGGCTAACTTGGCTGCTTTTTTTATGTTACAGCATTGCCTTAAAGCTTGGATTGTTTTAGGCATAGTATATCCATTTAAGAGTAATAGCCATGAAAAATCTTCGATCTTCAAATTTTATCGAACCATGAAACAACCTCTGGGCTGATCTAAGTCGGGGCACGGCTAACTCGCAGATCGAACCCTGGAACAACCTATGGGTTGATCTAAGTCGGGGCACGGCTAACTCGCAGATCGAACCCTGAAACAACCTCTGGGCTGATCTAAGTCAGGGCATGGATAACCACATATCGAATTGGAATTTAGCGTGTTAGGTTTCTGCGGAGGGAAGAAACCGGAGACCCCAGAAAAACCCTCGATTAGAGAGAGATCTTTGACTTTCTTTTCCAATTAATCTTAAGTCACTATTCATCTGCGTCAGTTCAATAAGCTGAGTCAGATTTGCTCGTCCTTGTCCTAGACCTGAATATTTTTAGAAAAGAACCTCCGAGAAAACCTTTTCATTGCTATTGTGTACAAAACATATTAAAAAAAATCACTGAAAAAAATTGTCATACATACCTATAATTGTTCTTCGAATTCGGAGCTAGCCTATCGTAACGACACTTTCCTTGAAACACTTTGACATGTTTAAGACTAGACGTCATATGACGTCGATATCTGTCTGTCAAAACCGACAGGTTGCCGGTTTGTTTTGCTATAGTTAAGCTGGAGTTCCACACAGAAAATGATTCTCGAAATTTGTTTATGAAACACAAGGTTGGATTGCGCTGCTGCTAATGTGCTGCGATGGCGAGTTGGATCCCTGGATCCGCTCATTTATGAGCAGAGTTGCGTGTTTGTTCTCTCCTGTGCGTCGAGGTGTTTTCTTCGAGCTCCCCACTCCCCTCCGCAAATATAGACTTCTATGAATTCAAATTCGACCTGGCTTCGAAAGCTAAACCAAGAGCGTCTGGCGTTTTCGACGTAAAATTGAATAAGTATGAATGGCTTTTTAGGTAGCATATTATCAATATTTCGCAAGCCGAAGTTTGTTTGAGAAATTAAAACTGACATGCGTGAAGTATTTTCTAAAGTCGACCAAAAAACAAACCATGCGCTACGACAAAAAATCTTTGAGCAATTTACGCAAAACTCGCGCATGCACTGCGAAGGCCAAATAGTATTGATGCTACATTTTTCGGAGAAAGTTAAAGGAATCTACCACGGATTTATGCCTTATACATAATCTCTTAAGAACAAGTGTGTCTGTACCAAATCCAACTCACCCAATCATTTGAATTAGCTAGTGCGCATGCGCGGTACAACACTCTGTGTTTGCGTATAGAGCACATTTTGTGTGTCTGTGAAAACTCAAGGGTACGGACATGCAAATCCATTTTGTAAACGTGCTCGCGTCATCGTCCGGGTCGCCGTCCTCGTTCCAGTCGTGGATCTTGAAGTCCACACCTATTGCCGTGCCGTGACCGTGACGTTGTCTTGTCCGAGCGTTTTCATTGGCTAAATAGTTACCCCGCGCGCTGTGATTGGATTATAATATGTCGTCAAATGCGTCATACCGTTACTGTGTGCCATTTATTTTCTTCGTTATTACTAATTTACTCAATATTTTTTCCTACAAATACAATTGCTAACACGAAAAAAGGAATGGTTGACGATATCCATTTTCTGATCTCGAGGCAAAACCCCGAATTAATATTTGAATTTTTTCTCCCTGAAAAAGCCTTCAAGAAGCCTTCAGTTTCATTGCTATTGCTAACATACCCTATTTTTTAAACGTTTTCTCAGTATCTAACCACTAGGTTCTCCAGTCACCTTTTCACCCTACTTTTTCCATGTATTTACTCGTGATGAAAAATTTGCTTATTAAATGATTTCCATGAATTTCTGAAGTGGGCATGCTCAACCAGGGATGGGGCACTCCACAAAATTCAAGATTTTAAATTCAAAGGTTAAAACAAGGTGCCCTATATCTGTAATATCTTACTACCTAATATAGCCTATCGATATAACTTTTACTTGTGTTTTTTTTGCCCCTTAAAGTGCACTTATCCCCGGCCTCACCTCAAGTGGATTCTAGCTCGTCTCAATTTGAATTTGAAAGAAACATCAAAAACATTCGTCAGTGTTATTTTCAAATATTTCATTCTCTTGCTCGTTTGTAGTTATTTGAAATATAGGTTTTTCGACGAGAATGCTTTCATAATAAGTGGATTTCTTTTTTTTTCTGAGATGAATGCACCTTTCTATATATACCGGCTTTGGTGCCAGGGCCAGAAGTATGCAGCTAGCTGGTTAGCACTCGAAGGTGACTCCAGATAAATCACTACAGGGTCGGACTGAACTTATGTAAAATTGTAATTTTTGTTTGAGTCGTGATATCTAAGAAACTTAACGATATAGCACTTAATTTCTGTAGCCAGAAGTATGCAGTTAGCTGGTTAGCACTCGAAGGTGACTCCAGCTACATCACCACAGGGTCGGAATGAATTTTTTGTAAAATTGTAATTTTTGTTTGAGTAGTGATATCTAAGAAACTTAACGATATAGCACTTAATTTCTGTATACAAGTACTGTTTCAGTACAATTAATTGTTCTGATTTAAAAATATATTGTCTTTTGGTCAGATATCAAAAGTACAACAAGAATGTCTTACCTGTATATTTATGGCCACGATGGTTCAGGATCGTACATTCCCGGCAGATCAAACAATCACACTGAGTGCAGTAAAACATATAGAACTCATCCCCATGTTGGGCACAAAAGGACGGGCGATGTAGCGTCTTTCTGTCGGCCTGAAGAGTGTCCATGGAGAGTATTCTGTGGTCTTTCGTCACACGAATTCTTCTGTGAGCGTGTACACAAGTAGCACACAAAAACTCGGCGCAGTCCAGACATCTTGATGTCGCCTCAGAGTTATCTTCACAGTTGGTGCAATGAAGGACGTATTCTTTACTCGATTTGACGGAAAGTTGGTCCAAGGCGTTGGTGAGAAGAAAATTATCTGGTAAAAGTTTGGGGCCTTCGTCGGGAATCGCCGTCAACTTTCGACAAAGAGGACAAACCAAAGATTTTGTTCCCGCGCCAATCAGATCATAACTCTCAAGGCATTTGCGACAGAACGAATGTAAACACGAAAGAATTTTGGGCTCTTTGAAGACTTCTTGGCAAGCGCGGCATTCAAGACTTTGAGGGGAATATCCCTCGTCTTTGACCGTCGCCATTGTCAATCAGATCGATTTTAAAATCTAAGGCTGCGATCTATTGAAAATAATGTTTTATTCATAATGAACTTGCTGGTTTGCTTTTGAAATATCTTGTTGCTCTTTCAGGTGGACTTTGAAGTGTTGATGTAATTGTCAGATGAATTATTTATAAGGTCTTGTTTTCATTTTCACCTAAAACTTAAAAAAATAAGCTGACTTACCGAGCCAAGACACCAAACACAAACTCAACGCAGAAAACGTTTTATGAAATAAGGACAAAAAAACCAATTTTTGGAGAACTGTTTTGTTTTTCTAACTGTTCAAAATTGTGAAGGGTTGTTCATTTGCCACGCTTGGTTAAATGTTCGTTTTACTAATTCTTTGTTTCCATGAGCCGTTTGACTTCGGTGATTTTGTTTCCAAAAGCAACCTGCAAAGGTCGGATTTCTTATTCCTAAACACTACACCTGTTTTCGCTTCGCTAAACTTATTTTTTTCCTTCTATTTTCTGTTAGTTAAGTTAGTTAAGTTAGTATTCAAAGATTGAGTTTTGAAAGTTCACTTGGAAAAACGTTAGCTCTGTTAGTTTTCTTTACCAAAAACACCTATAAGAAAGCAAAATAGTTAATAAAATATTGAATATACTATAATACGTGTTTTTTATTGGTATGTAGTGTTATTTTTTCACAAACAAAATATCTCCCTCAAAGCGACATTAAAAAAATCTGAGGCGGTTTTTTCGCGGTCTTGAAAGTCGAGGGATTTTTCACGAAACTTTTGTCAACCATTATTGCTATCGGAAAAAAAAATAAAAACATAATAAACTTATAAATAAAAGTCAAACTTAATGATGTAATTCTGAAAAAAGGTTAGTAAAACCAACTCAATACACCCACCAGTGTTTTCGCGCCAAAACTCAAAACTACTCCACTTGATTCACCAATCACGTGTCAGAACATTAGCGCGCGTGATGTTTTGGGCGGGAAAACTAAACCATGGTCGAAGAAAATATTGGTTGTAAATACGAACGCTAGACCAAGCAGAACTAGAAACCAATTGTTGTTCAAGGATACGATATCAATAAATTTTGATTACAGCCACGTCACGTCGTATTTTACTGACATATTTTTTCATCTTGTATTTTGAAAAAAAAAAATGATAGAATTTAGTATCCTTTTGACTTATCTCATGCAGTCGTTAAAAAATCACGCTCATAACAAGCTGCATGTTGAGATAAGACTTCGCTTGTTCTAAAAACTTTAAAGACATTGCTGTTGGTTGTATATTCCTTGGGGGAAAATGGTTGTTTAAGTTTAATTTGGTTATCTTTAAATTGCTTTTTTCATCGTTTTATAATGTTTATCGAAACAAATAAAAAAACCAGTGGGAATTTAAATCGATCGAAGAATTTTTTCCCGCGCGGTAGTAAATAATTTTCATAGCAAGTTAAAATACCAGAGAAAGGAAAGCATTTGAGTTTCTTATGGCAGAAAAAATAGGGTTTGAAGTCAGTGCATTAGAATGGCTTCCTTGATTGACAACGTCAAAATCAGTCACAGATGAGTCAACTCACCAGTCCAAGAGTCACAGACCGATCGAAATACCTGTTGTTCAAGTTCGTCCTCTTTTCAGTCATGATCCACTCTACCGTGAACCACATCTTGTTGTACGAAGTCCGTCTCACAAACATGAATCCTTCTTAGATTTCTCAGCTTCAAAAATAATCAACCAAAACGATGAGTTCGGTAGTGGTGAACAAGATTACGGATCATTACCGTCTGGCTTGTGGAATTTGCCAGGAAACTTACAATAACCCAAGAGTGTTGCCCTGCTTGCATTCATTTTGCCTCGGATGCTTGGACAAAAGTATAAGGTATTCAAATGATAAATTGACCAATACTCTTTTCCTTGGTAAACTTCCCTTAAAAACACAAAAACATGCCCGTAAGCCTAGCCTATGTATGAAGTCCAATCCATGTAATTTTTTTAAAGTTTTGTATCGATAATCATGATTTCAAACCTTCTAAGTACCTCAGATCTTAGCTTACAATTTAAGAACTTACCGGGAGTTTATTAAAAGTTCAATGAGAAATGATGATCTAACATCATAGAATTCCAAAGTTAAATATCAGAAATAAAAACTTTCTGGGACAAAATGCAGTTTTAGCATTTAAAAAAATTTATATTAAAGCTGATTTTAATAAACTGACAAATCGAAGGCCCAAGACAATAGGCGAAAACTATCTCAGTAAAGTTGATATCCTTAACCGAATTCTTTAGTTCATGCATGTGATTGACAGCATCAATCAGATCATTAGCTTCCTTGATAATTCGATATCGGGGAATTTCAACTCCTTTAGTTTAAAGTAAAGAGAAAAAATGAAAAAAATCATGGCATATTTTCATGCATATTTTGAAAGTGATGATATGATGTTAACTATTCAGTTTTCCTCCAAGTGATAAATCGATAATTTTGGAATATTTTAAATATTACTACACTTAATCTTTGTTAATATATTTTCAGTAATTGCAACTTTCGAATATATTTTCTGCGATGATAAACCAGTCCTAAAGTTTTACAAAATTTATATGTTTACACAAACATAGTGGCGATCAAATAAATTGTAAAAACAATTTTCAATTATTTTTTCTTAGCCTTTCTTGTAAGACATTTTCTAAACTGAAACAAAAAAAACGCTGAAAAATGACTTATTTTTTGGCCTAATTTTGCCAAATTCTCACGCTTTTGTTTCTTGCCATAGTTATTAAAAAAAATTTGTTTCAATTTTAATTTTTTTTCAATTTGTTGATCTTTTGATCTTTCGAGCGCAAATATTTATGTGAAAGACAGGCCCTTCTCGAAGACGGTCACCAGTCATAGATATAAAGTCTTGACTTTCAACCTGCTTAAAAGATATCATATTATCGTAGAATTTGTAACGATAGACAGCCATGGATTGGTGGCTTATGCAGGACCGTTTGAAGATGATATTGAAACCAAAATAAGTGGTTTTTTTTTCAAAGCTTGCAATTGTTTGGTTTGCTTAAGATACTTGTTCCAAAACCCAACTAGAGAAAGCGTTTGCGCATGCGTGTGTTTCATACTGCATTAAGGTGGCTCCAACTAGTTTTTTTTGGTTCACACTTCCCTTTTCGAATCCGCTTATAAACAATTATTGGATGAGGTTGAGCATGATATCGTAAATTATCAAGACCAAAGCCGTGTTATCTGCCGAAGCCGTAGGCTGAGGCGGATAAAACGGCCGGGGTCTTGATATTTACGATATCATGCGAAAACCGAATTCAATAATTGTTTTATTATACATTTTGTAAACTAAGAATAAAGATTTAATTCTGCTTTCGAAAAAAATAGCAAACATATTGCCATTTCCGTAATTGTGAGCTATGAATTCGACATGATATCAGTATAATGTATAATGATACATATTAAATTCTGTATCGTAGGTCACAGGACAGGACCTTGCAGTGTCCAACATGCAACCAATCCATACCCGTTCCAGCCAAAGGAGTCGAGACGTTTCCCATCAATTTCTTCATTGACAACATGTTAACAGTCCTGGCCGTACAAAACCCAACAAAATGCACAAACTGTGAAGATAGTGCCCAGGCTACAGAGCGCTGCCTGGATTGCGTGGAAAACCTCTGTAACAACTGCGTGCATGCTCACAAACGAATCCGCCAGACAAAAGATCACAGGATTCTGACGTTTGAGGAGATTTTGGCCAATGAAGTCAGAGAGACGATTAAATGTCCGTCGTTTTGTGGAATGCACCCAAGAGAGGTAAGCCATGTTTATTGAAGTAAAACAAAAATGACGAGACTTTATAAATTTACCCTTTTGCTTTGTTTATGATCATCACAACTGTACGGCTTCAATTTTAAGTCAATTTTAAAATGATAAAATGATAAAATGATAGGATGTTACTAGAGCGCATTTTGTTTTTTTGCTACCTGTAGACCAGTCCTGACACGCGTAGCACGTTTTCCCCTGTTTTGACTTGACAGAACCTAGACCTAGACGTTTTTAAGTCAAAAAATGCTGAGGTCCAAAATCTGGTTATGAAAACCTTTATTTGGACTCTACGAGAAGTCTAATTGACACTTTCAGTGATCCAGCTTTAACTGAAAGGGTGTTTAGGTCCTAGAGGTATCCACTGACACGCTGGAAGAGTCAAACAACATTAACTGAGCTATGTCTATACTGACACGTATTTTTGTACTCTAGGTACTGAAGTACTTCTGTGAGACATGTGATGAGGCAATCTGTCGTGACTGCGCGATCTACGAACACCGAGATCACATTTATGTAGACCTGAAAGAAGCTATTAAACGGTACAGATCCACAATCACTAACATGTTGGATAACAGCAAGAGGAAAATACCCGTGGTCAGGTAAAAAAAATTGCTTCTGCGCGCGCGTGGTGTGTTCAGTCATGTTGCACGCATAATAGACCATTTTCGAGATGCGTGAGCGCTTTCAAAAATATCGCAGGCGCAAACATGAAAAAGAGGCATTTTCGGGCAAGATCACGCGCGATATTGACACTGCCCGAAAATGCCTCGAGATTATACGTACGCGTTTATCTCGAAAATGGTCTATTGGCAAAACACAAAGAGAGCAAAACACAGCAAGGAGGGCAGTTTTTTTCTTTTTCACAAAAAATACATACGAAGGACGAAATACAAAACGCGCATGCGTACTGTGTGCTCTCATAAAATATGTGCCTCCAGGGAATCAAAAAGTGAGGTTTGTGTAACAGTTATTTTCTAATATGTTATAGGATTGCTGTTGGTGAAGTGAAGGAAGTGCGACAGAATCTAAACGAGCGAGTGGAGACTGTTAAGAGAAGCATCCATGATACGATACAAGGACATATCAAAGCATTGGAAGAGCAGGAAGCTGATTTGATTAGCACTCTGGACAAGATCTACCGGAGAAAGGAAAAGGTATTGATTTTGTCCGTCTCTCCTTTCCTCCCTTCCTCCCTCCATTCATCCATCATTCAGCCAACCAACCAACCAACCAACCAACCAACCAACCAACCAACCAACCAACCAACCAACCCACCAACCCACCAACCCACCAACCCACCAACCCACCAACCCACCAACCCACCAACCCACCAACCCACCAACCCACCAACCCACCAACCCACCAACCCACCAACCCACCAACCCACCAACCCACCAACCCACCAACCCACCAACCCACCAACCCACCAACCCACCAACCCACCAACCCACCAACCCACCAACCCACCAACCCACCAACCCACCAACCCACCAACCCACCAACCCACCAACCCACCAACCCACCAACCCACCAACCCACCAACCCACCAACCCACCAACCCACCAACCCACCAACCCACCAACCCACCAACCAAACAACCCACCAACCCACCAACCCTCCAACCCACCAACCAAACAACCAGCCAAACAACCAACCAACCAAACAACCAACCAACTGTCGTACCAACCAACTGTCGTACCAACTCACCAACCAACAAACCAACCAAATAACCAACAAAGCAACTCACCAACATTAACCAAACAACCAAACAACCAACCGGCTAACCATCTATCCTATCAACCAACGTGACCGACCAAACAACTACCCAAGCAATCAACCTATCAATCAATTAAAACAACCAACCATCCTACCAACCAAATAACCAACAAACTGACCTAGAAATCAATCAGCCAGTCAAAGAGCCAACCAATAACCCTCCAGATGACTAAACAAACAAGCAAACAAACAAACAATCAGTCAGTCAGCTAGTCAGTTAGTCAGTTAGTCAGTTAGTCAGTTAGTCAGTTAACAGACCAACCCATCAACAGACGACTGACCAACCAACAAGCAACCAAACCAATCAACATGACCAACAAACAAACAGACCGATAATTCAATGATTAAAGTCTTTCATGTTGTTCTTTCAGGTTTTGACAAATCAACAAGAAATTCTCGAGCTTGACCTTTCTAACCTTCTAAGCAGCAGTGACTTTACAGAGAATGTTCTCAGGTATACTTGTCCTGCAGCACTTATTATCATTATAAATACATCCGTTTTCGTCTCACCGAAAATGCATCGAAATCTTCGCATCCACACTAACGTTACGTTAATTTTTTATAGCGTTTTCGCCCGTAAATATTAAAACGCGATATCGTAATCTGCGCATGCGAAAAACAAACTTCCGTGTGAATGACGTCAGAGATTTCAGGAGCTACGCACTAATACTATAGACCCCTTGCAGCACGCCGGAATGCAGCTCAATTTGGAGGACGTACAAAACAGTAGGTTCCAATTCTCAGGAGTTTGAAATTATTTTGTTTTGTCCTCCAAATTGAGCTGCTTTGACGTCACGTGTAAGGGGTCTGTAGGCCTCCGTTCTCAAAGGTCTCCACTCTGAAGAGCGTTTTCAAATGATGTTTTTGATCGTACGTGTTAGTGTGAACACAAGGCCTAAGGACTTCGAAAACTATGAGTGATTTTACGTTGCCCGTGTTAAAAATAGTATTAAAGCATCGAATTATTCAACTTTTTTTCACGGGCCAGTTAAAATCCCTTCTACAGATATATCATTCCCAACATTGATGAAAACCCTTAAAGGTATATTTAGAGCTCTAAAGGGAAATATTTTTTCCAGGTATGGAAACGAGGCGGAAGTCATGCTTGTGAAGCCGCAGATAGTCAGCAGACTTACCCAACTCAACGACCACGAATCACAAACCGAACCCGAAGATAACGACATTGTTTACTTCACATCAAATGACGCAGCTCTTTCCAAGGTCATTTATAAGCTTGGTAAAGTAACGACGAGTTCGGCATTCCCTCTACTGACATGTGCAGAAGGGCCAGGGCTGGTTCGCGCCAAGGTTGGGTATGCTGCTAAGTTCACTGTTTTTGCCAAGGATCCAAATGGAGAGGCCTGCACATCAGGTAATAGTTAATAGAACTTTTAAGAGTGATGTTACTCGTATCAGTGGAAAAACGACTTCCGACTTAGCGGTACTGTTTTTTGAGCAGTTGGACCCGGAAGTACGTCACAACTTAACAGCTCTATAGTTCATCGTAAACAATTCTATATAGCAATCATTTACCAGAAAGTCTAGATAAGGACTTGAAGGTCACCTACTGCAGTAGTACTATAGTTTAAGTTAAAGCGCCAATTACCTTTTTCAATAGTTTCAGTACTGATTCTACAATAAGTAAATAGTTGAATGGTAAATTATTTGTTGATTTGAGTAATGCGTATTTAAGTTATAAAGGTTTGAATTTCCAATATGTTACTGAAGGCATTAAGAAAGTTATGTATATGGTCACTTTAAATATATCACTGAAACAAGACACAAAACAGGAATTAGTACGTGTACCAAGAAATGGTGGACGTGAAGTAACAAATAATAACTCATTTCTCATTTGCTTTAAGGCAATGATCCAATATCGGTCAAAATTCGCTGTCCATTCGGCTCCCCCATGATTGCGGATGTCGAGGACAACGATGACGGGACGTACACTGCCTCCTTTGCTCCAAGTATGAAGGGAGACTACCAAGTTAACGTTACACTCAGAGGCAAACACATCCAAGGGAGTCCCTTTGATTTGCAGGTGAGCAAATTATATGTACAAAAGCATATTCGTAGGTTATGAGAGAGAACAGTTATGGCGCATGATGCGACTGATCGGCGTGCGCAACGTTACAACGTTACTGAGTATTCCCATGGATGTCACAAGTAGCAACTTTTACGGCAAAAAATCCATACTTTACAGAAATGTAGCCAGCGGTAAATGGAAAACTCACATTTCACTGACTGATAACAGCACGCCATTCAGCAACTTTGCAGGTTGTTTCCTTAGGATGACCCATGTCGCACGCAACGTTACAGAAGTACAGCTCGATTCTACTTTTGCAACATTGGGCGCAATAGTTTAATATATAATTAGAAACATGGCACACTTATATTCGCGGCTTTGTGTAACAATTGCACCGTGTTGTACCGTAATACGATGAAAGTCGTAGCGCGCGCATCTTCGCAGAATAAGATCTCGATTCTACATCCGCTGCAACGTTGTGCGCAATAGCTGGACACACTCTGGTCGTATGGGCCATTTGTACATGACATGCGGGGAAAGAAGATAAATATGCACTCTCCTTGCGCATGCGTCATACTATAACTGAATGTCTTTATCAGGTGACTGCTGGAATAGACTGTGAGAAGATCTCTTCACCAGTCCTAACTCTCACTCCTAACGGAGAGGATTCCAATTCAGCTGATGAAACCCACGAACCATGGGGCGTGGCAGTGAACCCAAAGGGTCAACTTGTCGTGACAGACCATCATCACCACAACATTCAGGTATGAAATCCATGACATGTGATCACTATGGTAAAACGAGATATTCCTTCGCCGAATGTAGATGAATTTCTCGGCAGCCATGTTGTGGGGCAAAAAAAATGAAAAAAAAAATGTCAAGCAAAAAATCTATCCTCCAACATGTCTACAGTATAAGTCTTCTATTCTAAATGTATAGATTTAGTTTGTGGGTGTAAACCAACCAACCAATAGACCTAATAGGCTTAACGTGTAGTTGCTCTTTATGTTTCTACCCAATTCGCATCTTTAGGGAATAAAATTCTTTGTCTTTTGTATTTCGATTTCACGTGGAAATGAAATGGAATTTTTTGGGGAAAACCTTCTTATTCCCAGAGGTTTTGAACTGTGTAGAAATTAACGTAAAAAGCAGCACGTTGGCCGATTGGGTCTACGTATACAATTCGTTGGTGATTCCCTTATGAATGAATTCCCTTGGTTTGAATTGTACCATTAAACAAAGACATAACACCCTAAGGAATAGCACGTGGTCTGATAGGAAAGCATTACGCCTAAGCTTAAGAAGGTCAAAAGGTCTACTACTTAATATAAGTGGAAACATACTAAGTGAGTGAACTTTGATCTGTTTAGATTTACGATGCCAATGGCCAATTGGTGTTTAAGTTTGGCATCCGCGGAAAAGGAGACGGGGAAGTCTGGTACCCAGCTGGAGTGGCAGTTGATAAAGGAGGGAATATCTTTGTATCAGACCATGGTAACAACAGGATAGAGGTTAGTAGGTTCAATATATATGCATTATATATTCAATTTCTATTGAAACAACCTCTGGGCTGATCTAAGTCAGGGCATGGCTAACTCACAGATCGAACCCTGAAACAACCTCTGGGCTGATCTAAGTCAGGGTACGGTAGCTCACAGAATAAACCCTGAAACAACCTCTGGGTTGATCAAAAACAGGGTACGTCTAACTCACAAATCGAATTGGAATTTAGCTTCTTGGGTTTTGCGGAGAAAAGTCCTCAAATCAAGGGAGATCTAGAGATCCAATTAAACATACTCTGCTCGATCGTGCAATCGCCAAACACCGATCGCCATTCACTGCCTGCATGTTCGCCCCTTCAAGCTTTTTTGACTGAAATAGCTGTATTCATGTCCTAGTAAGACTCTTAGCTTTGAAATTGGATTACGATTAACATATCAGCTTTTACAAATCTTGTTTCCTAGGTATTTACACAAGAAGGAGAATTTATACGTAAATTTGGCAGCAAAGGAACCGGTTTAGCTCAACTCAAAGGTCCGTGTGGGATTGCCGTGGATTCCGATGACCGAGTCGTTATCGCTGATCGCGACAACCACCGAATAAACGTCTTTGACGTCGACGGAAATCCGATGTTCAAGTTCGGCGGTTACGGAGATGCCGACGGAAAGTTCAATTGCCCTCGGCACATCTCGATTTCCCCGAAAGGGGAGATTCTCGTGTCCGACTCGGGAAATTTCCGAGTTCAGGTTTTTGACAGCCAGGGGAATTTTGTCTACAAATTTGGACAAAAAGGCACCAATGATGGCCAGTTTAGCTGTCCGGCGGGTATCTCCACGGATTCCGAAGGGCACATTGCTGTTGCAGATTTAAAGAATCTGAATGTCCAAATTTTCAACTCTGATGGAGAGTTTGTCAAGAAGATTGGGAAGGATCCTGATTCGTCGAAAAACGGCAGCTTCTTCTGCAAACCAACTGGGGTAGCGATATCAGAGAATGGGAACATTGCTGTGGCGGATAGAGGAAGTCATCGAGTACAGCTCTTTTAGTAGGGAACACATTGATACCAAGCAATACAATACTCTCTGGTTGATAGCACATGACGGGCAGTTTTTCCTGTCATTGTAAGGCTGGTGATTAGATTCATTCAGCTGATTGATACCAAGCAATAGAATACTCTGTGGTTGATAGCACATGACGGGCAGTTTTTGCCTGTCATTGTAAGGCTGGTGATGAGATTCATTCAGCTGATTGATACCAAGCAATAGAATACTCTGTGGTTGATAGCACATGACGGGCAGTGTTTGCCTGTCATTGTAGGCTGGTAATGAAATTTATGAGATTCATTCAACTGATTAATACCAAGCAATAGAATACTCTCTGGTTGATAGCACATGACGGGCAGTGTTTGCCTGTCATTGTAGGCTGGTAATGAGATTTATGAGATTCATTCAACTGATTGATACCAAGCAATAGAATACTCTCTGGATGATATGACATGACGGGCAGTGTTTGCCTGTCATTGTAGGCTGGTAATGAGATTTATGAGAATCATTCAACTGATTGATACCAAGCAATAGAATACTCTCTGGTTGATAGCACATGACGGGCAGTGTTTGCCTGTCAGTTTAGGCTGGTAATAGTAATAATCAAAGGTATTTTCACTGATGCATGTAAACCACATTATATGTAATAATCTAAATCGTGTTTGATAAACAGCTACAGCTAAAGTAAAAGATAAATCAAAAGGAGTAAAAGATATGTTTCTAAACAAGGCCACCAGTACGGTTGGTTTGCTTATATCCGGTTCGTAACCATTTTTCCCTCTTGTAAATCAAATTATTACCCGAGAAAACCGGACCACTTTAAAAGCCGACAGCTGCATGTCCAAATGACTAAGACTTAAGACTACAATCTCGTACCCAGAGTCCTCCAGCGCCTTCCTGTCGTCAGCCCGCTGACCAAAAAGCCGGAAGACTCTGGGCTCGAGATTGTTAAGACTGCTAAAGCTAAATAACTTGGAGTTCTGTGGATAAATAAAATAAACTCTTCTAAATACTATAACATATTATATATTATATTATATATAACATAACAATATATAAACAATAAATATATCAATATATGTAATCCCAGTAACTTTGTATACAGCCAATTGAGAACAGCTGAAGTTAATAATATAAAAATAGAAGTTGTTTAACCCAAAATAATTTGTTTGTCTAAACTCGCGATCGTTTACGTTTTATAATAGACCTTTCCCGAATTCGCTTGGATGATCATGAAACAATGGTTTCAAGTCGAGGTTGGCCCTTGATAAATAAAAGAATCAAATTCAGTCTCGACTTGGAACCATTGTTTCGTGATCATCCAAGCGAATTCGGGAAAGGCTATTCCCATTCCTGGCCCACGCATAATTTAAAGATATACATGATGTGTTGCTGGGAGTTGTACAGGGAGTTCTACAGGATATGGGCTTCTCATTTCAGAGATATAAAGGTTTAAGAAGTTAATGGCACAATGATTTCGAATGGAAAATAATCTAGTCTTTCTGGTGCATTGTTCTCACGGCTATTGTTGTGCTAATTTCTTGAAAAACGTGGTCGAGTGGGAAAAAACTGAGCTTCCAAGACACTGAGTCAAGCCCCATTGGGCGAGATCATTACCTGGATGGGTGACTTGAAACGTGTACCTACTCAAGCTGTTATTTATTTATTTTTAGCGGAGCGCCATACTTAAGAAAAATTGGTAACTCATCAAGTATATTTTTTATTGCTTGATCACGTCATTTCTGTCCGTCCGTACGTCCGCACATTCTTTGTGATTAATGCACAGATACATTGCGTGGGCTTCCTGTGCTGTGAGCTCATGTTTCCACACACCCGCAAAGCCTCCTGGTTGTTAGTACTACTGCGCATGTGTACACGTGGAATCCAAGATGGCGTCCTTCTAGTGTTTTGTTATTCTTCTCGTCCATCTGTTTTTTCACCTGCCGTTTGAATTCTTTTTCAAACTTTCTCAACAATTTTACAACCCAAAGTGTAATGTCTAAAGAACAATAATTTGAATAAGAATTTTTAGAGTCGTTAAACGGCAGAATTTACAGAGAATTCCGGTAAAATGCATCGGTTAGGAACTCTTAGGAATCGTAAAAAAACTTTGAAAGCCTTTACAGAATTAGATGCCTTCCCTAAAATACCAGAGAATTACCAAGAGACTACAGCATCAGGCGGTTCAGGTAGGAATTTCAGTATAAGATTGCAGCAGAGGAAATTGTGATGTAGTTTTTTCATTCATTATTGCCTCAAAATGTTTACAAATAAGCTTATACACGGAAGTTAAACTTAATGCAAATCAGATACAGTTTGTGAGTTAATTTTTTATTTCTAAATGTTTTATGAGCTTAAGTTTTACAATGAGATTGAGAATATACGAGAGAGATTACAAGTATGAGAAGTATATTTTCCATACATATATGGCTTCTGTCATGGAATGATAAATAACACTGTACTTGCCCCATAATTGATTATGTTAAGCTTACAGTATGTGGCCCCATGATTTATCTTTGATTCTCTTAAGGCCATTCACACGTTACGATTTTTTGTCTTGCGAAAAAAAATATTGAAGGTTGCACAAGTGTTTTTCATCCCCTCGTGCGACTTGAATTTTTCATTTTTTTTGCTGCAGGAAAAGTAGAACCAACTTCTACCTTCTGCAACAATTTTTGTAAAAATTTACATGTGACATGGTCATGCATCTTGCGATTAGAGCGCGTGCACAAGCCAACTATTTATTCACCATTGATTCAAACTATGTGTGCAACTTGCAACACTTTTTTCGCGAGACAAACTGCAGCCAAAATGGTGTGTTTGACATGGTTTCGTGCAACCTGCAACAGTTTTTTTTGCCAGACAAGTTGCATGAGAAATTGTAGCATGACACTGGCTTTAAATCCTTTTATTTAAAAAAAGTGTCTAGTCATTAATTCTAGCACTTTTGTCTAATTGTCAACATGTCCGTTCAAAACCGTATTTGACTGATCAAGTACCAAATTTGGCCGGAGATTGAGGGGCTGTTATTTTGAGCCATGAATTGGAACACTTTTTCATATACACACACACACACTGCTACATTTTTAATGCAAATTTTCAAAGTTTAACCCATTGCCAATGTTTTTCTTCTTCTTTTTTAGTTACCTTGGTGATATCAGTGTTTATATTTATTCTGGTGATATCAGAATTTTGGTATTACCGAGCAGTAGAATCAAAATATAGTTATGAAGTTGATACAGATTATGACAGGTGAGCCTTATACTGGATGTTCGCATGTCGCTATCTAGTATAACATCTAGGTTATTGACCTTTCACACGCTTCGATGCTTAACCAAGCGGCCCTTGCTCCAAGTCTCTTCCCAATACAAAAATACATGTTTCAAAGAATTTAGAGAAAAAAAGTTGAAGTATACGTGTTGTTTAAAAAATTAAAGTAAATCTTTGCAATGCATCTCCTCAAATTCTGTGAGATATATGACTTTTAAGACTCGGGCGAGGGCCGCTTGAATTACAACAACAATCCTTTTCGCGCTTAGTTTTTCGTACAGCTGGAATGGGACAACATTGCAGTACACCCAAAGTAAATTTTTTAATTTTTATAAATGTGGAATTGAACCTGCATTATTTTTAGTCAAAATGGAAAATGTTTGTTCCATGTATTTGATTTCTTTGTAACATCTCTTAGATGTATGAGTTGCAAGGCAGTGTTCAAAATGTTTTTCTAAATTAAAACAATTTCTCTAATTTCGTTTTTTTCCATTTTTCTCCGGACAGCAAACTTTTAATTAATGTGGATTTAACAGTTGCAATGAAATGTGATGGTAAGTAACTGATATATTTCCCTGTTAGCAGAGTCCGTTTTTTGTGTGGTATAATTATAAGGGGGAAAATAGACTCTGTCCATATGTAGGACATTAAATTTATCTTGGCAATTCAAAAAAACCAACATGATTTTGACAGCCACTGCTTCAATTTACATTTGTTCATGCACGTAATAACCTGTAATCCGGCTAAGAACCAGTTTTAAAACTCATTTGTTTGTCCATGGTCGTGGACAGTGGCATATCAAAAGAAACATCTTACATGTATATCAACAAAGTCTATTTTCTCTTTCAATAAATACAAAAAAAAATAGACTCTGCTCACAGGGAACTAATAATTTATAAATTCTTGGTTGTTGGATCTCCATTTACAGTAAATACGTGTTAGTGAAAACCATTCTCACCTCAGTACTCAGTACGAAATTACTTTTTGCTACTGCTTGGCTATATAACAAGCTAATAATATGGCTGTCAAAAATTCATTTGAAATGAATTCTTTTATTTAATTCTATTATTATAATATTAATATGACATTTAGTTTGTGAGGTATAAAATAAAATGAATGTTATTGGTTTCCAGATCTAGGTGTAGATGTCCTTGATTTGTCGGGTACTACTATGCATCTTGAAGATGGACTCAAGCTGGAGCCAGTGAGTAAAAACAAATGATACAAATAATTGTTGTCCTTTGATATTTGCCGAATGAAAGATTTCTCTGCATAGCAATAGTGGCGTAGTGGCACTCCTGAAACAGACATCACATACAAGCAGAGTTTGTTAGCTAGGTCTCTTCCTTGATTTGTACGTGGCCCAGTTTTCTTCCCAAATGTTTCTTTGACCTATGAGTTTGCTGTGCCCTGGTTTTTAATCTGGTTATTGCATGTACTGTATGTCACGGTATAACATGGCGGCCATGCCTAACTTTTAGTTTTTTGTTTGTTAGACATACTTTGAGCTGACAGAAGAACAGAAGACATGGTTAAAGTAAGTACAAAGGTTTAAATTGATTTCATAAATAATCACAGTCGATATTGAAACATTCTCATTTTGTAGAAATCATTGAAGTGCATATACATGTACATGTAACCCTTCCACAGTTTTTCATTTTCTGTATGGGAGACTCAAAAATAGCTGATAACCTCTTTTACAGTTTCCAATTTGGGCCATTCGTTTCCGATATCTAGCTCTTTCAACAAACTTACTTGAAACAAGTGTATAATTTAATGATGAATGTAACTTTTGTTTTACATGAGATATTGTCGTGCTGGTGGACTCGTTAAATAACACTAACTAACTGATTTTTTTTTCAGAATGTTTAAGGATTTTCACTACTTTTTTGAAGGCTATCGTTCACTGGGTGAAATGGAATCATTTAATTCAGAACTACCTACCTACATGCCTGCAAGGTACTGTGATTGATCAGACATGCAGAGAACTGCTTTGTTGCATTATAAATCAATCCCCTCACACACACATGCAAGCATGGGTTGCATAGCGGCAAGATCGGTGCAATCTGGGTTTAAGTCCTGCCGGGCTTGGTGTCATATGTGAATAGAGTTGCTTGTTGGTTTTCTCCTGTGCTTCAAGGGTTTTTCCTCCCTCTGCAAAAATCAACTCCTGAATTCCAATTGGAATCTAGTAGTAGAAGAGCCAATCTACAGTATGGAAATTATCCATTGTTCATTCCCTATTTATTCTTAATAATTATTTCGCATGCATAGGCCTTTCTGGAATTCATAAGGGGACTGGGGCCGAGTGAGAATATCAATCTAATTAAGAAATTATCCCCATCACAAAAAAGATCTTGAAATACTAATATTTACTAGTACTATTACCAAGTTTGAGCATGTTTGGATGAATACTTACAGAATGGCAAGCTTTTAAAAGTCGCAAAAATAAGAGAGAATGTATGGGGTTTGAGGACAGCGTCCCCAAAAACCATATATTCTTTCTCATTTTTATGATTTGTTTAAAGCCTGTAAATCAGTCAGTATTTGCCCAAACATTCTAAAACTTGGTAAACTTAGTAATTTTAGTGTGGTCTTTCATGTGATGGAGTTTGGTTTTAATATTTCTAGACTCTGGTTCCAGAAAGGCCAATTGTCCGTAGCTTATGAATTTGTTTGTTTTTAGGAAAGACAGTGATAACCAGGATGACAAGCCTCATGATTCGTGCAGAGTGTATGGGTCATTTAAAGTCAATAAAGTGGCTGGAAACTTCCATCTTACTTCTGGAAAGTAAGTAGCATCTTGATTGATATTGACGTAGTGTTTGACATGGATTACTGAGATTCTCAATATTCTGCTGATTCTGTACAGGTGTAGTTGCGAGTTTCCCATTGGAATTTAGTTTTCCAATGCCGCCAGTCAAAAATTTAAAAGGTACCAAATGATTAGTTTTGATTGCTGGCGGCAAAAAATCAATTTCACAACAAGCTGTTGAAATTTCTGAGTTTGCAGAATATTGAGAATCACAGTTGTAACATTTTCAAAATTGTTAAAAACAGTCAGATTTTATGGTGTTTTTTTTAGTAATTATTAAGAACGTCATAATATTTTTTTATTTCTAGATCCATTCAACATCCACAGGGACATGCTCATTTAAGTGCATTGGTTCCTGAACATGGTAATATTCATTTCTTTGTTCCTTTCTCCCCCCTTCCCTCCTTCCTTCTTCTCTGTTCCATCCTTTTTTGTACTACATGTAACTCCCTCTCACTTTCTTATTCTTCGATCCTTCACTCCCTCTTCACTCCTTCTTTAAATGAATGATCCTTCATACTTTCAATCTCTTGTTCTTCAAAATTGCATGGTTATAGAAAAATCCCCATTGCTGTTGATAATTATTTTTTCTTATCCTCAGCTGTAAATTTTTCTCATCGTATTGATCAGCTGTCATTTGGAATGCACATGCCTGGTTATGTCAACCCTTTAGATGGCGATATGCAAATAGCAGACAAGGGTTAGTAAAGCTAAAATGCTGTGCCTTGCTTCAAGGGGTATACACTGTACTCTAGATTTTCTCGAAAATCAACCATCTTCATTGTTTTGATATTTTTTTCACCCAGCTCGGCTGATGTACCAGTACTATATCAAGATAGTACCAACCAAGATCAAGTTCCTCGGCGCTTCACAGGAGGTATTGACCAATCAGTACTCAGTAACACAGAGGGTAAGTCCTACTGTATTATAATACACAACCATCCATATCGTACACATACTTTTTATTTTTAGGTCTTCATTTCATAAGATAAAATCACATATCCTATGTAAAACAATATAAAAGCTAAAAAGAGGCAAAAAAAAATAAAAAATACAGAAAAATGGAAAAACTATAGAGCTAAAAGTTATTAAATATTTCAACAAAGTTAGTCACCTACATGTACAAAGCTGAGATCTCTAAGGATCATGGGAAAGATTTCATATAAAGAGGGTCCTGAAGGGGTAAAATGGGAGCTGGGATTCACGTTGTTTTTGGACCGGGAAAATGGGATTTCATACACAGAGACTGTGATTTAGCTATTACTAGAATTGGGATTTTGCAAAATGTCTAACTCTAACTCTATAACTTGGGCTGAGATTTTGCATGACTGGGAATGGGATTTTGCAAAATTTTAGGGCTAGGAAATGGGATTAGGACCACCCCCCCCCCCCCCCCCCCTTCAAGACCCTCATTAAACAGAGAACGCTTTTGATACAAACTGCAGCTAGAGAATTCTCACAAGAGGCAAACCTGTAACACTTAAGATATTTTTCATGCTTTTTCATTGTTTATCTGACTACAGAGCCGTGAATTAAGTCATTCCAGGGGCAGCCATGGTATTCCAGGTACAGTTGATTATTATCCAGTTCTAGTTTGTTTGTCATAGTGTAATACAGTACCAATTTTGTAGAAAATTGTTCGCACTTTTTCCAGTTATAATTCATGTTGCTAGAGACAAGTGAATCCATTGCCATTTTCACGCTTCTACAGTACATGTATTTCCAGGGCTAAAACTGAAACACCTAATAGACCTATTCGGCTTGGGTGTAATGTTTTCCCATTTCAGACCACGTGTCATTCCCCAGAGTATCATTTCATTGTTTAACGGTTGCACATGAGAAGACACATGAATATGGATACAACTCAAACGAAGAATCTTATTCTCAAGAGAATGACACGTGGTCTGAAATGGGAAAACATTACATCCAAGCCGAAAAGGTCTATTAGTGGTCGGTCATCATAACCAGCCAAATTAGTTTCACTGTACGTAGCTCAGTCATACCTTGTTACTGGCTCAATATTAATGGTCAAAATAAGGCAAAGATTTGACCAGACAAGTTCCAGTTCTGACTAGACATTGTCTGATGAGTGGCCGTTATTTCAAGCCCTGCATTGCCATTTTCACAATTATATTTTATTTCCGATTCTCATTGAATCAAGTTCCATATTTTACAGTAAAAAAGCGGTGACCTACGATTGTTAATATATATCCCATATTTCTATATAACATATAAATGATGAATATCGTCCTGTTATTTTGCTCCCTCGTAAGTAGTGATCTTGTGGTATTTTCCACTGGACCCTCTCCTCCAAATGATCCAATATCCCATATCCTCATACACCATTGGTCTATAGAGCTGTTAAGTTGTGACGTATTTCCGGGTCCAACTGCTCAAAAATACCGCTAAAACGTACTCCATGATTTAACCTCCACCAGAAACAGTTAGAACTATAGACAACAAATCCTGTCATAAAGAAAAAGTAAGACATTTTTTTATAGAACTGCTTTTCGGTTTGGACCCGGAAGTTGTTATTCCATACTGTACATGTACGATTGACGTCACACTTAACAGCTCTATAGGAGTATTTTCCTGTTATCTTAGAGTGATTCTCATAAACCCGTGAAAAACACTTTAGCATATTACGCACTACTTCACTCTGATTTTTTTTGTTTTCTATTGTGTTTATCTGACTATTACACTTTAATAAGTACACTTTGTTTCACGGGTTAATGAAAACCACTATTTGTCTGTAAGAGGTAATAATGCGGTATTCTCCACAGGTATTTTCTTCAAGTACGATATGTCTTCTATCATGGTTCGCATCAAGTATCAACATCGATCTATTGTGGGGTTTTTAGTGCGACTCTGTGGCATTATTGGAGGGATATTTGCCACTTCAGGTTAGTTATACTGAACTGAAATATCTAAGGCCCAAGGCAGCCCTGTCCTCAAAGGCAGTTATATTCGACGCGGCAAAAGTTCGACTTCTAAACAGGACCTAATAAAACCTGTTAGAAGTGCTGTAGGTAGGCAGTCATCCATTCACCCACCATACTCAGCGAGTCAGACCGCCAATCTTCATTATTATGAGGCAAACTGTTAAGTTATATTTGTCATCTTCTTTCCAGGAATGTTGCACTCATTGATCGGATATCTGGTTGATGTGGCAATGTGCAGATTTGGATTCAAGAAAGAAAAGGAAAAGGTAAGGCTACTCGTTAAAAAAAAGACACCAAATGGGTCGCAAAATACTCCAAAACTATTGTTTAAGAGACACACAACCCCATTAGATGCTCGTATGTATATAGGCTGACAAAGAGCTAACGGTTGGGATTCAAGGGTTACTATATGTAGCGTTAGTGCAATCGCTTAGAAACTCACCTCTGGGTCTCAGGTTATCGATAAAACATGATTGCTCAAGGTGCGTAGGATTGAATTTGGGGACATATGATGGTGGACTTTTTCTGAAATCGTCCCCAAACTAAGTCCCACATTCTTTCGCACCAAGAAGTCGTCTTGAGTTTCACATTTAACTTGGAAAGCGAACAGAATTATTTTTTTTTACGACTCTTGACGTAAAACACTCCCAATGATTTGAACTTAGATTCAAACATTCTATATGTTTTTGCGGCGGATCTAGGATTCATGCAAGATGCACCTTTTGATAAATTAACTAACTACAGTCATTCCAAGCTAGAAAATGAAGGGTGAAAAAATTAGAAGATGCAGTGCCATACTAACCAACTAATAGCATTGTGATGTTAATATGCAAACCATTTTCACAAAAGCTCTTCAAAAGTTGCCTTGTTTTACCAGTCAATCTATCTCTGGTTGGCACATGAATAACAAAAGCTCCCAACACATTAAATATCGCTACACCATAATGCACTGCGCGTGCTCCCCCAAAATGAATCTGGTTTAAAAGCTCTCTCACAATGTTTGTCTTATTTCAGCTGCCATCCGAAAGTATTGATACTCCAGTCGTACAGTCCAACGGGCCTCAATATCCCGCCCCTAACCCAGGCCTTACTGTTGCTACAGATGTACTTCAGAATGTTCCAGAACTCGAAGTAACTCCTAGTAATCCTACGACACCTCTCTTACAAAATCAAGTCAATGCATAAAAGCGCTCGATAAAAGCACCAGGAATGGAATATTTTGACGATACGACGGCCATCCTGAATATGAATTGCCCTATTTCATTATGACGTCACGGCTTGTTTATGAGGGGGGCAGAATCGTCTAGAACAATAGAAATTTGATCAAAATTCTCTCTGCTAAGAAAAGTTTAATCTCAAATAGTCTTGTTTCCAAATATGAGGTGCATCGATGTTTGATAAATAATATTTATTACATTTGATGGCTGTTAACGCTATCCTTCGTTCGATAAAACGTTTTTTATATCGATTCTCTTTGTGTTGTTTCTGTTTTATCTCACGACCATGATCCTTAGCGTTTAAACAAGATATTGTTTTGATGTGACGTCATAATGAATTAGGGCAATTAATGATACCAAATGCCGGGGATATACGCAAAGATGTTGGGTAGTATAGAGAGTTTGGTTTATTTGTCTTTCTTTCATATCCTTCTCAGTTCATCTCTTGTCAAATAGGCCTTTTGCAGGATATGATCACGTGACTGTTACTGGATGTCAACAAAATTCGGGCTTCCTTTATTTTAATTTTTTTTGCGGGATTACTAATGTCATATCCAAGACCTTTTCCAAAAAAAAAATTCTCTTATGATTTAAAGTTTGTTTGCCATCCAGCAGAGCCCTCCCAAGGGACCTTGGGCTGAACTGATTCGTTATCAAAGTGATGTATCAGCACGTGACTGTTTGTTGTAAATGGCCTATTGTCTTCTGGTGAATCGAAGATGGCCGCCGTATCGTTTGAAGAAGTCTATTCAAGAACTGTATTTTAATCTTTGGATATTCAAATAATAAAGTCTGATAAATCTCCAAGCTTTTTTCTACTTACTTGTTTTAATTTCAAAGTAGAAGTATTAAAACCATGAAGATATAATGATAAGTAGTCATTTTATGCTTTTCGTGAACTTTTACATGATTAATTTTGGCAACGAAGCTAAGTTAAATTTCGTATGTAAACAAAGACAGGCATGCAGTGCATTATAGTTGACTATAGGATTCTTTAAATCTGGAAATAAAATAACTGAATACAAATTCTAATCAGTATAGGTTATGTAGTGTTTCAAAAAGGGCAGGATCGTTTCAGTTATCAGGTATAAAAAGCACCAGGCGTAGCCGAGTGATTTTAGACCTGATAAAACATTGTCGCATATATAACATTGTCGGGAAACACAAAGGCCGTAGGCTATGTTTCTATGGAACGCCATGGAAGCACCTTAAATTAATGGCGTTCACGAAACCTTGTCGTGAAGGAAAATTTGTACGATTTTGTGCATGAGGTGCAAAGGTAGTTTCCCTGAAACGTTATGTGCATGTTGGATGACAACATAGCTAGCTCGACTAGAGCAGTTTTAATATGAGTGAGACTCGATGTTCTATTTCACTATGACGTCACATCAAAACACGCTAAGGATCATGGTCACCAGAGGGGGTAAAATAGGGGCAAAACAAATTAAATCGCAATAAAATTTGGTTTATGAGATAGTGGAAAGTGATTAATATTACTGGAAGGCAATGGGGAGCCATTTCAATGTTACGGCATAACGCACCGTGTTTCCCACTCATACAAAAACCGTTCTAATTTGAATCTTCATTCTAACGCACTGATATCTGCAATATGTCTCCCTTCTCGCCAAGTGATTCCATACTATCGTCATCACATCTGAGAAGCCGATTTGCAATACCAAATATATGTAGTTTACCAGAACTATACGTGATTGAAAATGGTCGAGCATTGATTCGGTTCTTCGTGTTGTAGCCCTGATAATTCCATTTGTCGACCCTGTCTTGTCCATTAAAATCCTTACCCCACAGAGTACAGTTTTGAGCCAGAATAGACGTGTCCTCGGGCAGTCTATCGAACGATCCACAAGCAGCTGGGAAAGTGGTGCTGGCGAGTGTATCATTTGTAAAGAAACGCACCACTTCTTGTCCAGCGGTGTCGTTCTTGGTCATAATGCTCACTACTCGACCCAGTAATTTCTTGTGACAATAGAAGTGAATCTGGTGGAATCCCATCTTTCGAAGGATGTCCAACATGGCGGCTCCTTTGGGGTAGACGTTCCGGTCAGTCACGTTATATTTAGAAATACCTTCATAAGTGAAGTAGCCCTGATTCTTTGGCACATTAGAACCTTGAAGTATTATACGTTTGATGATCGTCCAGCCACCTGTTTCATAAAACACAATAGGTTATTACTAGGAGCATCCATCTCCCCATGCTGGATCCCATGCACATGTTCCCAGATCAGGAGCCCATTACTATAGGAACATCCATCTCCCATACTGGGTCTGTGAGCCAGCATATTCCCAGATCAGGAGCCCATTACTATAGGAACATCCATCTCCCATACTCTGTGAGCCAGCATATTCCCAGATCAGGAGCCCATTACTAGGAGCACCCATCTCTCATACTGGATCTGTGAGCCAGCATATTCCCTTATTAGGAGAGCCCATTACTAGGAGCACCCATCTCCCATACTGGGTCTGTGAGCCAGCATATTCCCAGATCAGGAGCCCATTACTAGGAGCACCCATCTCCCATACTGGGTCTGTGAGCCAGCATATTCCCAGATCAGGAGCCCATTACTAGGGGCACCCATCTCCCATAGCTGGGTCTGTGAGCCAGCATATTCCCAGATCAGCAGCCCATTACTAGGGGCACCCATCTCCCATAGCTGGGTCTGTGAGCCAGCATATTCCCAGATCAGGAGCCCATTACTAGGAGCACCCATCTCCCATAGCTGGGTCTGTGAGCCAGCATATTCCCAGATCAGGAGCCCATTACTAGGAGCATCCATCTCCCATACTGGATCTGTGAGCCAGCATATTCCCTTACTAGGAGAGCCCATTAATAGGAGCACCCATCTCCCATAGCTGGGTCTGTGAGCCAGCATATTCCCAGATCAGGAGCCCATTACTAGGAGCATCCATCTCCCATAGCTGGGTCTGTGAGCCAGCATATTCCCAGATCAGGAGCCCATTACTAGGGGCACCCATCTCCCATAGCTGGGTCTGTGAGCCAGCATATTCCCAGATCAGGAGCCCATTACTAGGGGCACCCATCTCCCATAGCTGGGTCTGTGAACTAGCATATTTCCAGATCAGGAGCCCATTACTAGGAGCACCCATCTCCCATAGCTGGGTCTGTGAACTAGCATATTCCCAGATCAGGAGCCCATTACTAGGAGCATCCATCTCCCACACTGGGTCTGTGAGCCAGCATATTCCTAGATCATGAGCCCATTACTAGGGGCACCCATCTCCCATAGCTGGGTCTGTGAGCCAGCATATTCCCAGATCAGGAGCCCATTACTAGGGGCATCCATCTCCCATACTGAGTTTAAGTTTAAAATTTGTCGCTTCTTAACTCACCTTTATCTGTTGTCATGTCACAGTAAGCTTGTACTGGGCTCCCTGTGTTGTTAACCGGTTCTAACCAGTACTCGCCTGTCCCAACTGACACACCGCTCTTCAATACATCTAAACAAGACTTGGCAGGATTGGTTTTTGTTCCCTTTTCTGATACTATATGACACGTAAAGCAAGAATATGAAAACGAATAAGATTATAAATATGTATACTGGTTATGTGGGCTTCCTGTGTTCACGCAGCTTTTTCCAAACCAACCCGCTAAACCAAAAATGTTGTTAAACAAACCTTGAAACAGACTAATCAAAGCTGATCAAAGCTGATCAAAGCTGATCAAAGCCGTCATGGCTAACTTTGGCTAACTCACAGATCGAACCCTGGAACAATCTCTGGCCGGCAGCTAGCTGATCTAAGTTAGGGCACCGCTAACTCACAAATCGAATTGAATTTAGCTTCTTATTTTTTGCGGAGGGAGGAAAACCGAAGAAACCGAAGAAAACCCCTCGAATCAAAGGAGAGATAAAACAAGCTAAGAGCTCTACTCGAGATCTAGAAGTGGCGAGTGAGCTAACTCAAAATAAAAGGGCAGCACCCAAAATGAGTAACTTTATACCGGGGCGAGACGATCGAGTTTACCTCCCATTCACAAGAAGGGAAAAAAACACAGATTTGACTCAATGAAACATGTAAGTTAATTATTAATTTTCATATTAACATCTTACTTGTTCTTCCAGAAGGGTTGATCGTATAGATACTGTTGTGTCTCTCTGTAAAATACCCTGGTGTCGACTCCATGGTCTGTCTGTTCAGGTCACATGTACTTGTTGACATGAGAAAGTTCAGGCTCATACAACTCATGTCTGCTTCACAGGCCAGTAGGCATGTAGCATAGCTTGTGCTGCTGAAGGATCTGTACTCGCTGTTAGACAAAGCGAATCCCATCACTTGTTCTTGGGCTGAATTGAAAGTTAGACCGCATTGTGCAAGACTGTTTTTGAACTTGATTGCAAAAATGAAGAATCCTAGAAACTGAATATATAACAAATACTTAAAGTTACATTGGCTTTGACCGAAAGATTGTTTCCAGCCTATTTCCAGGGGTGTAGCTGGGATTTTACCTGGGGGGTCTCCCCCTGGCTACGCCCATGATGAGCTGAGGGTCTCAATGGAGCTAACCGTTAGCCGCAGAACGACTCAAAAAAAGTTAGCCGTTAGGCGTAAAAAGTCTAAAAAAAGTTAACCGTATTTTTTTTTATACATATAATCATTGTTTGTAAGACTTGTACTTGTCGAAATCTCTTCTCAAGACTATGTTATCTTATGCATTCATCCCAGGATGCTCAGAATGTGTTTTTCAACTATGTAAATTAGTCATTAACTCTTTCAAAACAATTGAAATTAATTATTGAGATTTTTTTAACCGTAACGGGGAAAAAAAGTTAGCCGTAAAAAGGGCAAAATTTTAATGGCCGTTAACCGTAAAAGCTACCAACCCATTGAGACTCTCCATGATTTCATCAGCACAAATATGAGAGTCAAGCATGGGGTACTTATTGGCGAAAAGTTTGAACATAATTTTCTTTAATTTGTTAAATCGCAATCTTGACCATTTTCGTCATGCCAACAGCTCATTATAAGCATAATGAAAAAATATGTGCAAATACTTGGCGATTCTTTTTTCATATAGAAGAATAAATTAATATGGAATGTGAACGTTTGAAAAAGATTTGAAAAATCCTTTAATCAAGGACGTTCGCGGGTAATTGAAGTTGTAATGTTAATTTTATGAAACTTGGCACAAAGTTACTTTATCATATTACAGTTCCAAAAATAAAATAAAAAATAGGGGTCACCGACTTCATTTTTGAGCTACAACTCGAGGAAAATGGAGTACTTCGAAGAAAACAGCGCGCGTTTTCTCACAACTTTCCGAGTTTACTCGAACATTAAAAAAAGGATGAAAACAGCGTTCTAATTTGATGAAACTTTTCCTTATGTCATATATGCCTATTTATGAAAAAATGATAAAAAATGGTCCTACATAAAATTTATGAAGGTTAGAACTCGCGCGTCGCCATCAAAATGCGCGAGCTTCGATGCTGTGAAGGTGTGTTTTTTTTTGTTGGAAATTTGTCTGTCATTCTTTCCCATGTAATGTCATTTTTTTCACTGATCTTGAAATATATTGTAGATCTTTATAGTAGGGATGTTTTTTTCAGATAGTACAGCCGGACTGTTGTAATTAAAGAAATCTTACGATATGAAAGAGGTTTATTTCGGGGAATTTTGAAAATTTGAATTTTTTAAAACTTAGAATCACTTTTGAAAATACTGGTAAGGTGAAATAAAAACGATTCAGTAGATTAATGCATGGAGGCAACAAATCAACAACAACAACAAAAAAAACCCAGAATAATTCGTATTAAATAAACTTCGTCATAAAACATACTGCAGCCATTCTTACTGGCAATAGTGTTATTCCAGTATTGAAAACTAGATAAGAAGACCAGTTTTCGTTTCAAATGAAGTCAACAATTTTGGATTTTCTAGATCTGTCAAAGATAAAGTTCTTGACAACACTTACGGTTTTGTAGGATGAGAATAGCACACCCACATTCATGCTCTTGTTGGACTTTCTTCTCTGTAGTATCGTACTTCGTAAACACTTGGAGAGAAAAGGAAATACAGCAGCTTATAATCCCCCTCTTATCGATGGAAGGTGTCAGGAAGGAACGAAGTGCTAATGAGAGTTTGAATTGAGCTGTTCAGTGAATCATTAAAGTTAATGTCAACATGCCTATTAGAAAACAATTGCTTGTAAAATTGTATTAGACTGATATCTATATAACGGGTTAAGTGCTATATAACATCGTATGTAATAAATATAATTGAGTCAGCTTGAACAGTGGCATTGACATCACACATCAAAAAAAAAAGTTTTTTGTTTCTGTCCTCATTCAATTTTTTTTCTTTTCCCTGAGTTAATTGGGCTTTTATTAATCTCCCCATTAGCTTGAACAAGCCATTAATATTTTGCTCTTTCGACAGTAATAAAACGAAGGAAGGAAGGAAGAATTAGCAGTTATTCGCCGAAGGCGAAGTGATTATCGATGAATATTTACCGAGCGGCGAGTCTTCGAGCTGCGAGGTAAATATTCATCGATAACCACTGAGCTTGAGGTGAATAATTGTTTTAGTATAAATAAAAAGGTGATTATTTCAAAAAAGAAAGAAGGAAACAACATTGAAAGTGAAAATATTTTATTTTTTAAAAGCGCGACGGTCACGCTGACAGCCATTTTGTCCGAAAAGGTGATTATCGGCTGATAATCCGAGATAGAAAACCAATCAGAGCGCGCGATTTTGTATAATCACCTTTGTATTTATACTAAAGGATTATATTTACTTGTTTGATAAATTGTTACATAAATTTTGGTAAATCTATCTGAGTATTCTATTTCATAAAATAAGCAAAAAAGAATATTTATTACAATTACAAAAATAGAAAAATTAACAAGTTGGTATATGGACATTTGTATAGGAAATCGCACGACCTCGAGTACAATTTGGAAATTAATAGGTACGAGTAATGTTTTGAAAGTTCTTGTAATTGCACGAGCCTTTAGGCGAGTGCAATTAAAGAACTTTCAAAACATTACGAGTGCCTATTAATTCCAAATTGTACGAGAAGGTCGTGCGATTTTTTATTTATAGTTCACTCGACAAAATTTTATAAAACATGCGAAGCGAAGGCATTGATCCATCTTCATTGCCTTTGACTCTATATGACCGACCCTTCTCCAAGAACGCTAAGTCAAGAACAGCATAGAAAGTGTTAACGTTGCTGTAAAACCTTTTTAGATTAGTATTTTATGTATGATTTGAACTACAAAATACTAGAAAATAATTTTATATCTCAAGTAAAAAGCCATTTTAATGCATGTTTACAACTATTGAATGACAGTATTGACAGCTAAACAGCGAATCAAGAAGCGACTTTTCTTTGAAAACGTACTGTGTGAAAACTAAGCCAAAGTTGAGAGTTTACAGTTCGCTAATTTAAGTTTTTTTCCTCTTAGCATTTGCTAATAACTGCTAAAACACAATTTCAAAAATACTTTCTTTGAAAACAAGTTAGCTGGACAACATCAAAAGGGATAAAAGCGACAAATATGTCGTTCAAGTTAAGAGTTTTGAAGTACAGCTTGCCGTGAACGAGTCGCCAGTGATCAGACCATGTGCTTTGGATATTATTCCCTCCTGTAGCTTGAAGAATTTCGCTGCTATTTTCTTTGAATGGTGAATTATCTGAAGATTTTATTATTTCAAGACTGGATTGACAACTTAGGATCAATTAACTTGTGATAAATAGCTGAATTCGTCTCTCTACAACTACTCGACAGTTTGCCGGTAAGATTTGATCTTAACTATTTTCAAAACAAAAAACAAGCCTCTACTCGCTGTGTTTTTTCGCTAAACGGAAAGAAATTTGCTTTAAAACTATTGTTAGCTGTTTTCTACATATTGTACAATTATTGTAGATGTGGTGTTGAATATATTTTTCGAGAAGACCACAGAAGACAACAGGTAGTAAAACTCCAACTCAAATTGTTTGGCGAAAACTAGAAAGAAAAACCAACTATCTACTACAAAACATGATTTATTACGTCTTGAATTTGTCTAGTTATCATAATTTGAGGCCTTCCTATGTGTGTATTAAACAGTTTTCTGAAATTTTTGTATTTTAATCTATAAAACACTGATTTTTTTTGGGAATTTCACTCATTTCACTGGGGAAATTTGCCGCTTTTGGCCGTGTTTCCATAGCGACCTAATTGGTACTCCCGCGGAGTACCAATTAACGCTCTAATTGTACTCCTCTAGACCAATCAGAATCGAGTAATTTTGTCGTGCGTACTATAAACGGCTAAATTAAGTTTTGTTTTCAAGTTAACACCCAGTACGTGCCAGCTAGTGATTATCGCCAAATTCTTCATCATCGCTAACGAATCTGTCATTTGCAAAATAATCATCGTAATTGAATATTAATATGGATTATCATCAATATACAATGCCAAATATTAAATTGCCTTCACTAAAACGTTCAATTTAGCGGGACAAACGCCAAGTGCTGCTTCGCCCTGCTTCGATCTGATTGGCTAAGAGAATGTCTTACGACTAAGTCAGCCTATCAGATCTTAAGGAAGCCATTTCAAAGCGCTTGCGTTTGATGTTTTTATGCTTCGTATGTATAACAACTTTATTTTCGAGTGAAAATGTTTTATTAAAATGAATTTTATTAAAGTGAATTCCCGGTTGGGCTATTTTTAGCATCCGCGTACAAACAGTTTTCGCCATACCCTACTCCTGTGCGTCAAAAATTGTGTGCTTCATCCAAACCTGGAGGTAGCGAAAGCATGTAAAGATTTTTTGGGGAAAACATTTTGAGTGTTCAACAGCCTCAGTCGTTTTTTTATCAGAGAACAGAAAATAGCCATCAGAGAACAGAACATAGACAATCCTGATCTTTTTGCTTTATCTAATAGATTTTGACGAAAAAAGTGAGACAAATCGACGAAAAGTATGTTGTTTTTGAGCGCGTGCACACGTCCACGCCATCAAAAAAAAAAAAAAAAAAAAACCAAACGAATTTGGATGCTAAAAATAGCCCAACCGGGAATTCACATGGCGCGCCGCGCGCGGTATTAAGAAGTTTCCCTCTCTTATTTATGCTCTCTTGGTTCGCACCATTTAATTTAATTAATTTTATATTTGTTCATAAAAATAAACCTTTACGGTCCAGTGTTTACTAATTTTTAATAGCCTTTCTTGGATACATAAAATTGATTATAGACTCATTTACTCAGGGTTATATTTGCTTTGTTTCAATGTCAGAATACCAACGGTAAAGTAAAGAATGCACAACTTCAACAACACATGTACAAACACTTTGAAATTCCACGGACCTTCACTGGAACACATGAATATTTTACGCAATATTGAGGCTAACCCTGAGCAACAGAGAATCTGAATTAACTGGAGTATTATTTCTTTGATGATTATAGACCCCTTGCAGCACTTCAGTTGGAATGCAGCTCAATTTTGAGGACACAGAAATAGGTTCAAATTCTCAGGAAATTGAAATTCGTTTGTTTTGTCCTCCAAATTAAGCTGCTTTGAAGGGGTCTATTTCATCCTTAACTAGTATATATTAAACATTGAGAAGATATACATATATATGTGTGGATGTAATTCATAGTAGTTATACAATGGTTTCGAGTGGCATACCGTGGAATTTCCCACGAGTCACTTGTAGTTTCTAGTATACATACGAGTCTTTAGGCGAGTGTGTATACAAAGAAAATACAAGTTACGAGTGGGATATCCACGGTATTTCAAGTGAAACCATTATATAACCATTTTATCCCACACCATGGAAAATACAAATGCGTAGATTCAATGCGCATTGCATGATGGGAAGGAAGAGTGAAATACCGACGAATATACAACGGCTTTCCTGCTTTCTGATTGGCTGTATTTTCTATGGTGTGGGATAAAAATAAGGTTTCCTATTCCAACGGAGTATATGCGGGCATCTGAAAACGTTGAAAAAGGTTAAGCGCCTAAAATATATATAGTTGAATAGCAGAAATATATTTTTTAAATTCCCTTACACAGGGACGTAGGGAAATGGGTTTTCCTGAGAAGGAATTTTTTTTTTGTAGAACTAAACAATTTCCTAGTACACTCGTTTCTGGATGATATATCCGTGAAGACAAGGTCGCCATGTTAGATAATGTAACAGAAGACATGGTCGCCATGTTGGATGATATAACAAAGGAGATCAAGACCACATTTCAAGTCATCCAACATGGCGGCTTTGACGTCACATGGAAAACAGCTATGACAACAAGATGTTGGTGTATTTGTGTTTGCAATGAATTTACTTGCTACACTTCCAAGATAGTCTGAGCCTAGTAACGGCTGGACAAAAAGCTTGAAAGATTTTCCACTTTTTTTCAGTTGGAAGTTCCAAAACAGCGACTGTTCTGTTTGTATTCTTAAACCAATATTACCTGTTTTCCTGGACAAATGGAAAACACCTCAGGGGAGTTTGTTTCTCGGCTAAACTAGCTAGCTAACTACTGATCTAATTTGAAGTGGTACGAAAGTCTTCAGTCTACAATAGCACAGAACAAACAACAGGCGAATACCATCCCAAGTAACTGAAAGAAAAGAGCGAATGAAAGACAATCAATATGTAAATTTATACAATGTAAACTTTTTGAAAAAAATATAAGAAAAAAAAAAAAAACAATAATGGTTCAACTTCTCCAGCTCGAACAAAGTGAGAGATAAATCGTCCTTGTTCAACGAGGGTAGCACTTAATAATCAGTGGCTAGCAAACCTGTAGCCCTCGTTCCATGATCGAATTGGAACTTTGAAGTTGAATTTTACGGAGGGAGGAAAATCCGGGAGGAAAACCGGAGAACCCGGAGAAAAACACTGGAAGCACAGGAGAGAACCAACAAGCAACTCTACTCATATATGATGGTGAGTCTCGGGATCGAACCCATGACCACAGCAGTGAAAGGGTGGCGTATACTATTTGTACTTCCCAATAGGCAATGTGCATCAAAGCTCACAAAGCACTCTGGGAAAGTGAGTTCTTTAAAAATGTAACAAGGAAATCAAAGGAACTATCAGAAAAACATTACTCTGTTATTTTCGTCTGCTGAAATCCTTTTATTTCCATAGAAAATGTCGAAGGAAAAACTGTCAAATCAATTTTTTAGAGGAGCCAAAGCCATGCTTTGTGCTATAATTTCGAGCTCATGCAGCATTGGCTATTGATAGGAACAAGGAGATTATGAAGGTGTCGTGGTTATAATTAAATAAACAATGTAGTAATAGTCTAGCATACCTGTACGACGGATATCCCGGCTGCAATGGCTCCTAAAAGAACCATGTGGTTGTCTACATATGTCTTAAGCTCGCTGATACATCCCTGAGTAATGAATCGAAACAGATATGTTAGAAGCTACAGCTGGCCGAATGAGCCTTTGATTCCCTTCCAGATTATTATTCTATATATTAAAGCACATGATGTACAGCGTGGAGATGGTGCAATACCTCCTAAATTCAACACATTGTAAATATATTTTTAGACTCATATAGACCCCTTGTAACACGTCGGAATGCAGCTCAGTTTGGAGGACAAAACAATAGGTTCCAGTTCTCTAGAGATTGAAATTCTTTTTGTCTTCCAAATTGAGCTGCTTTTACGTCACGTGCAAGGGGTCTATACAACTAAATTCACATAGTATTATATCACCGTGTCCAGCTGGACTCAAACCCGGGCCGCATTGGTGATAAACGAGCGTTCTCACCGATAACACTTAGCACAAAACACACACTTATTCCGTTGTCTTCTTTTGCTTTTACTATAAACCCCTTGAAGTACTTCGGAATGCAGTACAATTTGGACGACAAAACACTCGGGTTCCAATTCTCAGATCTCACCGATAACACTTAGCACAAAACACACACTTATTCCGTTGTCTTCTTTTGCTTTTACTTTTACTATAAACCCCTTGAAGTACTTCGGAATGTAGTACAATTTGGACGACAAAACACTCGGGTTCCAATTCTCAGATTGAAATTCTTTTGTTTTGTCCTCCAAAATGAGCTGCTTTGACGTCACGTGCAAAGGGTCTATTATAATTACCAACTTATATTTTCACTACAACTTTGTTTCAGGAGTTAGATAAGATTCAGTCTAGTGTTTGCACTCTATTATCATCGTTTTCACAAACATACGATCTTTTATCCTCTATTTCTTTACCTTATCATGCACTTGTAGATACAAGGGGTCCCTATAGCAAGTCGATATATTGGCGTCCTCCTTACAGCAGCTGAGGGGTACCAACTTGGTGGGGTTCAGTTCTTTGTGCCATCTGCTCTCCATATAATCCTTTTTATCTTTCGCGCCACAACATTTGAGCTAGACATGCAAAAGAAAAAAAAATTAGAATCTTTTAGAAGTTCTTTTGTGAATGGATGGACATTTTACTGCGCGTGCACTGGCTGGGACAACTTTTATATTAACCAATCATGTTGCATAGAATAAAAACTGTAGCCAATCAGAAGAGAGCAGAATCGGTAGAATATTGACCTCAGCTAATCACAACGGCCGTCAGATAAATATATTCAGACCATGGCTTCATTGCTTACTCCTGATTGGCTTAAGTTTATGATTGGTTAGTTTTTGCATTATGGGGCGTCCAGGGGGGGGGGGGGGGGGGGAGCGGGCTAAACAAAACAAAGATGTCGGATAATATATAAAGTTTTGTTTATTTGTCTTTCTTTCATGTCCATCTTCTTAATTCATCTCTTGTCAAATTGTCTTGTGGTGAACTGTAAATGTTAATCGACGCCATTACTGTGACAAGGCTTTGTATATTTGTCCCCGACTAAGATGGCCGCCGTATCGTTGAAGTAGTCTATTAGTGTCATAGCAACTTACCACTAGTGTAGGAAGAGGGGAGGGGGAAAACTTTTGGTAAGTACTTTGTTGGTTTTTGGTTTTGACTGTTTTTATTCTAGGTGCCCGGCCCCTCCCACCCCCCCCCCCCCCCCCCCCACCACCACCACCACTACCACCGCGATTCCTGGGTCCTCCCTACGCCCCTGATACTTACCCTTTGTTGGAGTGTGTTGACGTTATGATCAATCGTGGTATCAAAACCATATTTGTCTTTGATCTGGTTGGTTAATTCTGTTTTGATTTCAGCCTCAACCTGAAGAGTGAAAGAATAACTCATTCTTAATTAAAAATGTGAATTTGGACAAATAGACGAAGAAAGGGTTGAGTGGGTGCATGGTTTGAAGGTTTGTTTGGTTGGTTTGTTAGTTGCTAGTGTTTGTTTGCATGTTTGCATATTGGCTTATTGGTAGGTTGGTTGGTTGATTAGTTGGATAGGTGGATTTTTGGTGTGTCAGTTGATTGGTCGCGATCGGTCGCTCGGTTTGTTCAGAGGTGGTCAGTTGGGTACAAAAGCTTACCTTGTCGCGATAAATAAATCCAAGGATTCCAGCAACAGCTTCAGCACAGAATATGAGAAGAAGCATCGCGAAAAACTGAAATTTAATAAAAAAAACCTAAGTAACACGACGGTTGAATCTATATTTCTATTTTCCCACCTACATTCTTTTCCACTCTTTCTTTGCTTTTTTTATTTTCCTTCAGTTTCTCATTCTTCCTTCATTAAAATCCACGGGTTTTACTATAATACTGCGGTAAAAATCACATTTTCACTTATCATTGCATGCCCATTTTCCCAGGGGGGGGGGGGGGTACTTCGGGTCGTTTCATACGGGAATCCTCCGCCCCGACTCTCGACCCCTTATCCTTTGATATACCAAATTTCAGCAAAAAGTTACCCCTTTCATATACCAAAACTTCAACTGAAAATTCGCTTACCAATGAATCGAAAGGCTCATAATATCTGACCAAGTGGGTATATACCATGGAACACACTCCCATAATTGAAGATATTTATATCATAATCAAGAAATCAATATAAGACTACTGAACTTTGAGGACTGAGACTTGAAAATGATGTAGATACTAGCAATAAGTGTACAGATTAAAACCCTATGCAGGTCCACTACACCGCGGTCCCTGTAGACGTTTGTAACTCACCGTTCCCAGCATGCATCGGTTTTCTCTGACTGCACCACAGCATCCCAGGAAAGCAACGATCACTACGAAGGACCCAGCGGCTATCAAGATATTTGCTGATACAGCATATCCACTGTAGCCTAAGAACGAATCAAACTGGCCTGCATCTATCTTGGTCCAAATACCAATACCAAGAACTGCTAGCCCTGATAGCTGAAGGGAAAAGAGAAAGATGGGTTTCCTGTGTAGTTAGTGACTGATTGGGGACTGGGCAGAGAAAAAGAGGTCAACTTGACTGATACGGAATGAAAAATGTCTGCGCATGCTTTGAAATTGTATGTAAATCAGTCCAAAATGTCTATGTAAATTTGACTTTTGAAATTTGGAGGGGCTAATCATTCTTGCTTGCAGCTGAAGAGCTGAATTACGAAGGACGCAGCTCAACGTGGTCGAGTCGAAGGCATACGAAGGCGCCCTTGTATGATTGCACCACAAATGGACTTTACAAAATGCCAAAACTTAAACTAATGGCGCAAACGTTTTTCACTAGTAGCAATCAGAATCAGAAGTCTTTCAAGTCCCCCATCTCCCCTCCCCTATAATAATGAATAACTTGCGTCAACTCTAACGGTCTAGCACGCGCGAGTACCGCTGTTATTTACACATTTCAGATCATACATATACAGCTATTTCAAAAAACGTCGAATACCCTGAACAGCGTATGATTCCAAGACCGAAATGCATTTTGGGTCATGTAATATTGTCTAAAGTAAAATATATAAAAATAATTTATTTTATTTTTTCGTGCATTCCATCTGAATCAATATACTTGCTACATATAGAGAACAAATATAGAGAACAAATATAGAGAACAAATATAGAGAACAAATATAGAGAACAAATCGCTGTATATTTACTTTATATTTACTTACAAATTAATGACACTCACAATGGCCTTTGGCCTTGAAATGCACTATTCAGTATGAAGTATTTTCAGTATTCAACGTTTTTTGAAATCCCGGCGTAACTAATCGATAGAAATCGATCATCGGAAAGCTAATCGATAAATCGATATTAATCGATTGATTTGGCTGATTAGTATCGATTAATATCGATAATCGATGAAAATCTATAGTCGATGAAAACGCTATAACTAATCGATCGTTTACTCGGCTTTCTTGGGCTGATACTGTTCAGGTTTATAGATTCTATTTTTTCCCTTTATTCGTTGGTTGTTAAACTAAGTCATAATCTGATAAAAATAAGATTTATAGCGTTTTAGATGTTGAAATGCAGTTCGACAAATATCTATATAAATCGATTTAATCAATAATCACAGTGAAGCAGCAGATCGATTTTCATAGATTTTCGATAAAAATTGATTAATTATTATCGAAAAGTATTGATTAATATCGATTTTTATCGAGTAATCGATTTATCGATCAGCTACGCCGGGTTGAAATAGATGTATGACCAGTATCAGTTCCTTCCGTGTCAGAATAATTCTGAAGGTGAAACATTAATATGCGTGGAAAACATTAATTGTTTTCTACAGAAAGGCTGTTTTTTTTTGTTTTTTTTTGGCTGTCTGTGTTTTCCTACGGAAATTCTATCCGACCCCTGATTTGAGACACAATCTGTTGAATATGACGTCGTAGTGTTACAAGCTGCAAGTCGGTCATGTACCGATTATGACCATCAATTTAGTTCCAATGTTAGTTCAGAGAATAAATATGATTTTGCTTTCTTGCGGCAGTTGCATGACATTTTCTCGGATTTAACTCATTTATTCCAGCTAAGAATCGTGAAAAAAGAAAAAAAAAATCGTGATTTCAGGATGTTGAAATCGTAATCATAACGTTAACCCTAGCAGGCCTGGGCCTGTTAGAGTAACCTTTGACTCGGTAATGCGTACTATTAATGCCCCTAGTGCTGAGTAACTAATCCTTTTACAAAAAATATATTCTTTTCAAAACACTGAAATCTGGCCAGAGACTTTGATTATTCTTAAATTTTCAATTCTGTCTACAAGGAGTGATTGATAGCAGAAAGATAGTTAAAGATTCTGACATTCAAGGTCAAAAAAGGTTGCCGAATCGAACACAATATATTTTTTTACTAAGAAAGAACTATATCATTGACCCAAATTATGAAAAAGACTATGAATTTCAAAATTTCAAATAACAGCAAACTTAATTAATATTGTCAAAATAGACATAAAAAAATAACAGAATGGGCCATTGGCGTTGAAACACTTGAACCGAGTGACGATTAATGGATGAAGGGTTTTGAAAACCTCGAACAAAACAGAATTATCTCTGAATATTTTTTTACTGTTATTCATTTTTGTAGACTAGTAGTACTTTATTATTGTTTTAGGAATACCTAATTAAGCTTTATTCAAGTTATTTGTAAAATATTCATCCGGTAGTGACACAAAAGAAGAATCGTGTCGTGCGGAAATAACATACTTGTTTAGCCCAACGAGCGAGCTTGTGTACATCCTCTAAGACTGACTAATTTTCCTATTTTCCTTATTTTATCCCCGGCAGAATAGAATTGAACCTCCATATAGTACAAACAATGGCATACTTTTATCTAGGTTGTTAAGCCGCGTTCCCACTCGGCTCAATTATTTAACATTTCTATTGGCGATTCAAATAATGTCACGACATACTGAGGGACTCTTCGTAACATTGTAATTTAATTATGGTACTCTATTTCTTTCCATTTTTTTCCATTAAAAAGATTTCTACTGAAGGAAGAAAACTGGGAGATGTTTTTGAACGGGTTTGTTGATAGCTCGTTCCACGAGGCATCTCCTTTGTTGGACGCCTGTCTCTTTGTTTATCTCTCTACTCAATGCACATGGCATACAGAGTTTACAGTTCGCAAGTTCTGTGCTCAGCTGTAAATTTTCAAGGCTTTTTCTTCGGTTGTTTCGGCAAAAAAAATGATTTCAAGGTCATGAAAAAGATACTAGGACATCTAAGAGCTTTCTGTTGGAAACAAATGCCTTAAGTAACGCTGAAAATCTTGAACAGACACAAAGTTTACAGTGTCTTTGCACTGAAACTCAATATTGATACGGTTAAATCTTTAAAAAATTCTCTTTTCACTGTAAGCAAACAAACCAAAATAAACCTGCCCTTAGTGAAGGACCTTAGTTGAATATTAATCCAGACGATTTTTAAGCAATTCAAAACAGCCAAAACAGCAGAACTAAGTCTGCTAACCAAAATAATGAGTTGTCGTCATGTAATATTGTTAAAATAATTTTGGGTATCATTATATCCCCTAGTAAGCATCGTATTTCTACGCTACGAGTTGTGTTATGATATCCAAAACGTGCTTTAGTCAAAAATATCGATAATTACGGCTCAATGTAGAAGCACTAGCTTTGTTTACCAATGAAATTCAAATATCTTACCCAAAAGAAGAAATTGAAAACGAAGAGCAGATACTTGGCACACTTCACTCCACACATAATTGTAGTTTCTTGCTGTTTTTATCTGCCTGTCCGTCGATGAAGAATTAAATTTCTCGAGCAAAATTTAAGCTGGAATCGTGGAGATTAATAATGATTTCCTGCTGGGGAACTCATCACAGGCTGATTGCAAATGAATGATGGGGAAAATATTGAAAAACAGGTTACAGCTTCCTTACATGGATTCAAGGAAAATAATATATTGTTCTGATGTGTCATGTTGCTATGGATACCTTTGAAAACCGACAATGCCATTGTGTTTTCTTTCAAATTATAATGTTTGTACCATAATTACAAAAATTCAAAAATTGCATATTCAATTTTTTTAGATACATATTTCATATCATCCCCTAAAATTTATAATCTTTTTTTCTTCTTGCTCTCTTTTCCTCTTTTTTTCCGCAGAAAAAACATTGTTTTTCAAAAATTGTTTTGGAAATTTTTCAAACCACAACACAAAATGAAACAGCCATTTTGATGACACATTCAGATATTTCGGTTACTATTTTGATAAATTGCATAATTAAGATTAAGGTGACTTGGAAAAAAATTTTAAACTTTTTTTTAAACTACGATTTTTTAAAGTGAAATTTAATACTAATTCCGAAAATAAAAAGAAAATGGGGTGTCCCGAGCTCGTTTTCGAGATTTAATAGATGTTTACGTGCAAGTTTTTGAAGCAAAAATTGCGTCACTGGGAGTGATCGACATAATCATAAGATAATAGTTCTTTGCGGACTATATAATGCACAAATGACGCCTAATGAATCATTCTACAATGCCACAGGGATATTTTTCAATAAAAGACAAAGATATACATCGATACATCGATATTTTCGTATTTTATTCAGCGGTTTTGTGCGCGCGCACATCGTGGGTTCAAATCGAGCGTTCAAAAGTAGGCAGTCGCCTTAAGGCTGAAAAACCGTGAATTTAAAGCTTATTAGCTTTTCATTTTTTTCTCTATTTTCTTTTAGAAAATTCGTTGCGCACCTCAGTGGAGAACAAACATAATAGATAATTAAAGAGCTGGGAAGTATTCTCGCGAAGGCAACACAATTTAAGATCTCAGTGGCATGGGAATAGAGAAGAAGACAGCATCTGATTCAGTCTCATGTCTCGAAACAGCAGGACATTTTCTCCTATTTAAAAACAGAATTGCTGTAGAAAGTTCAAGTGTTTGAACTTTTTTTGTAACTTTTTGAAGCTGCAGGCTTGTATAACAGGGCATGATACGGAGGATGCAATTTTTCTGCTGAAAAAAATAATCCCCAAAACACACACACAAATACACAACCAAAATATTGCAGGGTTTATCGGCAGCCCATAACAGACTCTGATCGATTTATTTTGGATGGAAATTGAACAGGAAAATACAAAATGAGAAATCTCCCTTGTTCTCCCGACATTATATTGTTACTCAACCAGATTAGCTTTTAAGTTATTTTGAGTAACATTTACTTTTTTTTTTTTTTTTGTATAATAAAACTAAATTGCTTTGTAAATATTTATAACCGAAGTAATAAAAATAATTGTATTGTATTGTATTGTATTGTATTCTCGATGGTATCTGTCAGAACCTACATACTTTAGTGTCAGAGCTTCTAGCTAAGCGTGCGACTAATCAGGGACAAGGTGCACATTTTTTTGTATTTTTGTATTTCATTGCTATCCTCGCATCCAAGATAATTTTGAAAGGGTCTGTATCATTGAAGTCGTCGATCAACTTCATCTTCTTCTTCCTCGTCGATCATGATTATAATTCATGTCATGTGCTATTTTCCGACCTATTCTCCAACTGAATGTGTCACTGACCCGGTCCCAGATTCCTCTGGGAAGGTACGGGATATGGTAAACTTTAATTCATTCTGACTCGTAGCCAGAGCTTCCTCATAACGAAAATCAGAATTTAAAAGCTCTGGGAAACTCTAAAAACTATGAATTTTATTGGCTGTTGAAAATAACTAAGCTAGGAGCTCTGATTGGCCAATAGGATAAACAAACATACCAACGGGAACTGAACCGAAGCAAGTCAAATATTGACTAGAACGGTTACATATCTTCGAATCTCGAATCAAATTCTATTCCCACATGTCGAAAATATAAACGTTTGCAAAGAGTAGACATAAACAAGCCGTTAGAAAGGTTGAGCCGGCATTTTATAGTCAGCGATCCTAAGATAGAGCATGCGCTCTGTCGACTTGGTCACTGACAAGAGTCTGGCTTCCGATCAGTAGGATTTCCCAGAGCCTCCGATTTTCGTTATGAGGAGGCTCTGGGTACGAGAATAAAGGTTAAGGGAGCAAAGGGCCAAGGGCAGGGAGGGGTAGCACTCATCTTAGTGTTTGGACCAAGCGTCCACTTGTCATAATGAAAAAAGTGTTGCGTTACCTTGTAAGCATGCTCTATTGCCTTGATGAATATTGATCCAAACACGCCACCGTTCATACTACAAAGAATTTTCCTTCGATGACCGTTTCACCTCGAACACGCCAACGATATTTCTTGCTGTTCAAAACGGTTTACGGCGAATATTCCTACCTCCAATACTGACTACATTCATTGGGTGCGATACTACGTTTTCGACTCCCACACCAGCTTCTAACATAAAAAGGTATAAACAATAACAGCATTAATCTTAATTGCACAAATATCACCATAGTACAAATATTAAGCAAACACAAAAGCAAAAATACAATCTCTTATTTTCTCTTCTAGGCTATTCCTTCTCCTTCGACTTTATTCCTTCTTTATCACTTTATAACGACATTTTTTTAGGATTAGCTCAGACGTTTTGCTTGGGGCTAATTGCAAGAAGTCAAGTTTTTTAACACTCACTTCAAACGAGAGCATATCTTTTTGGTGTTTTAAGCGAAATAATATGTCTAGATTTATTTAACACACGATATATTTGCAAATGCAAAATTTTAAGTAAGCTTTAGTCAACATAGAGAACATGCAATGAAGATAGATCAGAACGATGCTGAATATAATTGAATCATATTGAACCACTGACTCGACGAGTAGTGAAGCCAAGCTTAAGATTTATATCAGTTTTTTATATTAGTTTTCCAAGCAAAACCAATAATATTGAATAAATTCATTGCAGACTACAGTCTCAAACGACAACCATTGTTTTTCTTAAAAAATGCAAAATATGTCACGCGAATGTGAGTGTGACTTCGACAGCCATTTTGATTTAAATTTTGAATCTCTTTTTGAACGTAATTATGATACATTGACCCCACCATGTTTACCTTATGACCATTTTGTGGTCTGACTCTGTTTATGTTATTAGATTTATAATCCAAAGTACAGCTCGTTAATCAAAGAGTGGTCGGATAAGAAATGCTTCATTGCTGTATTATTAACCACATTTACCTTGAATCTTTTCGATTGACTCCTTCGACACTACTCTGGATTTAAGAAAACTTTAAAACGTCAAAACCAAACATATTTCGCTGGATCGAACCTCTTCAGTGGTAGGATATGTTAATCTTAATTTTAGCTTTAGTTTAAATGCTTTGCTATAGAATATCTGACGTATATCTTATATTTAACACATCTTATTTCAGAGCCCAATATCTTGAATTTATGTTGAATTTATCGTCGAAAAAGTCCTTAATTTTTACAGCTTTACAGCTATAATGTCAAATGTCTACAGCTCCGCCCTGGCTGTACGTATCTTGGTTAAAAAATTTTTTATCACAATTCAAGGTTTTCTTCCATATATTTATCATTTATGAATGAGATAGAGAGAACTGACATTGGGCTACCTGTGATGACATCACGATTGACAAAACCCTACCTATCCCCTTCCCCGAAGAAATTTCAGTTGGGGCTGCGTGACTATGGTACCAAAACCCAGCTTTCAGTTTTTTGCTCATGGTATTTTTCCATTAACCAACTGTAATCATTCAAATCTTTACAGTGGCGTAGGGAGGGCATGCATTTTTACTGTTTTTACATTTTTATTTGCGTCGGCGATATTGTCAGTTTTTTTCCCATTCGGCGTGCCCCCCCCCCCCCCCCTCAGTTCCTTGGTGCTCGCTACGCCCCTGAATCTTTATCATTCCCGTACATGGGTACAGACCAGCACATCTAAAAGCCACATTCCCCTAACCAACGATGCATTTTGTTTTTGTCATTGACATATCAAATCTTAGGGAAGCTTTGCTTGAATAACATTACTTTACAGGGCGCGTGATCATTGCTCGTGTTACATAAATACTCGGTCACGCCATCGTCACGGTCACGGCACGGTTCATTTATAATATTCTAGTTATTATGCTGTTAGGTTTTCAAAGTCATATGAAATGTGCTCTTTATATGAAGTTATCTGTCTAGTATAATTTCTATCATCATCATCATCATCATTATGATAATGATGATGATGATGACGACGACGACGACGATGATGATTAGTATGGTATCTTTATTTTTTTCCTCTGTCGTTTTCAATTACAATAACAAGCGGGTCGTGCCTCGGCTTTGTTACTGAATATATAAATATTGCTAATTAGAGTCCTTTCTTAGGTTGAATATTATTATTATTATTATTATTATTATTATTATTATTATTATTATTATTATTATTATTATTATTATTATTAGGTAAATCTTGGTCAGCTAGCATGGCTGTTGAAGGCTCTGCCAAGTTCATCAAATTTCTAGTCCTAGGATTCAACCTGCTATTTTTCGTAAGTATAGTATGTGCAGTATGTGCAGTAGCACTCTGTTTAGGGCCAGCCGTACCTACTCACAGTGGTCAAGCAGAGATATAATCTGGGGGAGGGGGGGGGGGGTGAAGGGGAGGGTGATACTCTTATAGGGGTGAGGTTAAATATATATATTTTCATATTACTAGAACCAATTTAAACTACATGCAATAGCTAGGAGTTGGGATACTCGGCCGGAGGGGGGGGGGGGGGGGGTAATCCCTATAATGGGCTATACGGGGATGCTTCGCCCGAAATTGGTACCTTTTTCAGGCCGCAGGTATAGATAAGGGGTTGGAATTTGTGAGTTTTGGTATAAAAAAGGGTCGGTATATGAATATATATGAATATGAGGTATATACGAGGGGTACCTTTTCGCTGAAATTTGGTATATATACTAGTTATACAATGGTTTCGAGTGGCATACTGTGGAATATCCCACAAGTCACTTGTAGTTTCTAGTATACACACGAGCCTTTAGGCGAGTGTGTATACAAAGAAAATACAAGTGACGAGTGGTATATCCACGGTATGCCACGAGAAACCATTGTATAACCATTTTATCCCACACCATATAAAATACAAATGCGTATATTCAACGCGCAGTGCATGATGGGCAGGAAGAGTGAAATACCGACGAATATACAACGGCTTTCCTGCTTTCTGATTGGCTGTATTTTCTATGGTGTGGGATAAAAAAGGGTTTCAAGGGGTGGCAAGTCCAGGCGGCGCATCTCCGTATGAAACTTCCCGAAGTACCCGCCCCCTGGGATATATACCCGGTGCCTATCTGTTCTAGAAGTATAATCCTGGGTTAATGTATAGAGAGATGTGGTTAGAAATCTCCAGAACTTCAATCCATGTATGCTTTACAGTACAGCGCATTCCTGGTAGTGGATTACTAATTCAATAAACCTTTACTTTGTAAACTGCACATTGCAAACCATGCCAGCCTCTGGCTGAAAGTAAACCTTCATGAAATAAAGCTTTTATTATTATTATTATTTCAATAAAAAATTTAGCGATAGAAAACGTTTTTTAAAAAACATTTTAATAAAAGACGACGTTTCGACGTTTGCTTAACGTCATTATCAAGCCTAAAATGAATTGAAAATTACATGATACATGTATAAGAAATAGAACAATGAAACTAATTTACAAATATGTGTATAAAAAATATGTACAAACAAGAAAAGAATAATAAGAATAGCTATGTTAAACAAAGAAATAAAAATGATAAAATTAAATTAAGTAAAAAGTTTAGCATTAATTGAGTCGCTTTGCACGTTCAAAGTTGGCTTAATTGTTCTTATAAATAACATTTCATAAATAAGACAATTAAATTTGTTACTACATTTCTTCAAAACAGTGAAATGTTCGTTCTTAGGTCCCTGGAGGATGCCATGATGTTCCTTCAAATGTTTGCCAATAGAGGAGTACTTATGTTCATTAATACGTTGAAAGAGGTGTCGGGTTGACATACCAACATAATCTGAATCGCACAGATCACACTTAAATTGATAAACAACGCAATTTTGATTGATAAGATTAGGTTTCCTCTCTTTGGGCTTTAAGACATTTTCGATCTTTTTGTTCGTAAAGATAGGCTGAATTGTTACTTCAATCTTGTTACTAAGATCTTTGAATTGCTTTCTAACAGCATTGGCAGATTTCTGATCCTTAAAGGGAATTGGAATGCGTACTATCTTGTCAGGATCTTTACCACTAGCTGCTATTGATTCTTTGTTGTTAAAATTCATGATGGTATTGTTTATAAGGTTAATTGGATAACCAAGGTGTAGAAAAATAGAACGTAGCTTTTGACATTCATCTTTAAAGAACTAATCAGTTGATGACAGAGCTTTAGCTCGATGTAGCATCGTCTTAATTAAAGACTCCTTGTATCGCTCATCAACATGGCTTTGGTAATGGAGAAGTAAGCCATCGTCGGTAGGTTTGCGATAAACTCGTGTTTCAAGCTTAGTCCCATTTTTGATGATTTCAAAACCAATAAACTTAATTTAATTTTTAATTGTCTTATTTATGAAATGTTATTTATAAGAACAATTAAGCCAACTTTGAACGTGCAAAGCGACTCAATTAATGCTAAACTTTTTACTTAATTTAATTTTATTATTTTTATTTCTTTGTTTAACATAGCTATTCTTATTATTCTTTTCTTGTTTGTACATATTTTTTATACACATATTTGTAAATTAGTTTCATTGTTCTATTTCTTATATATGTATCATGTAATTTTCAATTCATTTTAGGCTTGATAATGACGTTAAGCAAACGTCGAAACGTCGTCTTTTATTAAAATGTTTTTAAAAAAAAGTTTTCTATCGCTAAATTTTTTATTGAAATTATATAGTAAGCCACTATTAATTCGTATTATCATTATTATTAGTATTATTATTATTGTAATTATTTTTATTTCAATTATTCATCATTATTATAATATTATTCATCATTATCATTATTATTATTATTATTATTATTATTAAATTAAAAAAAATATTATTATCATTCTTATTATTACATTTTTAATTTACATTATATATATATATATTTTTTTTTTAAAGATTGAACTTATCGCTAAAGCATAAGGTTTTGATGAAACTAGTGGTATATTTTCGCCAAGGACTCCTAACCTCGTTTTGATGTTTATCAGTACTGTTTCTTTTGCTACTTTTAGAGATACGAATATAGTTATAAATTTGTCTTTATTATTTATTATCATCATCATCATCATCATCATCATCATCATCATCATCATTATTACTATTATTATTATTATTATTATTATTATTATTATTATTATTATTATTATTATTATTATTATCATTATTTGGAACGAATGGTGGTATGGGTACAGAGTGTCAAATGTTTCTAAAGGCGCTGGCAGAGAAGATTTCAAGGAAAACGAACGAGCCATATGCAGAAACAATCACATACATAAGAACAAAACTATCCTTTGAAATACTTAGATCCATTAATCTATGTGTACGTGGGTCACGAGTTCCTTTTTATAAGAACAATGACTTTTTATTTGATTTTAAACTTAATGTAAATACAACAGAAATCAATTGATTTACTTTTAAATATTTTTCTTCTTAATAATTTTTTACATATTTTATAATTTTTTGTTTTTTAGATCCTTTAATATCGCTCGTTTTAACATTATGATTAATTATTGCTATTATTGTCTTCTTTATTATTGTTATTATAATTATTGTGAAATAAAGTTATTATCTAATTATTATCATTACTATAATTATTATTATTATTATTATTATTATTATTTACGTTGGTCGTAATGTTTCCCATTTCTGATCACGTGATCATGATCATGCATATTCATGTGTCTTCTCATGCACAACCGTTAGACAAAGAAATGATACTCAAGGGAATGACATGTGGTCTGAAATGGGAGAACATTACACCAAAGCTAAAGAGGGATACTTTCTTTGTTATTTCATCCAATCACAAGCTTCGCTCTATCGGAAGTGGATAACCAATGAAATTTCTCTCCCGTGTAGTTTTTAGGGATATGTCTCTTGGCTATAGGAGCCTTGGGAGAAGCCACTATTGGACCATATGCCCAGTTGTCAAGTGTTAACTATGTCACAGGTCCACGTGTACTCATGGCCCTCGGTATAGCGATTGCTGTCGTTGCCTTCTTTGGCTGTTGTGGAGCCATGAGAGAAAACAAGAGCATGCTTACTGTGGTGAGATGTTTTCAAGTCATTTATTAAAATATAGATGGAAATATTTATCACAATTGTCCATCCATACATCTATCCATCCATCCATTCATAAATCCGTCCAACCCATCCACATCCATCCATCCATCCATCCATCCATCCATCCATCCATCCATCCATCCATCCATCCATCCATCCATCCATCCATCCATCCATCCATCCATCCATCCATCCATCCATCCATCCATCCATCCATCCATCCATCCATCCATCCATCCATCCATCCATCCATCCATCCATCCATCCATCCATCCATCCATCCATCCATCCATCCATCCATCCATCCATCCATCCATCCATCCATCCATCCATCCATCCATCCATCCATCCATCCATCCATCCATCCATCCATCCATCCATCCATCCATCCATCCATCCATCCATCCATCCATCCATCCATCCATCCATCCATCCATCCATCCATCCATCCATCCATCCATAAATCCGTCCAACCCATCCACATCCCTCCATCCACATCCCTCCATCCATCCATCCATCCATCCCTCCCTCCCCCAATCCATCCATCCATCCATCCATCCATCCATCCATCCATCCATCCATCCATCTGACTGATTAAGGGTTTTTCATACGCAGTTCTTCATGATGCTGTTAGTGCTGCTGCTACTTGAGATCACTGCTGCTGTGTTTGCATTCCAAAACAAAGACAAGGTAAGGAAGAAAATCGTATACTACATCCCACTTTCAAAAAACGCAAAGAGGAAAGAGGAAAGAGGAAAGAGGAAAGAGGAAAGAGCTTTTCAGCATGACTTAATGATCATTCGAATGACAAACGACGTTTGGGTCCAAATTAAAAGTTAGTTTTCAAGTCCTAAAAAGGGAATTTGCTTTTCAGATCAAAAAAGAGCTGGATAAAGACATCAGAAAGAACATCGTGGATTATCCAAAAGACAATCTTAAAGCAGTCGATGATTTACAAAGAGAAGTAAGTAGATCTTATAGTAACGTCTCAATTACAGTGAGGACACTCGAACCATAAACACTTGATATTTTTATATTTTTCATTTTATGAGGCTTTCTACTGCTTCAAACCTTCTGAAAATGAAGCACTGAACTCAAATAATCTTATTGTTCAAAATAAATCACATTTCCAATCGATTCACACGAGGAATAAAGGAGAAAAAAAGTATGAAAAAACCTCAAAGTGTTCATGGTTCGAGTGTCCTCACTGTAAGGCCTGTGGAGCACCCAAAAAAATTATAAAGTCCAAGTCACGTAAATTGAGAAGCACAGCTGGTGTGCGCTGCTTATGCGCCGATTACCAACTCTGGGGTCATGGATTCGATCCTCGAACTTGTTATCATGTGAGTAAAGTTGCTTGTTGCTTCTTTCCAGACCAGTCCTGTTCTTCGACTGTTTCTATGAAATATCCGGGTTCTCTGATTTTCCTCTATTATGCTCTCGGCCAATAAGAGGCAAGATCATACACCCTATGCATAAGGGCGTGGCCATGGAAATACCTTAGTTCATCAGTTATTGAAAAAACCATTGCTTTCATTGTAAAGAGTATATCGATTTTAGTAATTTCAGCCTACTAACATTAAATGATAAAAAGCTACAGCTGTTTGAAATTAGAAAGATTTGTATGGAAACAACAACCAAGGCCTGACCAGCCTCGTTTTCATGTTTTTGGCACATTTCAAATGCTTATAACTCTGCAGTGATTTAATATATAACAACAGAACTCTACCAAATTACTAATTTAGACATGCTCTTTCTTGTAATCAAAATATATTTTTGAAATCATTGATGATTCATGGTGCTCGTTCCCAGTCTTTACTCTTTATGCATAGGGTGTATGTAATTAATAGATATCATGTTGTTGCAGTTGAAGTGTTGCGGCGCAGACGGACCCAAAGACTGGTTAACCAATGCTGATTACAAAAAGAACAATGACACTACATCTGTACCAGACTCCTGCTGTAAGCCAGAGTACAAAGGTCAAGACTGCGGCAGAGGACAGCTGGTTAGCCAAACCAACATATATACAACTGTAAGTAGCGACGAATACCGACCTGTACTTTCCCTGCTAGCAGATCTAGAGTCTATTTTCCTTTAATTGGTATAATTCGGGAAAACAAATAGACTCTGCTAATGTAGAACGTTATATTTGTGACACATGCTTGTGGTATCTTAGCAACGCTGTCAAAAAAACAAACATGATTGTGACAGCCACCACGTCAAATTACATTTGTTCATGCGCATTATGTGTAATCCCGTTAAAAACCGGTTTTAATACTAGTTTTGTTCATCCACCATCGTGGACGGCGGTATATCAAAAGAAACGTCGGCAGAGTCTATTGCCTCTTATGGCGAACGATAAAGAAATTCCCGTGTGAAAATGGCTGTCTAGTCAAGGGAATTTCCTTATCGTTCGCCATCGGAATGAACTCGGCCCGTCGTAAATTTGATTGACGGAAGCCAAAACACCAGACGCCTGGTCAAAATACCAGTCAGTAAGTCGCAGAAATATGAAAAGAGCTGTAACCAAGTTGTTCATATACACCGAAGTTGGTTGTCACACCAGAAAAAAAACATGTCACAGGCACGCCCTAAAACATCTAGGACTCTGCTGACAAAGGTCAACGTTTTAGTCTGCATTCCTTTCTCCACGGGTCGGCATCCTTTTGATCATTTTCTTCTCTACAACTCATCAAAAGGATGCCGACCCGTGGAGAAAGGAATGCAGACTAAAACCTTGATGTTTGTCAGTGGAGTGACATGTTTTTCTTGCGTAACAACCCACTTCGGTGACATTGGTAGTAAAGGTATCGAATGAGTGTTTTATATTAGTTATGATTTCCCATTGCAGGGCTGCTATAAAGCACTAAAGCAAAAGATTGATGATATTCTGGTTCCCACTGGTGCCTTGGCCATGACAGTACTTTTCATACAGGTCTGTGCTATCCACATCTAAATGATTGAATACTTTCTATACTAACTTGCATAATATGCATGCCTTTTTAAGGCCCATTCACACATTTATGGCGATTTGAGGTGCTATTTTTATGGCGATTTGAGGTGCGATTTTTGCGGTGATTTGAGGTGCGATTTTTATGGCGATTCGAGGTGCGAATTTACGGTGATTTTATGTGCGCCGGACTTTTACGGCGACGGGAAATCGCGCGTGTGAACTTTTGGAACTTTTAGATTTTGGAATTTCGCTTTATCGCAGGTGTTTTGATCATGTTCAAATTGAACTGCGGTTTAGCTGCGATTTTCTGTCGCCGTACCTCAAAATCGCACCTTAAAATCGCCATAAAAATCGCCTTTACAGTTCAATTCAGTGACCACGAATAACTGTTCCAAGTCGAGGTTGGAGTTGCCGCGTAGGATGAATTATAGTTTTGCTATGCGCAGCAACTCCAATCTCGACTTGGAACTATTCTTTGTGGTCACTGGGACGGAACTGTAAAAAGATATATTTCCTTGCCACTTTGATTTGCATATTCCTATATGCATTTTCACTGACGTCTATCTTCTCTTTCTGTATTTCTATCTTCCTTGTTAGCTTCCTTTGATGTCTTACGATTTTGTGATGATTATTATTTTTCTTTCGTTTTTTTCCTCCAGATACTTGGAATGTCATTTGCCATAGTTCTTATTTGCCGCATGTAACTTCAAGAAGTAATAACAAGGGAAAATATCGTTTTAGTCAATATAATCATTAAAGCGCGACGCGCAAAAGTATGAAAACTTTTAATACTTGCATATACGGGAGTTGTGCTGCCAAATGAGCTTTTACACGCCTTATTTGATAAAACTAGTAAGAGATCTTCGCATTAAATTTGTCAGGTTAACTTCCCGTGCCCGTGCATAAAATTATGCGAAAACATTAAATGTGATCACACTGTTTGAGCTGTAACCTAAACTTTTCACGTTTAAATTACTGATCCTTCGCTAGCAAAACAATTTTACAAAATGACGTTTGGTGTCGAAAAAAATGGATTTCCTTGCAGATAACTTAATAGCAAACCATTGATAAAAATGTAAAGCACAGGAAAAAAACTTGATCTTATACCGGCTACTGTCCTGAAAGACTGCTTCATTGTATTATTGCCTGTCTTAACCAAAATTGTGAACTTGTCTCTGTCCACTGGTCTTATGCCTGATACTATGAAGATTGCTGCTCTATTGCCTACATTAAAGAAATTAAAGTTATAGTCAGCGATCCTGAGATAAGAAGTAAGGCCATGTGGGATAGGCTCAGAGATAATAATATGCGTAATGGATAAGTTGCGAGCCTTAAGACTGAAGAAGATTGCCGTTAGGCCTTTTAGATCCTGAGATAGAACATGCGCTCTGACGACCTGGTCGAAAGATTCTGGCTTCTGGAACCGGTTGTACGAAGCTTCGTTAAAGTTATCCACCGGATAAGAGTTATCTAGTGTATAGAATTTGTACAGGTTTTATCCGCTGGATAAGGATTTATCAGGTGGATAGCGCTATTCAGGCTTCGCACAACCGGCTCCTGGTTAGAAGGGTTTCCCAGAGCCTACGATTTGATTAATGAGTAGGATCTGGGAACGAGGATGAGCCCATAAATGTCGTTCCAATGGACAATAGAGAAAAACGTTTGCGCATGCGTGCCTTTCCGCACGCTTTCAAAGAATTTACAAGAGTTTTAGTGAGAAAATAAATGCTTGTTTTCTCCGAGTATACAAAACATTTCGTGGGTATACTTTTGTGGGACAAAGATACTGGATAAATAGAGACAATATGAAAGAATTCGCCTTAAGTTTCAAGAACTGACTTTAAGTTGTGGCATTTTGTAAAGTCTATTCAGCCAAGTGTGAAAGTCAAATTTTGACTAATTTGCATACGGACTTTGAGCATGGGCAGACGTTTTTCACGCGTGTCGTTCCAATCATCTTTCCTCGCTCTCTGCACATTGTTAATGAATAAATTCATGATCAAACCGCCTGAAACATTCATGTATTGCTGAATATATTAAAATTGATGCAGAAGCTTTCAAACGAAACCTAGTTACTATATTTATCCACCAATAGGGATCCAATGTCTTTTGTCTGGCCGGGTTAAGATTGAATTAATAATATATTTTATAAGGCGTGCCTGATCGGGTGTTGTTTTACTTTCTGCTGTTCGTGGTTCTGAATAATCTCTACTTAGTTGGATAGCAGGTAAGCCACAGTATTTCTTAATCTCCAATTGATCCACTTCTTGCTTGAAAAGCGTAATTTCTCACCAGACCTATTGACTTGGACCCCTGCAAGTTTTGTATTCAAATCTAATACTCATAGATAGACCTTTTTGAATAGTATTAAGAATACTTATAATATTAGCTATTATCAAACAATAGTTGTATTGTATTTTACCCTAGGGAAATTTTGCTAATGTCCTGAGCGCGTTTTCATTCTGTTTGAGAAAGTTTTAGAGATCGAAGTAGCTTTAGAAAGGAAAGCAACAGTTAGTTCGTCAGCTCATCTGCACGCAACGAGTGACGAATCTTTGGCGCCCAAACTAGATTATATAAACATGATTATTATGTCGATCTTCGATCTTCGATCTTCCAAATCTATAGGAAAACAATTGATTGCAAAAGATTAAATATGATTTACTCAAAACCTTATGAATTCTACATTCATTCAATTCAATGCTTATCATATTCTTGAAATTACTCACACACTCTTTGTTAAGCATCGATTGATATTCGCTTTTATGTCTAATTTTACCTTCTCAAAAACTCAACCCACACGATGCCTTGTTCAGAGGCCATTATATTTCAACTTCTGATTATCTTCATCGATTTTGAATGCCAAATCTTGATATAAAACTAAATATAAAACGACAATTCATTCAGAAATGAGTAAAATTAAACAGTATCATTAATTGTATTTACACTTCGCTAAAACATGTGTAGTAGCACCGTGGAAAGGAGTTTTTTAAATGTGCAAGTTACTAAAAATGGCTGCAACTTAGCACAGAAATAGTCATATACAAAAATTACTTCATAATATTTATCTTAACGACTCCGAAAACAAATTGAATATAATATATGCTGCAAATGAAAATTCAAACACGTGGAAAGAGTGCATCTTATTATCATAATATATTAAATTTGTAATTCTTAGACAAATGGATATATTTGTGCATCCAAATACCTTATACCAGCTTACCTGAATGGAGCTATAGTCTAAACTAATTTACAGAAATTTCTGCCTTTGCATAACAGATTCGACTTATTATCTTTGCAAATGTAAATAGTAATTATATATTTAAGAGATTTGATTCAAAAAATATAATTTCAATGAAATGCCCTCAAAAATGTTGACAATGATAAAAGTGCTTGTGGAAATATACTGACAGGATTTTGCACCTGGATATATTTACTGAAATTTCTGGCTTTGTATAATAGATTCGACTGCCAGTATCATCTTTGAAAATGTAAATAATAATTAGTTTTTTAAGAGAGCAGACATCACTAAGAGATTTGATTTAAAAAAAAAATCATTTCAATTAATGTCCTCAAAAATGTTGTAAAATGATAAAAAGTGCTTGTGCAAATATAAAACAGGTTTTTTTTCACTTGGATTTAGAATTAAACACGTTTGTTTTTTTCTACCCGGGTCTAAGCACACGTCATTAGTCGGAATTGAAAAGCAAAGTTAGATCTAGTTCAATGCAGATTTGCATGATACCATGTTAATGGTTGGAGTACGTACGTTAGAGATCATGTCAACCGTTGAAAAGGACGCTGTGTTGGTCAATGATGCATTAATAGCACAATATGAATATTTAATATGTCAAGGACGGGTTCGTAAACCTTGCATGTTTTTAAGAGCTTTTTTTATTAGATTGGAGTACTTGTAAGTGAAAATGAAAATCTTAGTGGTTACGTCATTGTTGTAGGTAGTGTCTTTCGTCGGCATCGTCTGGCGACTTTTTCTGAACTTTTGTTTTGAGATTTTAAACATATTGGATGTAAGAATCTTTGGATCAATAAATGGGCCTTCACAATGGCGAACGGATGGATGGATGGAGGGATTGATTGATGGATGGATGGATGGATGCAATGATGGGTGGATGGATAGATGAATGAATAGATCGATGGCCATGGATGGATGGATGGATGAATGGGTGGAAGGAAGACCTTTGATAATTGAAAGCCTGGAAGTGTTGAAAAAGAAAATGAGGTTTAAGTTTTTTCACTGCATGTCAGTGAATTTTCACCTGCTTTTAAAGATCGATATCTAATCACGACAGCATCATTCCCCAATCCAAATGGTGGTTTCCATGACAATGATGTCGGTTCAGCCAGGTGTTAGCTAGTATGGCTACATATATGTTAAAAAGGAAACAAAAGAAGGAAACACAGAGAAAAAGGGAAAACCTCATTCACATAAAAGAGATCAATCTTAGACCTTTTGACCAAACCCGCTACGTAGCACCACAGGAACCCCAACACGCTAAATTCCATATCTTGTAAGCTCACTATCATCGTCAACAATACATACAGCTATTTCAAAAAAGGTTGGTGAAGGTTTTGTTGCTTGTTATTTGCTTGTTTCATGCTGCTTACCAAGCTTGTAATGTTTTATTTTCATATGTAAATAATGTGAACACAGAAGAAAATATGCTGGAAAAAACAGCAGACAAACTTTGGGAAAATTCCATATTGTTTATATGGCCTTTCGTTGTTGGATTCACATCACCCATATAGAGGCTTTGCACCATCACGTGATGGCAGCCATGGCAGGAGGCAGGAATAATTGAATCTGATCTAATATGATTTACATGAGAAAGAATTCAGTTTCCCAGGGGGAAAGACTCTATTGTTCCTGCCTCCTGTCATGGCTGCCATCACGTTCAAAGGTTCAAAGGTTCAAAGGTTCAAAGGTTTTTATTTACCACATATACACTAAATACAAATCCACAGTGAAAAACGGAAATAAATAGGTGGAGGGTGCAAGAGAGACAACCCAAAGGGTTAAACAAGGTACTCTTGCACCCAGGACTAATTAACAAATAGTATGAAGCGTGGAGATTGCATAAGGCAATCATGCTCTATAAACAAAGGAGGTTTTCGTGATTGATACATACAAGTCATACTATATTACAAGTTTACGATTCAATTAATTTTTTGGGTTATATTTATAAAGAAAGAAGTGAGGTTTTCATTTTTTTCTTAAAAATAGTAAGGGATGAAGAATTCTTTATTTCTAGGGGAATGTCATTCCAGTTTCTAACTGCTGCATACTGCACACCAAATTGACCATAATTCAAATTTTTACATGGTGGTGCAAAGCCTCTATACTGGACTTCGGGCTTGATATGCAACATGCAACAAGCAACTATACCTTCACTAAGCTTTTTTTGAAATAGCTGAATACTGGTTGTACATGCTTGAACGCTTATTTTCTTTTTAGATTCATCATGGCAAACCCCCTACGATGCTTGGTTCTTTTCTTCAACTTTTTGTTCTTTGTAAGTTTTTACGTATATGACTGTTTGCACTGGCTTCGTCTTTAGCTGAGTCGTTTGCTGAGCTGCCCCTAAAAGTGTTTATTGGCAACAGGGGCGGATCCAGGGGGGGGGGGGGGGGGGGGTGGATTGGGTGGCTAGCCATCCCCCTCTTTGCAGGGCTTAAAACAGGAAAAATAGGTGCACGTACAGTGGAACCTCTATCTTACAGACATTCAAGGGCTGGGGGAAAGTCCGTATTATATCTAGAGGTGTCAGAGATATCGAGTTATTTTTACAAATAATAAATGTATGATATGAATTTTGCATTGCCTGGACCTAAAGAGTTGTCCGCAACCCTAGACCTATCCTTTTAATATTTTTTAGAGTTAGCCACCCCCCTTTGTAAAATCCTGGATCCGCCCCTGGGCAATCTGGAGATCTAGAGGTTGACTCCTGGCTAGGATTAAACTGATGACTCTCAAAAAATAGTTTTTCAAATTGACTTTTGTCTTGACGAGCTGAAGTGTCCCTTGGGCTCAAAAGGACTTCTTTTGCCACCATCTACGCCACATTACACAAAAGATTTACATTTTCAACGCTTTCCTTTCCAGGTTTTTGGCTTGATTCTTCTTGGGGTCGGAATATGGGGCGAGCTGACGATGGGTGATTACTTTGAGCTGACGATTATGGATAATTATGGGATCAATACTGGACCTCGTCTGCTGATTGCTGTGGGGGCCATTATCACTATTGTGTCGTTCTTCGGCTGCTGTGGAGCTTGGAAAGAGAACAGATGCATGTTAATCATTGTAAGTACACACTTGTAACATAAGTGATTTTATCTTATGCAATAAAGACCTACTATTATTATTATCATCATCATCATCATCATCATCATTATCATCATCATTATCATCATCATCATCATTATCATTATCATTATCATTATCATCATTATCATCATCATCATCATCATCATCATCATCATTATCATCATCATCATCATCATCATTATCATCATCATCATCATCATTATCATTATCATAATCATCATTATCATCATCATCATCATTATTATCATCATCATCATCATCATCATCATTATCATCATCATCATCATTATCATCATCATCATCACCATCATCATCATCATAATCATCATTATCATCATCATCATCATCAATCATCATCATCATCATTATCATCATCATAATCATCATTATCATCATCATCATCATCATCATTATCATCATCATCATCATTATCATTATCATCATCATCATTATCATCTTCATCATCATCATCATCATCATTATCATCATCATCATCATCATTATCATTATCATCATCATCATCATCATCATCATTATCATCATCATTATCATCATCATCATTATCATCATCATTATCATCATCATTATTATCATCATTATCATCATTATCATCATCATCATCATTATCATCATCATCATCATCATTATCATCATCATTATCATTATTATCATCATTATCATTATTATCATCATCATCATTATTATCATTATTATCATTATTATTATTTATTTATTTTCAATTTGCTTAACGTTTTGCTTACAAAATTCTTAGCTTACCGAGTCCAATCCATGAACCTTGGGAAAACTAGAATGTATTCACTAATTTATATAAAAATTGAAAGCGGATTGAATAAAAAAAATCAATTCATCATAAGAGTTCTCCTGATGATGTGAGCAGTTCCTAGTAGGACAATCTTCTGTATTTCTGTTATTATTATTATTATTATTATTATTTTATTTTAACCTCAGAAAAAATTTTTTTTTACATAATATGATTTTTCCCTGGTAAAATTACTAGTCGGGTCTTTTCCCAAGACCTAAGACTTCAAACTGACATTTCAAAACCTAACCGAAACCTTTAACCTATCGTTACAATGCTGCTTGACGTTTTCTTTTTCTTTCTTTTATCCCCCCCCCCCTTTTTTTTTTTTTTTTCCTTAAAGTTCCAAGACTTTCCTTAATATTCTGGCAGTTCCTAAAATTGCGGATTTCTGAAGTGTTGTTATCCTGTTACTTATGTCTAACATAGTTACATATTCCTTCAGTCTCTTTGACACTGAGCCTAAACTTCCCACTACTACTGGTACTACTTTGACCTTTGTTTTCCATATCTTTTTTAGTTCTCTGGCAAGGTCCTGGTATTTTTCTATCTTCTCAAGCTCTTTGATTTCAATCCTTCTGTCAGCAGGCACAGCTACATCGATAATCCAGGTTTTGTTCAATTCCTTCTCAACCAGAACTATATCCGGACGCCTAGCCTGGATTATCCTATCTGTCTGGATGGTAAAGTCCCACAGCAACTTCACTTCATGGTTCTCCATTACACTATCGGGATCATGTTCATACCATTTGTCACAACATGGTAATCCATATTTCTTGCAAAGTTCCCAGTGCAGTAGTCCAGCAAGTGTGTCGTGCCGACGCTTGTACTCTATCTGTGCAAGTTTACTGCAGGCACAAATAATATGTTCTACAGTTTCCTCACATGTGCCACACATTCTGCACTTTTCAGACACTTCTTGATTTTCGATTTTAGCCTTTATTGCGTTAGTTCTTATAGCTTGGTCTTGAGCAGCAATGATTAGCCCTTCAGTTTCTCTCTTCAGATCACCGAGTCTCAGCCAATTCCACGTCTCCTTATCAGCCACATCCTTGATTTGCTGATGGTACTGCCTCTGTAGGGGTTTCGTCATTATTTCTTCCCACCTTTGGTCTCTCTTTCTTTCCTTGTAATCCTTTGGTTGTTCCGCTGGTGCATGTTTTCCTATTTTACAAGCTGCAATCAACAACCTTTCTTGGCTGTTCTTAATATACTGTGCGAGGCTTCCTTCTTCCATTCTGATACAGTCTTCAATACTGATAAGGCCACGCCCTCCCTCAGTTCTTGGTAAATAGATACGGTTGACACAAGACCTGGGATGAAGAGCTCCATACATGCATAACAACTTTCTAGTTTTTCGATCCATTTCTTGCAGATCATTCTTGGTCCAATTGACTATTCCTCCGCTGTAGCGAATCGATGATACAGCCCACGTATTGATTGCTTTCATGAGGTTACCTCCATTCAGCTTCGACTTAAGGAGTTTTCTCAGCCTTCTCTTATATTCAACTCGTAGCTTTTCCTTCATTTCTAAATGTAGGACATCATCAGCTTCCAGTACGCCCAAGTACTTATAACAATCATCATTTTCTTCTAACGATCTAAGCTTTCTCCCATCTGGAAGAGCAATTCCATCACTCTTGATCTTCTTACCTCTATTCATGACCAGCACTGCACATTTGGAAATTCCAAAGTCCATACCAATGTCGTCACTGAATATGCGCACTGTTTGGACGAGGGAATCAAGTTCTTTTTCATTCTTACTATAGAGTTTGAGATCGTCCATGAATAGTAAGTGATTGATCTTTTCCTCGCTTTTACTGATCTTATAGCCAGCTTGGGTGCTTCTGAGTATATCGGTCAAAGGTATTAGTGCGATCACGAATAGCAGTGGAGATAGTGAGTCTCCTTGGAATATTCCTCTCTTGAACTCCACTTCTCCAAGTATTTTTCCATTCGATGTTAGGGTTGTCCTCCATAATGACATGCTCTTCTCCAATAAAGCTTTCACATTATCAGCTACACCAATCAACTCTAACGACTCTATTATCCACGAATGTGGAACAGAGTCATACGCTTTCTTGTAGTCAATCCACGCCATAGCTAAATTGGTCTTTCATTTCTTGCAATCCCTCAGTAAGGCCTTGTCAATGCTTAGTTGATCTTTTGTCCCCCGGCTGTTCTTTCTGCAACCTTTCTGCTCGTCTGGTAGCAATTTGTTGTCGATCAGGTGGCAGTAGAGATCTTCTGATATCACCCCCGTTAAAAGTTTCCACATCACATTATTATTATTATTATTATTATTATTATTATTATTACTATTATTATTATTATTATTATTATTATTCATTATCCAAAAAAACTAGAAGAACAGGAGAAAAGAAAGAATGTTCAACTGTAACATGTAATAGATCACTAACTGAACTTGCCATTATCTTGTTCACAGTTCCTCGTCCTTCTGCTTATTTTGTTGATTTTGGAGATCGCGGCAGCTGCAGTGGCATACAAGAACAAGGACAAGGTAAATCACTAGAGCAGATCTCGCATGAGTATGAAAAGTCACGGCACACGGCACGGTTACGGCGCGAAAACGGCACGGTATGTCGAATGTTTTCATACATCGCACGGCACTGACACGGTCATACAAAAACTGCTGTTTAACATGAAAGGCTTCACATGACCATCATGGAAGTCACAATGCCATATTTCACTATGAGGTCACATCAAAACGATCTATTGTTTTAACGCTTTGAAACATGTTCGTGAGAGAGGGACAAGAAAAACTCAACGTGTTCAAGACCATCAATGCCTAAGCAATGTCATGCACACGCCTTGATTGACGTCCACCAAAACCTTCTTCGCCGCGACGACGATTAAGAATGACTGTAAATAAAGTATTTCTAATCGACATCAACTAATTTTCCTTTTTTTTAATTTATTTTTTTTAGCTAAAGAAGGAGTTGGAGAATGAAATTAAGGACAAAATAGTAAACTACAAGACCGGGGATAAAGATGTTGATGACCTGCAGAAAACGGTACAATAAGCTTAATCTTGATATTTAGTTTCTTATGTTTCTTTCGTTGCTTCTTTTGAAAATATTTATTTTCGGCGACCAAGAATAGAAAATTAGGCATAGCACAGCACAGCTAAACTTATTAATGAGCCTTTAATTAATAAACTTATAAAAAACAGAAAAGGAAAAACTTTGACTCAATGAGAAATCTATTGATGACCCAATGATTCTAATATTCATCACTTTCACATCCCCATAATGCTTTGCGTTTTTGGGGGCAACAATGAGACAAAATCATTAATATTAGAAGAAGATTAAGATTAATAAGAGTTGAAGAAAAAACATCTAAAAACACTTATGCATCTATGATAGATTCTATCAGAATTCACAAAAACCATGATGGAAGAAATTTGAACAGGTTTACGAGTAAAAGTCATGACATTTCTTGGTAAGTCCATACATTGTCTGTAACACCAAACGTTTCATTCTCCTATGCGTGTGGAATTAACTCTGATTAAACTGATACTGGATTTTCAATGATAATAGCAAATATACTCAACATCTCCACGAATAGTTTTGAATTTTTAAATAATTTTTGCTATTGTTGCCCTTAAAAACGCAAAGCATTATGGGAATGTTAAAGTGGTGAATTAGACTAAACCTCGCTCGCAAAATTCCCGATACTCGTAAATCTCATACTGATTTTATTGATTTCACTGTTGGCATAGCATAGCATAGCATAGCATAGCATAGCATAGCATAGCATAGCATAGCATAGCATAGCATAGCATAGCATAGCATAGCATAGCATAGCATAGCATAGCATGGCATGGCATGGCATGGCATGGCATGGCATGGCATGGCATGGCATGGCATGGCATGGCATGGCATGGCATGGCATGGCATGGCATGGCATGGCATGGCATGGCATGGCATGGCATGGCATGGCATGGCATGGCATGGCATGGCATAGCAGAGCAGAGCAGAGCATAGCATAACAAAGCTGAACAGTTCGAATTTCTTTCAGCTCAAATGCTGTGGTGCTAGCGGCTACGAAGATTGGAAGTCTAGCCTCGCGATGAAAAACTCTTCTTCCGTTCCGGATTCTTGTTGCAAAAATGTCACAATGTCATGTGGAAAGAATGTTCTGTCGAACAACGAAACTTTAACAAACATCAATAAAGGGGTAGGTAATAGAGTGGAGTGGAGTGGAGTGGAGTGGAGTGGAGTGGAGTGGAGTGGAGTGGAGTGGAGTGGAGTGGAGTGGAGTGGAGTGGAGTGGAGTGGAGTGGAGTGGAGTGGAGTGGAGTGGAGTGGAGTGGAGTGGAGTGGAGTGGAGTGGAGTGGAGTAGAGTAGAGTGGAGTAGAGTGGAGTGGAGTGGAGTGGAGTGGAGTGGAGTGGAGTGGAGTGGAGTGGAGTGGAGTGGAGTGGAGTGGAGTGGAGTGGAGTAGAGTGGAGTGGAGTGGAGTGGAGTGCACGTGAGGTGAATTAATTGAGATGAGGTGGCGTGAATTCTAAGTGTATACTTCTTGTTTAAAGGGATGTTACAACATCGTCTTGAAGGACAGTGACAAGATAATGAGTGCAATTGGTGGAGTGGCTATTGCGTTGCTTGTCATCCAGGTTGGTTGATACAAAATAAATCAATAAATCTAGACATTGAAAGCTTTCTTGAACCGGGTGTTATTTCATACTTATCTAACTAAACATCGTTTGTTTGTTCGTTTGTTTATTTTTTGTTTGTTTTTATCAGTGCTTTGTTCTGTCTGTGAGTTTAAATGTTTTATTTGCCCGTCTGTGTGTTATGTTTCTTTGTTGGTTTCTATGTATTTCGACTTCCAGCTGATCTGAGGAAAAGGTTAGCCAATCAGAATCGAGAAAATTTGAAAATAATTTCTTTACTTTATTTTTCCACTCAATGATGAATATCATAGTAAATGTATACAAAATATCACAAAACCTCTCCTGAAAATCACATTTATCTCCGATATAAACTTTTATAAGTCAATTTTCGCAGGCTTCATGACACCTCAGTTTTGCAGTGACGTCATTTTTACGTCACTATTTCAGATCAGCTGGTTATTTCTAATAGGGTTGTTAAGTGTGACGTCACTCGTATTGAAATACAACTTCCGGGTCCAAAACGAAAAGCAGTTTTTTAAAGTTTTTTTCTTACTTTTTCTTCATGACAAGACTGTTGTTCAGAGTTCTAATTGTTTCAGGTGGAGGTTAATTTATTGAGAACATTTTTCGCTTTACTTTAGCGGTTTTTGTGAGCAGTTGGGCCCGGAAATACGTCACAATTCAACAGCTCTATACCTTTCTTTTCCTTTCTAACCTTAATTTTTTCTTCCCCAGATTCTCGGCATTATTTTCTCCATCGTTCTTATCCTTCGCTTGGGCAATTCCAGAGACATTAATAAGTAACAACGTACAGACAGCTAGTAAGCCGTCCCTAAATGCTGTCTATGAATAGCAAAATAAAATACAGGGCCCCTCTGGATACCAGCTTTTAGCTGAATGGGCCATCCTGTTTAAATAAAGGTTACAAACAAAACTACAGCTAAAATAAGTAAAATGCTTACTGATTGACCTCTTTACCATGGGTGGTTTGTTTTACCCATTTCAGACCAAGTGTCACTCCTTTGAGAATAGGATTCTTTGTTTCATTTGCATCCAAACAAAGAAATGATACGCAAGGGAATGGCACGTGGTCTCAGGAAATGGGCAAAACATTACGCGCAAAAAAAAGAGGTCTATTGTCTTCGTGACTAAATACAATAAATTAAGATTCAACATTGTTTTCTTTAAGAGTTTCAGACAAGTTTGTCTCGTTCATAGAGTGATTCCTAAGCCCCGTTTACATGCAGATAAGATGGCCCTAGCTCTAGTGAAGTACAAAACATGAACCCGTATTAATCTCGGAGTTTTTTTCTCCGAGAAAATTTAGCTTGAAGAGTTTATATCTTTAGAGCGCATCTTCCCAATCACACTCGCGAAATCGTACATTTTGCTGTCGCGACGAAGTGACGTCAATCAAGGGGTTTCCATGGCATTCCATAGGCACGTGCCCTTCAAAACTTTTTATTGTCCGACAATGTCATGGAAACAGTTTGATTGACGTTCACCAAAAATCCTATTTTTTCGTGAAGGGAAATTGTAAGATTTCGCGCGTGTGGTTGGGAAGCGCTGCAATACAGCTTTTTGGTTTCCTCTTCCAAGGAGAAGCCAAAAACAAAAAAGATAGCTCAAGCAGTAGCTAGGCCTAGGATCTCCCTACCTCCTCGTTAACGGTCTCTAGTAGACAAGTTTTTCTCATTGTATGTGTAAAGCTAAATTGGTTGCTTGTAATGAAAAATAATGTTGAAATAAATAATTAGAAAAAATATGTTCAAATTTTGACCGAGCACTCCTTCCATAGTTGTTAGTAACCGTACACGATGCATCATGTCACACGACGCAAGCCATGTCACACGACGCAAGCCATGTCACACGACGCAAGCCATGTCACGCGACGCAAGCCATGTCACACGACGCAATTTGTTGCACGCAATGTTGCTGAACTAGAAAACAATCCTACTTCAGTATCATTACCTGCAATACTAGCAGCTAAATAAAAAGTGAAAAATTGTTCTTACTTACATAACAATATTAAAGCTCCTACTTCTGGCGCTATATTTTGCGAAGTTTTTAGATCTACAGCAAAAGTTGTTTAAGCTTCTTCGCTTTGCACTTCTAGACGCTTTGCTTTTGGCATCTTATTCTTGCTATCGAGAGTTAGTAAAATTCTTCTACTATACTATTGCAAATCCTGCATTCTGATTGGCTAACGTACTCACTATCTATCAGCCGATAGATAGTGGGTAGAGAAAGCCGGACTTGTTTTGAAAAAAATGGCGGCTTTTCCTTCGCGCTTTTGTGAAGTTTAGTTTAGTTTAGTATAGTATAGTTTAGTTGAGATTTTTACTAAAACAATTAGAAGACTCACTCTCGATTTCTATCGGCTTTGATAGTTGACTCGGGGCCGGAGCCCCTCGTCAACTATCAGCCGATAGAAATCTCGAGTTCGTCTTCTAATTGTTAATTAGAGTTAAACTATAAAACCGTTGCTATGAGAAATGCAGGTCTAAAACAGTACAAACTTGAATACCATACAATATTTTTTACATGTTTATTTAAAATTAATTGTACACTAAAGATGTGAATTTTATTTCGGGTTCGAATCCCGCCTGGAGTTCGAATTTCGAATCTTTTTTTTTTTTGCTAGAAAAATTAGTTTGAAGAAACAAAATTCACATCTTTAATAATTTACCAAGCTACAAAAAAATCTAGTATTTTTTACATTAGTTTTTTTTATACATAATATTTAACTGAAGTCTTTCGTAAGCATAGTGTCCAATGCTAGAGCCTAGGCGAACTATATGTATAGGTTTTCTAGTTAGGCACTACCTAAGATTATATCATCATTGAGTAAGTTTCTTTTTTTCACTGGCGGTTGTTATCCTTCATATTCACCCAACGGTGGCTTACCAGGTTGATATCTAGTTATCAACCCCGTGCTTAAGAAACTTCCCCAATGATGATATAAGGGGGTTATATACCTTATACCTCGGTGGATATGAGATATATCAACCTCGGTAACGGTATATAACCTTTACTGACCTTTCCTATCGTAAGCGAAGCACAGGAGGTTAAGTGCATAAGACATCATTGCCAGAAATATTGGACATTGTCAGCGGTGTTACGCATGAATGAAAATGAAGTGGTTTTCTAGAGGAAAAATATAACTACATGGTTTCCAAGCACATATTTATATTCAACTATGATGTTAGTAAAACAATTCTTGCCAAAAAATAGTTACTTGACAATCAAAAGAACAACTATTATTTTTCTGTTGATAAGCCTCACCACAGGAAGCCCATGAAGGACAAGAAACAAGTTTCAAACGTAAATCGTTACTTTAAGTTCCTTATTGTATCTCAGCAGTCAATAGGAGCTTGTAAAAACAAAATGGCGATATGTAGGGGGTTTTGAAGCTGTTTGGAGCAGTTCTCTGTGGTTTCTTGTCATTTTTAACTGAAAACTACGAGCTAACAACGCGTCGAATCGCTTAAAATTTAACCTAACTTCAAGCTTCTTGGGAACCTACATTCTGAAGGCATGCTGTCTATTTTGAGCGGTTTTGGATTTATTAAACACTCGTTTGGTGATATCGAGGTGGAGCTCTTTTACTTTTAATTTTTTTCGACTTCAAATAAGACGATTTTGGGGTCAAGTGTGGCCAGATTTATAGACGATGTATGGAATCTAGAGCTTTCGAAGCCTTTCGAAGGCAAGTAGTCCGGGAACCAATATGTCGCATGATTCAATGATCATTTTACGCTTATTTAGTAGCTTGTAGGGTGGGTTGTTTGTCGCGATGTGGAGCTCAGAGGAAATAAAACCCTATTCGCCGTAAATAGAGGAAGCTCTATATTCCCCATACATTTCCTATAAGACTCGGCGGCTATTTTGTAAGCTGAAACGCATCATTGCGCATGTATGAGCAGGCTCATGTCCCATATTTCTGGCAATGTTTTACGATCCCGTGTTCGATACCCGTGTGTGGTACTATTGGTGGGCAGAGTTTGTTAGGTCTCTAGCTTACTTGATTGGAGAGGTTTTCTCCGAGTTCTCGGAGAAAAGGGGGGGGGGGGGGTACTCCCTATAATTGATTATACGGGGATGCTCCGCCCGAAAGGGGTACGTGTTTCAGGCCGCAGGTTTAGAAAAGGGGTGGGAATTTGTGAATTTTGGCATAAAAAGGGGTAGCTTTTCTTCAAAGGTATATGAAAGGGGTACCTTTTCAGGCAAAAAAGTATATAAAAGGGGTAACGTTTTGCTGAAATTTAGTATATCTAAGGGTAAGGGGTCGAGAGTCCGGGCGGAGCATCCCCGTATGAAACGACCCGAAGTACCCCCCCCCCCCCCCCCCCCAGGGAGTTCTCCGGTTTTCGGTCTATTAAAACTAACAATCTATAGATCTGAGCTACATGGTTCATGGTGACACCTAATGCGCCTCTACAAGGCATTCACTTGATGACAGTAATTCAGTAGCATACCATCAAGTAGCACATAAAAAAATATCGCTTTCTTATCAGGCGAACTACAAGTTTTAAGGCCTTCTACTATGCCTGGGTGGCACTACAAGTGGCTACGAGTAGAGTATATAAAAGAATAGTTGTGATAAAAAGTTAAATTTTACACCGTAAAAAATAAGAGAGATCACTTACTGACGTTTCGGACGCCAGTCCTTTTACTCCGACGAAGGACTAGCGTCCGAAACGTCAGTAAGTGATTTCTCTTATTTCTTACGGTGTAAAATTTAACTTTTTATCACAACTGTTTCATTAGAAACACCGACGCAGCCCACACTAGCTTACCGCTAGTTATCATATATAAAAGAATATATGAAACTGTATGAAACTGATTACTTTGTGCATAATTATCCAAACCGGTATTGAACAGGTTTGTTTAGTTAGAGTAGCACTACAAGTGGCTACGAGTAGAGTATATAAAAGAATATATGAAACTGTATGAAACTGATTACTTTGTAAACAATTATCCAAACCGGTATTGAACAGGTTTGTTTAGTTAGAGTAGCACTACAAGTGATATGAGAGAATATATGAACCTGATTACTTTGTACATATCCAAACCGGTATTCAGCAGATTTGTCCAGTTAGTGTGCAACTTCTTCTAAGAAAGTCTTTTCATGCTAGCTTCTGCTGACCAGTACATATCGCAGGCTATCATCAGCTGATCTAGTAAACTGCTGCACGTAGTCTTCTTCTCTTCTTTAGACGAGGCCATTAGAACGTTTAATAATAGGTACAGCTATCATATCATACCCTGAAAGAGAGGGCCAAAATTAGTTCTTGAAAAAATGATTTCATTAAACTCTGGTAAAAATAATTCTATCGTAAAATAAGTGTCATAAATCTCGCTCTCTGATTGGTCGAGAAATGTGCTTTATGTGAGCACACAGCACTCACGGGCGTTTTCAATTTATTTGTTTTCGAACGAGCAGCTATTTGTCCATTTGTTTTCCACGTTTTCTTTGCTCTAATGTCCCAAATGTTCAAGCCACAAGCTTTGTTAGTAATCTGACGAGGATAATGTGGAGCTACGAGAGAATGTATTTTGGGTATGCTTTCCTATTTCAATCACATTTCATTTTCTTATATACCATATCTTTGTAACGCTTGAAAAAGTGCATTAATAAAGATATAACATTGAATATTGATTCGATGGGACTGACACGTGGTCAGAAACTGGAAAAAAAAAAACATCCCAGCCAAACAAACTTGCCCCTAGGATTGAAAATGATGCAGGTTATAATATAACTTTAAAGTTTTTAAAGCATTTTTATTTTACCTTAGCTTGTTACTTCTTGTTCATAGTGGATTTGATATCATCTCTTGTCTGATCCCAGCCATGAGTGGTTACAGCCTTGTAGACTTCCATCACAAGATCAGGAAAATATTCCAGAAACACGAAGTCATTGAACAGCATCTGTCCAATTGTTACTGGTGTTGAAAAGGTTTTCTCTCCGTAGTGTTCGTATACATTTCGTATGAATCGTACTAACTCCACGGCAGAAGAGGTGTCGTAAGAACTTCTTCCTTTTCCATTTTTCATCCGCGTGTAAATATCAGGCATGTACAAATACCCCGGGTCATTCCACCTTCCATGTGTAACTATGGTACCGAAGCTATTCTCTAAGTCTGTCTCGACTGGTGTCAAAGATGGCCTTTTTGAACGTAGATACCCGAATTCTGTCTGATTACCAACAGCTTCTAGGAAATCAACCTTCTTTACTTTCGACCAGAACAAAGGATGTTCTAGTGCTTCTTCTGCACTTGGCCGATCTCTTTCATTGCTTTCAAGCATCCTCTTTACCAGGTGAGCGGCTTCAGGACAAAGAGAGTTATCCCATCCTTCCATTTTACCATTTATTACGTTCGCTTCGGTTTCAATGGCAACTTGTAGTTCACTTTTCTTACCACAATCAGTTGGATTAAAAGGGTGCTTTTGTCCCGAAAGGATGTAATGAAGGAGCAGTCCACACGAAAACACGTCTGATGCTAGCTCAAAACAATTCTTGTCAACTTTGTTCGTCTTGGACTTTAGCACTTCGGGAGCAATCCAACATCGAGTACCAGCATGCGTACCATACACTGTGGTAGACACGCTATCAAAAATACGGCTTAGACCAAAGTCTGCAATTTTCAAGCACAGTTTTGGATGAACTTTATAAAGAATATTTTGAGGCTTGAGGTCGCGATGAAGGACCTTTTGTTCATGCAAAAACGTTAACCCCATAACTACATCTTTACAAAGAAGAGTCGCTTGGGTTGCATCAATTGTGGATCCATCAAGGTACTCTTGAAGATTTCCCTCCATCAGCTCCAAAGATACGTATGAAAAGTGTTCATCTTCAAAGAAGGATATATAACGAACAACTTGTTCACAGTCAGCAAGAGCAGTGAGATGTTTTATTTCTCGTTTGTCTTGGGGATGCTGCATACGCAGTTTTTCGATCCGTTTTATAGCCACTTCTCTGCCATCCTTCTCATTGATTCCAGCAAAAATAGAACCAATAGCGCCACTTCCTATATGGTCTTTGTGGTACCAAATTTGGCCGACGACTTCACACTCTTGTCGCCTAGCAACTTTAGCCATTCTATTCTCGTACTTTTGTGAAGCAGAGGTCCAAGGAATTATAGCTATTGGAACTGCATTTAGATCTAAAGGTTTCGTCAGGAAATCTTTCAGTGCGGGATGGCCCTCTGCTATATCCAGGCAGGACTCACCAGAGGAATCTGGATTCTCAATATCAGCTCCATAGGACCGAAGCAGATTGGCAATTTCACGATGGACAGAATTGTATGATGCTGAACTTGACTGAAGCTTTCTTGCTGTTTCTCCTTCTCTTGTTGTAGGTGTCTCATTAGCACTTTTTTCTACAGCCAAGTCTTTGTTTTGAAGAAAAGACTTCGTTTTATTGAACACATCTGTTTCTATAATATTTCTGCAGCAGTGTCGGAGCGGTGTACTGGCAGTGGTGGGGCATTTACGGGATTTCAAAATGTCTTGGACAAGAACTGATTTCCAGTGTGTTCGCGTGGATCTATCTTTACAGATCGCGTTCAAAAGAGGGATAGCCACTTTTTCAGATTCAGTGTAGTCCTCCTCACAAGCCACATCAACCAAAGCTTTAGAAAGAACAAAGTTCTCCGACTCGACAAGAATGCTTAGAACAGATTCATCGTTTTTGTCAGCTTTCCACGGATCTAGTCCCATTTGAACTGCAGTCCTCCAGAATACTTTGGGCTCTTCTTTAACATCTGGGAAAAAAATATCCAAGTTTTCAGGAACCTCGAACCTCGACCTGATTCGAGAATTACCCTGGCATTTAAGAAAGGTCTTGTTTCTGGCTGCAACAAGGAGAGGTGGACATCCAGACGAATCAGCATCGTTTGGATTTGCTCCAGCATCCAACAACAACTTCATAGCGGTCCACGTTTTGCAAAGATGTAGTGGAGTTTCATCATTCTCATTTCTAGCATTAACCTTTGCTCCACATTCTAAATAGTACTTTAGAATTTCGTCTAAGAGTGCCTTGAATGTGTGATGTCCTCTAGAGACACTTCTTATGTAATCTTGATGTGATGGTAAGGAAAGAGATGCCCAAAGGTGGAGTGGAGAGTTAAGATGTACATCAGGTTTGTGGATGATGTTTTCTTTTGCTACTTTCCAAGGAGGAAACAACTGTAGAAGCTTGTTCGCTTCCTGTAGAACATCCTCTCTTATTTTCTCATCTTTTACCTCAAGACATTTTCCAAAAAACTTAATTATCAAATGGAAAACAGACTCTCCACTTTTTGATGTTTCGTCCATACTGTTTCACTAGAAACATACAGACTTGTACCAATGTTTTGACTGCTGATGAAAATGGAACTTTATACTGATATTCTACAATGATAGTGTGTTGGTCCACGTCTGCGGACAAGCAAAATAAAAAAGCTGTTTGACGTTGGTGGTTTCTTTTGTTAAACTGTGCTCCAAGCCTTTTTAACTGGTTGCATAAATCCATCACTGTGTCTTGAGGTTCACCCAACAATGGTAAACGGGCTGTATGGTGAAGAACTGTGTTTCCGTCTGAGTCAGCATGGTCTGGATCGGCACCCAATTCCACAAGCAACTTAAGAGTTTCTGATAGATTTGGAAAACCATTCTCCAACGACTTCAAGATGCTCTTCATTTTCGCTTCCTTTTCTAAACTGTCATGATCACAAATAATATATTTACAATAAAGCTCTCCTAAAGTCTTAAATCTATGCTTTTGTTCATCCAAATAAGGGTACTTTTTGCATTTTCTTTTATAAATAAATGATTCTAAGAATAGAACGTTCACTATTGCCTTAATAAACCTTTCCCGTTTAATGCCGTGTTTTGCAAACACATCCAGGATTTCAGGTATAAGTCCGTTTGACCGCAACCACTTTTCAACAAGAAACGACACGATATCTACATTACAGTTATCCTCCAACTTCAGGTTTCGATTCCCTCCTTCAAGAAGCCAACTTAATGTTAACGGTTTTTCCAAACTGACGTAAAAATGCGCTGTTCTGCCATATTTATCTCTAACATCTAAACTGACCGTGTCAATCAGCGCACGAACAATGTTCTCGTTGTTTCTTTGCTGGACGGCATGAAACAAAATAGTTCTCCCCTCTTTATCAGTCATGTTGACATCAGCACCAGCATCAATTAATGCACGAAGCACATTCTCATTGTTACTTTGCTGGACGGCATAAAACAAAGCAGTTTTACCATCTTTATCGGCCATGTTTACTTTAGCACCAGCATCAATCAGGGCACGAACCCCTCTCTCGTTGTTACTTTGCTCGACGGCATAAGACAAAGCAGTCCTCCCATATGTATCAGCCATGTTTATTTCAGCACCAGCATCAATCAGGGCACGAACCCCACTCTCGTTGTTACTTTGCTGGACGGCATAAGACAAAGCAGTCCTCCCATATGTATCAGCCATGTTTATTTCAGCACCAGCATCAATCAGGACACGAACCCCACTCTCGTTGTTACTTTGCTGGACGGCATAAGACAAAGCAGTCCTCCCATATTTATCAGTCATGTTGACATCAGCACCAGCACCAATCAATGAACGAACCCAACTCTCATTGTTACTTCGCTTGACGGCAGAAAACAATTTCGACTGCTTGTTGTTAAACATTCTTGAGGTGTTAATAGTTTTGCCACGTACCGTGGTAAAACATATTATATCAAATGATGACGATCAACGTTTCTTAATATTGTAGGTCACAATTTCACTTTTGAAATATTTTGTCTTTTTGGGGAAGAATTCGCTGTGTTGACTTTTTTTAATGCGGCCAAAATATTCCCCCTGTAATTTAAACGCAAACAACATGTATCAGTTATGCAAATATTATCATCAGATGTAGAATGATTTAGTCAAACTTGCGACGCAATCCACGACTTTTTATAAGAGTTTCTGTGACTACTGCTTCTATTTATAGGTATTTAAAAAAAGGTTGGTGAAGGTTTTATTGCTTGTTGCATGTTGCATACCAAGCCCGAAATGCAGTATGGGGATGTGAATTCAAGCACCGAATTTTTACAACAATATGGAATTTTCCCAAACTTTGTCTGCACGTTTTCCCAGCATATTTTCTTCTGTGCTGACATTATTTACATATGAATATAATACATTTCAAGCTTGGTAAGCAGCATGCAACACGCACATGCAACATGCAACATGCAACATGCAACATGCAACATGCAACATGCAACATGCAACATGCAACATGCAACATGCAACATGCAACATGCAACATGCAACATGCAACATGCAACATGCAACATGCAACATGCAACATGCAACATGCAACATGCAACATGCAACATGCAACATGCAACATGCAACATGCAACATGCAACATGCAACATGCAACATGCAACATGCAACATGCAACATGCAACATGCAACATGCAACATGCAACATGCAACATGCAACATGCAACATGCAACATGCAACATGCAACATGCAACATGCAACATGCAACATGCAACATGCAACATGCAACATGCAACATGCAACATGCAACATGCAACATGCAACATGCAACATGCAACATGCAACATGCAACATGCAACATGCAACATGCAACATGCAACATGCAACATGCAACATGCAACATGCAACATGCAACATGCAACATGCAACATGCAACATGCAACATGCAACATGCAACATGCAACATGCAACATGCAACATGCAACATGCACAAAACTTTTTTTGAAATAGCTGTATAACAATTCCTCATAATGTTGTAGGTTTGATGGATAGATTCGGGAATGTATAGGTGTAGGGGAGGCATGACCCTGTCCCCTGTAGTCCCTGTCAAGAGCACTCGTCGGATCGGTTCAAAATCACGTACAGAGTTACAGAACAGCAATTAGAAGAACAGTTATGCAAAAACTGGTGAGTTAGCTACAAAAATTACTTTATATATTCTTACGACCTTTTTTATAAGGTACAAAAATGCCTAGTGAGGCTTCCTGTGTTTTGAGTATTATTTTGATATTTAATTATTATTATATGATTATCATTATGAAATACCTATATTACATATATACCGAGATTTAGTCAATAAAACTCTGTGTAATGAATGTTTGTTCGTTCGCTTTTCCCAACCAATCACAATGCGCGTATCGCTTTTTCGTATCACCCAATCAGAAGCCGGCAGCAGCTGGCTGCTCTATCGTGTGGGAATTTCGACTAAACTAGAAAATTTTAGTTCAAAACTTGAATGAAACTATATTTTAGACGACAAAACCAAAGAGAAAATCGATGAATTGCCTATAGTAAAGCGGAGAAAAAGCTGACTGAGATGTAAATCTATTGGAAAAGTTCTTAAAAATACTGAAAACGTAAACAACAACAAGGAAAGGCAACTTCAGTTCAGTGTTCTAGTAAGAAGGCGACTGACTTCGGTGAGACCTAAACTAGAAAGTTTGAGTTCAAAACATGGATGAAAATATAATTTAGACGACAAAACTTATGGTGTAAACTAAAAGCCTAGAAGTTGAAAAGATTAAAATTAGATAGTTTTTATTATGCTTGTAAAACAGCGTTGTAAAATAAAGAATTATTGCAATATAATTTTTAGTTTGCAAACTGAGCTTTGTTTACAAACTTTGTAAACTGAAATAGTGTCTAATTCAAACCAAATTGAAAATCTCGGTATGAATATGATAAAAAGAAAACACCATGGAAAGTGCTTTGTACAGTTTTTATTCACTCGTCGTTTCACAGGGAGCCCAATTTAGATAAAAGTAAAAGGTGAAAATAAAATCGGAGAAAAATCGCGTTTACTTTTTTTTTATTCAGTCCAGGTCAAGATAATGTCCTCTATAATACGAACGAGCAAAAAAATCCGTAAAAAAAGTACTAGAACATTTTTTTTTCGCGCGCGCCTTTGTTTTCCAATATAATTCCCCTATGGTATCCTATGTGTGGATTTGTGTCAATATAATTTAACAAGGGAGGAAAGTCAAGCCGCCATCTTGAACAACACAACACACTTTAAACCACAATTTCGCCTTCTTTTATATTTCAAACTCCCAAAAAAACTTGACCAAAATGTTCCCTAGGATGGAGGATTCATTTTTAAAAAAGTCGTTTTGAGCTTCCTCACCGATTTCTCGGAACGAAATTTACGTGCAGAAAATGTTTCGCTGGCTGCAGATTTTGTGACTATTTTCTGTACGGAGTGTTAATTGGCGCGGGACTGGATCGAGACCAATTTCGACCTTACTAATCTCCCACTTAGGCATTTTGTCACTTGTACAAAACTGTGTCTTTGATGAAACTATAAGTCTTGTTCCACGCATGTCTCACTATACAAACAGAATCCTCCATGTATTAAATTGCCAATGCAGCTAATGCATTATTTTTTCTGATAGTACTCCATTTCCCCCCCCCCCCCCCGATTTTATCTTCACCTTTTACTTTTATCTAAATTGGGCTTCCTTTGGTTGTTTTGAAGACACGCTTGTTCGTTTTATGATACGAACAACTCGTGAAAAAAAAACCGTACGCGCGCACTTTCCATGAAGTAATCTCTATATATTTCTTTATTTCAAAAATTTGATATTTTCACATGTTATGAAAATGGTTACATACTTCTTATAGCAGAAAAAAGCTCGCAAAAACTGTCTTTTCTTTTTCATTGATAATTATACAATAACAGAATATTACATGGGCGCTTGGAGATACTAATTTTATCTTCTTGTGTTGAAAATTTCTCACTCGTGAGAGATCTTTTCCACACTCGAAGATAAAATTCCTACCCCCCCCCCCCCCCCCCGCGCCCATGTTATATCCTCTATTTATTCCATGTTGCCATCTGAACCAAATATACTATGATTTGAAAAAGTGGCGTAGCGAGGACCCAGGATCTGGGGGGGGGGGGGGGGGCTAGAATAAAAACTAATTACCAAAAATTTAGGGGTGTGGCACGTGCCCCCCCTCTCTACGCCAGTGCCATCGACATCTTCCATCAAAGGAAAAAGGCTCGATCCGAAAATTTTAGATCGTCCCCTTGCCCCCCCCCCCCCCCCTCGCTACGCCACTGATTTATTAGCTGTATATCAGTCATACCTCAGCCACTATTTTATAACCGATTCCCATGAATGTCAGTTGCCAAGGAATCGACTGGTCTAGTCACGATGCCATCATAGGAACTCCTGCAACGCCTGAGCCAAAGATGCCTTGAGGTTCTGTATCCGTGAAGTCAGTATAAAGCAAATTATGAATAAAATTAAACGAAAAAATATACTACGCGCGTAGCGTTCTGATTGGCCCTTGGCCATGTTTACATGATGTCCAACCCGTTTTACTCTTGTTTTTTTTATCATTCTCTGGTTCCGATCCTGTATCAAAAGTTCCAAGGGACCGGTTATTATTATCATATCGCCTATAAGAGTTGGGGGGAGGGGGAAGGAGGGGGGAAGGAGGGGGAAGGAGGGGGAAGGAGGGCGGGGGTGGAAGATTTATGGGAGGGTCCCTTTTTATATGACACCCGGAGCTATAAAATGCAGGTAGCAAAGGGAGATCACTCACTATTGAGGGCTCCTGGAGCGTCTATCCCCCCTTTTGATAGAGATCTCTTTATAGAAGGATAGGATAGAATAAATAGGATAGGATAGGATAGGATAGGATAGGATAGGATAGGATAGGATAGGATAGGATAGGATAGGATAGGATAGGATAGGATAGGATAGGATAGGATAGGATAGGATAGGATAGGATAGGATAGGATAGGATAGGATAGAAAATACATCGGTTAATAGCGGAAATATATATATATAGTAATTAGGTATACGCTAGCTATTTTACATGATTGCTGTGGAATCCATTGATCCGCGTTAATATAAATCATCAATATCATCTTGTTTAAGTTGAGTTGAGAAAAGAGAAGGAAATCTGAAATGATGTTAACAGTTCCTTTAGCTCTTTTCCCTGCAGTCGAGTCGGGTTTTCCCCTTCTTGGACGCGCGCGGGGGAATCAGACTGTTGCTGAAGCAATAAATTAATAATGGCTCTGAAAAACTCCAATATTTCTGGCCTTGTGATGGTGCAACATTCATTTCTAGGCCGATGCTGATTGGTCCAAACAGCCCCGCCTCAAGTAATTAATGCTAAAAGCTGATTCGTGATTGGATGAATCCGTTCGATGTTCAGAACATTGAGGTTTAGACTGAACACTTTAGGCAAAAGGTTGACTAAATTCCCGAAGGCTCTGCTCAACATAATATCAGTATCGCGGATTAGATTCTAACCGGTGCTGAAGAATTCTAGAGACACAGAAATCCAAATGTCATCTTACACTTGCTATAAGCAGCAATGTTAAACCATTGTTCTGTGGAACGCTTCAGGCTATTTGAGTGCTATTCGTAGTCGTAAATTAAAACCTCCGTCAAAGAAGCGCAGCTCAGTGTATTTTTCTTTGTGTACAATAATCATGCTTACCTGTGCTTTTATCGATGTGTTTTTCAACAGATTTCTTCACTCACAGCTCGATTGTTGATGAACCTCAAGGTTGTTGATGGCGCTTCCACCGGCCCGGGCTTGAATAACGATCAAACCTTCGATGCCTTTTTACATTGCTGCCTGATGTATTAGAACCGCTGTAGCTGTCCTAGTAATAGTACAGAGACAGAGATTACAGTAAAAATAAAGTTTCTTGAAGATAAACCATTGAAAAGAGAAGGAAATCTGAAATGATGTTAACAGTTCCTTTAGCTCTTTTGCTCTCCCCTGCAGTCGAGTCGGGTTTTTTCCCTTGCTTGGACGCAGGGAAATCAGACTGTGTGGCCGATGCTGATTGGGCGCTGAGTGCACGAGGTCGGAATGAAATTTATCCACTCGGCTCGATAAAATTCAATCCTTGAGAGTCTGAGTAGTTTGATATACATTTTTGTGAAACTGCGGCTAAGAAAATTCAATGTCACTTTTGCTCTGAAGTTTATCAGTGTCCTCATCAACTGTCCGTGTGATTTCATTGAGAATAAAGTTAATAACATATAACTTTTGTTAGTTTAGAGCTTAGAGGTTTATAAGTACTGTTTAATAAACGAGTAGGAGTGTTTTATCAGGTTTAAAACCACGAGGCGTAGCCGAGTTGTTTTAAACCTGATAAAACACGATCTACGAGTTTATTGAACTACCTAAAAAACTCACGAATAATTCACAAACCTTTGGTCGAATTAGAGCGACCATACACGCCACGAACATGGACTGTTATATATCGATAGAAGTTTGTACGTAACTGTCATGCGCAGTCGAGGTTTATACGTCACTGTCATGTCAGTCCCAAAAAGGCTTCCACATTTTGAAGTTCGCAATTCTGTCTCAAGACAGGATTGCTAGTCGACTAAATTTCGTGGGTCGTCGGTGATCGTTTGTGAGACTGACCTTGATGAGGCTTTTAGTCTTAATTCATCTAAACTTGGAGGCACCTTTATCTCTGATAAAGTCGTCCTCATTAGTATTTTTTATATAGAGATCACTTGAATACTAATAAAGGGGACTTTATGGGGTATAAAGGTCCATGTTTATAAATTATTCATAAGTTTTTAAATGGTTAATATTAATAAACCGCGAACATTTTTCGTCTTCTTATCATCCTTTCAATACACCATTGGGAAACCTGATTGCAAAATAGCGCTTGCTCGACATTTTGCCAGAGTAAATCTGGCATTTGTAGGGACAATAGTAAGTTTGATATGAACTTGCTTTCTAGCTCTACAGGAAATCGTTTTGCGCTAAGCGCCAAATGCCATCAGGTTCAACTGATTGGCTGCTTGCTATAATTTATTCATCGATTGGGGGAAAAAACGTTTGGTAAATTTGGTGGGAATCAAAGATGAGTAAGTGGATCGAAGGGCTTCTAGCAAGCAGGGTAATGGAGAACATTCCTTCATCAAATTTGAATACGAAACTAGCTTACAAATAAGGTGAATATTTCAATTTATTTTATTTCTATGAACAGATTCCCAGTTAACCTTAAGATAAATATATACATTATAATATACGTTGTAAATTTATCAAGACTCTTATATTATGGATAGGAAACCCATTGTTTTGTCCTCCAAAGTGAGATGCATCGCGAAGTGCTGTAAGGGGTCTTTTTAACAATTATACCCCAGCCGGAATGGTTCACGAGGTGTAATGAGTCCGAAGAACTTGTGGTCTATCACTGATAAACTACAAGTAGCTCAGCCAACTAGAGCGCAGGATTTGTGATAGAACATTAGTAGGTTTATACTATTGATGCTTATTTGTGTAGTTGATTTCTTTAGTCCCAGTTTCTGCACATGGCTGCAGCTACTTTCGTCTTTTATAATTGTACTTCTCAGTGGAAAAGAATTAAGCGAAGAGAAAATCGTAAAAAAAAAACTAATTTCGTAGTTTAGTATTACTTTTGCTTGTTAAAAAATAATAAATGAATAAAAATAAGCTTTGAAAAACAATTCATTCAAGTTTAGCTAACTAAACCCATTGATCTTCTTTTGTTGGTCGTAGATTTGAAATCGCACCTTGGCATATTCCTAAAAATAAATATATAAGTATATAAATAAACGAACGAACGAACGAACGAACGAACGAACGAACGAACGAACGAACGAACGAACGAACGAACGAACGAACGAACGAACGAACGAACGAACGAACGAACGAACGAACGAACGAACGAACGAACGAACGAACGAACGAACGAACGAACGAACGAACGAACGAACGAACGAACGAACGAACGAACGAACGAACGAACGAACGAACGAACGAACGAACGAAACAATACTTTCAGTACTGATTCTACATGAAGTAGGAGTAGTTGAATATTTATTCATTCATAATACCAATTAGTGAGTACTCCAAAAAGGCCCACTTTGATACCTACCAAAAATCCAAAATCTATAGTGGAAAGTTTTGATTGTACAACTCCCCATACAGCCCATAAGAAATGAGAAACCATAGTAAATCTAAGTGAGAACAAAATATGATTAGAATGCTTATATTGTTTGAAATTATGACAAGACAAGACAAGACAAGACAAGACAAGACAAGACAAGACAAGACAAGACAAGACAAGATCACCTTTTGACGTCATCTAGGATTTCCTGTTCTTCTGGAGTAATTATAATATTTTCAATGTGGCTGTTTGTATCTTTTCCAAGGTATGCTTTAATGAATATTATCTGAAAACCAAAACATAGGTATATCCGGTATTAGATAAAGATTTTTCAGTTTTGGATTTGTTAATATACATTTCCTATTGTCTCATGAATAATGGAGGGGGGGGGGGGGGGAATAGTACCTAGGGATATTAATTAGACTTGCTTCTAAATGCAATCCTCTCCTGGACAATTTCAATTGCAATCCTAACTGGACAATTTTATCTAACGCCTTAACTTTGATAAATTGTCCAGGAGAGAGAGGATTGCAATAACCAATGTGCACGAGCTCGACTTTCTAGCACAAAGCATGATGGGAAACCGAGTCCTTACACATTTTTGGCTTCTCTAAACATTCATCTGAAAATTTTCCCTTCGACATTTTCTATGGAAATGTAAGTATTTTAACAGACGAAAAAACCAGAGTAATCTTTTTCTGATATTTCTTTTGATTTCCCTGTTTCATTTTTGCAGGACTCGGTTTCCCAGAGTTTTTTGTGAGCTTTGATGCACATTGCCTATTGGAAGCAGGGATACCAACACCAAACAGTGACTAAAGACTTCTTCTGAGATATCAAACTTGTGGAAGTAACTTTGGTACAAACTTAACATCTTTTGTTCCTCATGCCTTATATGGTGTTCTTTGCATCCAAGTTAGACCGACACTAGAGAAAAACGTATGCGCATGCTCTAAATCCGTATGCAAATTAGTCAAAAGCGTCTTCGTGCTATTGTAAAAATATTCAAATTTGACTTTCACACTTGCCTGAAGAATAGACTTTACAAAATGCCAAAACGTAAAGTCAGTTCTTGAAACTTAAGGCTCATTCTTCTATATTGTCTTTAATAAAACAGTATCTTGGTCCCACAAAAGTATACCCACGAAATTTTTTGTATACTCGGAGAAAACAAGCCTTTATTTTCTCACTAAAACTCTTGTAAATTCTTGGAAAGCGTGCGAAAAGGCACGCATGCGCAAACGTTTTTCTATAGTGTCAGTTAGACCACAATGCACCATGTTTGTGGAGCTCAAAAATAAAAGGCCTAATATCAGAAAGGAACTCATTCACAGTCTAGAGATTTTAGGAGTGGAAAAATATTATATTTTGTTGTAATTACCTGTTCATCTTTAGTTGGAAAGTCATCCACTTTGGTCCCAAAGTGCGGTGGTTCCTTGACATGATTTAAGTCAAATGTAAACATTCATTGACAGAAATAGTTGGCAATATCAAATGCTCTGTAATTGTATGCACTGTACTCAAAATCAATAAACATAAAGTTGTAGTCTTCGTTACAGTCACTGTCAGTACTTTGTGGAACAACTAGGATATTTCCTGTGGAAATAAAAGAAGAAATGAAAAAATAAATGATAAAATGAAAGGCAATCGAAAGGAGGGAGAGAGGAATATAGGAAAGTACGGGAGAAGAAATTGAGGGGTGTATCTGAAAGAAAATAAATAAATAAACTTTAAGTAAACAATTAATTATAAAAACTAACGATAAGAGACCACGTTTTGTCATCATCACGACAACATCGTCAGGTCTACTGAAGGATGAGAGAGAAATAACAATGAAACATTAAGAAAGAAAAGAGGGTTGGAAGGAATTAAAAAAGTATGGATGGGTGTTAGGGAGCATTCAATTTTTAGGAGGGGGGTTATTAAAAAATTACTAGATAAAAAGGGGGGTCACATTTTTTTTGAATGTTGAACCAGGGGGGGTCATGAATAAGATCAAAAAGTCAAAAAGGTATATTTTTTAGTTTTTTTCTGGAGGGGGGGGGGGGGGCTAGAAAATTCTTATATTTGGAAGTGGAGGGGGGGGGGGGTTATCGAAATATTCAATTCCTTACCATGGGGGCTAGCATTTTTTTTCTATTTGATTCCTCTAATTCCTCCGCCCCCCTCCCCCCCCCCCCCCCCCTCCTAAAAAATGAATGCTCCCTTAGGAAGGAAAGGAGAGAGGGAAGAAAGAAAGGAAGAAAGGGAGGAAGGAAGCGAGGGAAGGAGGGAGGGGGGAGGCAAGCGAAGTACCAAATTAAACTTTTTAAAAATATATTTATTTTCAATTCCTTTCGTACCTTCATTAAGATCATTATGGCAGAAAACAATCGGGGAGGACTTGGATGTAATGTAGTTTCTAAATGAAATATAAAACCCTCAAATCACTCAAATAATACTAATAATAATCATTAAAATAAATAACAAACATGAATATACATGACAACTACTCGATCTTTTCATCCCCTGATGGGGTCGATGGCCCAATCAAAAAGGTTGGGTAAGAATTATCGTTAGAGATCTCAACGTACAGTGGCGGATCCAGAATTTTACAAAGGGGGGTTCCATTTCGTCTTCACTCTTTCAACAACTGATACGTAAAACATCATTGCAGGATGCATTCTCATTATTTCATATACCCCTTTTCAAAGGGTCTGATGCTCAAAGGGGGGTTCCGTGGAACCCATGGAACCCCCTCTGGATCCGCCACTGACGTACAAGAATCCAGATAAAATGTTATGAAACCTACGAACTGTTACAGGACAAAAAATAAAACATTTTAGGTATGCACGGTTGAGCATGATATCGTAAATTATCAAGATCAAGGCCGTGTTATCTGCCGCAGCCGTAGGTCTTGATATTTACGATATCATGCAAAAACCGAATTCAATAATTGTTTTATTATACATTTTGTAAACTAAGAATAAAGATTTAATTCTGCTTTCGAAAAAATAGCAATGTATTTCAATTTCCATCATGACCTTGAGTGAACTCGACAAGATAAATGTATTATCTGTTGGTAAAACCTACAGATAATACATTTATCATGTCGAGTTCACATGATATCAGGGATTGGCTGAGGGTTCTCGGCCAATCAGAAGCGAGATAGTGAGTAAAATGTATAATAATAAAACTTACTTTTATTATCCAACAATTATTAACAAATTAATGTACACGCATGTCTTGAATACGAATTACAAGCCCGCGTTGGTCTCAAATGCAAGTCACAACCTGTAAGTCATATACTCATCACGAGTTGCACGTACAAGCTAAGTTTGACCTTGATCTTTGTGCAACCTCTTGGCTTGGCCGGAACTTGTTCTGTGACGTATTTGACTCCTTGTCCACTGATGTTTATTAAGCTTTAAGCAGCAAACCAAAGTCTCTATACTGTGTATCCCCGTAATAGAACAACGAAACCCTTATAATATTACCTCAAATTGTGAAACTCCTTGTGAAGATCATACTTTTTGCAAATCTCTTGTACTATTGGGTCTTTAATGTCAGTTTCAATCATTCCGTCAATATTTTCTAGAAGTCTGTACAAAGTAAGAAACGTAAATTAAACAGGTCAATAGACAATGAGCATCAAAGCTCACAAAGCACTCTGGGAAAACGAGCCCTGCAAAAATGAAATCGGTACTCATCAAAGGAACTATCAGAAAAAAAATACTCTGTTATTTTCGTCTGTCGAAATACTTACATTTCCATAGAAAGGGAGGTAAACTTCCTTATCATATCCATTTTGAAACCATTAGCAAATCCTGCAACCTGATTGGCTACAAAGTGTGTGATTTAAGCATTAATTGCACTATTTTGAATCATTAATTGCATCATTTTGTCAACCAATCACTTTTGAAGCTACATATAACTGTTGAGTATTTGAATATATTAAGTTTCAAAATGGATATGATTAATAGAACTTCGTGTCTTGCAAGTTTGGGCTGAAATCACACTCGTGATTAACAAATTGCTCTCCCGCTACGCGGTCGGGCAATTTTGTAATCACTCTTGCGATTTCAGCCCAAATTGCATTCCACTCAGTTCTATTACCATAATTAATATCGCGCGCGCCATGTGAATTCCCGGTTGGACTATTTTTAGCATTCGCAGTCGTTTTCTTTCTTTTTTTTTTTTTTTTGATGGCGTGGACGTGTGCGGGGCGCTCAAAAACAACATACTTTTCTCACTTTTTTTTCAGCAAAATCTTTTATATAAAGCAAATAGATCAGGATTGGTTCTGTTCTGTTCTGTTCTTTGATAAAACACGACTGAGGCTGTGGAACACTAAAAAAGACACGAAATTTCCCCCCATACATCTTTACATGCCTTCGCCACTTCCAGGTTCTTCTAGGTTTGGATGAAGCACACAATTTTTGACGCACTGGAGTAGGGTGAGGCGAAAGTTGACTTTATGTGACTGCTAAAAATAGCCCAACCGGGAATTCACATGGCGCGCGCAATATTAAGAAGTTTCCCTCTCTTAATTATGCTCTCTTGATCTAGCATATAGGCGCGGGTATAATGAGAGCATACGCGCGCGCATCTGTATTTTATAAAAGAAATAAAAAAAACTTGCTTGCTGTGGTGTGTGAAGTCATAACGCAATCTGGGATTGTCGCGTCTACGCGTCGAGCTTCTCCTAACACTTTTCGTGTTCTACCAATCTCCGCGTGCTGTATAACTGCACATAGCACGAACGTGCGTTTTCAATCTATTTCAAATTGCATTTCTATATCACGAAAGAGTTTTCCCTTTATAGAGGCTTTGCCCCATCGCGCGATGGCAGCCATGAGAGGAAGCACAACAATAGAGTATTTCTCCCTGGGAAACTGAATTCTTTCTTTTATCAATCATATTAGACCAGATTCAATTGTTCCTGCCTCCTGTCATGGCTGCCATCACATGATAGTGCAAAGCCTCTGTATAAATGTTCATTTTTTCGCAGTCAGACTAATGCAAAGAAGCCCCTTTACCTTGAGATAAATTCCCACATCCATTTTGGTTCTTTAGATAAAGGAAGACTCAGTTCATGATATTCTCTGAGCTTTCTTGCAATTTTGACTATATTGGCAGGAGTTTTTAGTTCGTCACTGGAGATATTTCTTGTCTAAAATCAGGAAAGAGTATACGCAAAAGAATAAGAATATCAATTTTTACCATAATTGTGGAATTTCTCGCGCACTGATTAATTGGGAGCCGAGGTAAATAAATGACGAATCATTCACATGTGATACCAAGTCCAAGAATCGAACATGACACCCTGGAGGTTAGAGGCGAATACACTACTGCTACGCCACCCTTGATTCCCAAATTGACCCACAGGGAGCCCAATTTAGATAAAAATAAAAGGTGAAAAGAAAATCAAGAAAAAAAAGTTTTTTAGTATCTTTTTATGTAAAAGTATATTGACACAAATCCACACATAGGATACCATAGGGGAATTATATATAGGAAAACAAAGGTGCGCGCGAACAAAAAATGTTCTAGCGCATTTTTTTACGAATTGTTTTGCTCTTTCGTATATAGAGGACATTATCTTGACCTTAATTTTTAAAAAATAATAAGAAACGATTATTTCCCGATTTTCTTTTCACCTTTTACTTTTATCTAAATTGGGCTCCCTGTGGTTGGCTAAATCCTACTTAGATGGGTGAGTAAATGGATAATGTGAAAGAATGCGGGGAATGAAAGATTCCTTTCCCTCATTCATAACCAGTGATACCCACCGGTATTAACTCCTCAATACGACCTTGTAGGAGAATTGCAAATAGTTTTGGTCCAACGTTTCGTTCGGCAAGTAGGGCAAAAATCATGACGTCAGACACAAGAGCATGAACATCATTTACTAATTCCCCATACAGCTTTCCATAGATTCTCAGTAACACCTTCCTGCGTTCTGTTTTGTTGATGGGGTAGTTATCTGGTAGTGAGCATATAAAGAGTTCATTTGACAAGCCTCCACTGGAAAAAGAAATAACATATATATTAATATGTACAAAAAAAAAAAAAACACCGTCCTTGTTCTTACGAGGGTATCAGTTAACAACCAATGGCTAACAAACCCGGCATTCCATGATCCAATTGGAATTTAGAAGTGGAGGGAGGAAAACCAGGAGAAAAACCCTCGAAACACAGGAGAGAACCAACCTGAGCAACTCTATTCACATACGACAACGAGCCCGGCAGGACTCGAACCCGGGTCGCATTGGCGAGAGGCGAGCGCTCTCACAGCTAAGCCACATGATGTAAAATGCAGAGCAACAAACAACAATCACATGTAGTCCAAGATTTCTTTCAATATTTGAAACAAAACAAAGGTGGCGACCTTCTTTCGCAGCCTTTATAGAGAGTTTTACACATCTTTTGTCGACTTTTTTCAGCGAAATCTTGGATAGCATCAATGAATGTGTCTTCTATCTGACCTGAATATAGTTAACTGACAACTGAGAAATGCCCTCAAATTTAACTGACAACTGACAAAAAGCTTGAATTTAAATTTAACTGACAACTGACTTCAATTCCTCTATATAAGACGTGTTAGTCCAATTAAGATGACGACTGTCTTCATTTTAGCTGGGATTGCACCAAGCCTGCAATAAGGTAATGCTTGGTGCATTGCCATTCAACAACATTCAAAATTAATTGTGCTGCTGCAGACCGCAATCGATATCGAAACTGGAGGAAACACACTCACAAAAGATCCGTTTGAGGAGTTTCAAAGTTGTTAAGAAAAATATCCACCAATCGCGCAGTCGTACAACGTTGGTACATGGTTCGGAAGTTGTGGGCAGCCCAAGGTTAAATTTTTCGGGATACGTTTGCGTTTTGATTGACAGAAGCTAAAACTTTAGTGGTTGTTGGTGTGTGAAATTAAGAGAGATTTCACGTAATTAAGAAAGTTGCAGTATAATAAGACTTGGATATAGACATCCTCGGGAACCAGGGATAAAATTCTGGCGCTCGTTTCCCTGGGTTCTTGGAACTTGTTATATAACTTAGCCCAGAAGTTTTTACAATTCTGACAATTCTTTCACGTGATTTATTACAGGTACCTCAAATGACACTCTCGTGTAGGGAGGTAGGAAGAATATTTCAGTTCCTGTGAACTCCACAGCCCCCCCCCCCCCCCCCCCTCTTAACTATGGCTCCTAGCTCTCCGCTCCAAAGTATATGAACAGTCTCAGTAGCGTGAAGTGTTGATGTATAGAACAGACAGAGCAGGTTGCAATTGCGTGATCATGACTATTCATGCATGGTCTAGCTCCTACAAAAATGACCTCAGTACATCAATACAAGCATATAACTTCGTTTACTGACCTAGATCTTTTTAAGTATCTCGAAAATTATCACGCATTGTTTGACTGTATGGTAACCAAAATGAAAGGGCCAATTAATGTGGCCTGTGGTCTTTGTTCTGATAACTACTCTGGCTGCCGTATTCTGGATTCTTGTGCAGCTTTATTTTAATTGAAATTTCTAAGTTTCTCAGTCGAGCTTAGATGATAGTATTCGAGCGTGAATATAGACGCTCAGATAAATTGTGGATTCATACTTAAACATTGTTCAATTAGATGTTAGCTTGTGGTTTTTCAAAAATTGCACCAAATATAAAGTAAGAACTATTGAACACATGAACAAAACCTATCTGTCCTAGCGCTCTAGCCTAGATTAGTAAGGTTGCTAGATTATGAGCGATGTAAATCAGTTGAGCTAAAACATATCATGATTCGTCTAATCCAGCACTGAATGAACATAATACTCAAATCATCAACTGATCATGGACGTTACGTCAAGTTATGCACTTGTTAAGCCTGGAAATGCAATTTTTCTTACGTTTGATTGAAAATACCCTTAGAATCATTCATTTTCAGTTATCCCACTGAGTTATCATAAGCTTACACACGTCTCTATAACATGGCCAACTATTCCGGCCACTAAGCCCGCAATGAGGCAGCGGTTATCCCCAATTGAATTACAAAATGGCGAATCGAAAATATAAAGATTTGATAGCCGCGAGCCAAGAAATGAAAGATAAAAGTACGCTCTTTAAATGAAGAACAATTTGCCGGGTTATCATAGCATACAATAACTTCTTACCCTTCATTCTGACCAATAAAATTAACAAAATAAAGCGTGTGAATGTTTCCTTTCTTTTGCAATCGTTCGGACTAGAAAACGACATACTGTTTCTGTAAAATTTATACAAAAACATGCAGCACTGCGAAGTAACAAGACTAATTAATCGAATTACAGAATTCATATGAAATTTGCTGGGTAAAATTTGAAGAGTACACTAACCCTGAAATCCTTATTTAAAGGGTTTGTCCATATTATCGATGTTTTGATGTTTCCTTTTTGGCGATAAAATGCTGCAAAACTTCTTCGTCCTCGTACGGTATGTCGTTCTTCCGGTCTGCGAAGTTTAGTGAATTTCCAACTATTTTTATTACGTAAAACTCCATCAAATATCGACATGTTTGGTATCAAAATGTCGCTTGAAAACACTGCTTTCTAGTCTCGCTAAGAACTCTGTGATTAGCTGCAATGCAGTAAAGATGGCCAGTGGTTTCTATATCTACAGCTTTACTTCCGGTGCTTTTTGGCGCAAAAGCGCGCGAAAGTCAAATTATACAATCTCTAGAAGTGAAGGAAAAATGTCCGATCTATTACAAAAATACGACCTGCAATTTCAGGGTTAGTGTATCCTTTAAATTTTACCCAGCAAATAGATTCCCCATTTTGTAATTCAGTTGGGGATAACCGCTGCCTCATTGCGGGCTCAGTGGCCGGAATAGTTGGCCATGGCTCAAAAATTTCCACTGATTAATATTCAATACTTACGAGAGAGTTTTGATATGAAATTCCTCAAAAGAAACCTTCTTCCAGCTGCCCCCAAGATATTCCTTGCATATAATTTGTAAGCTTGAATTTTTCGATCTTCTAAAGGTACTGATAATTTCTTTACACTACTACTTGTACTTGCCATGATGATTGAATCCTAATCAGGTCTATTAGCGACCAAAATAGCAAAGATCGTGCACTTTCAAGTACAAGCACCAAATTTGGCACAGATGTTTGTGGGGGTATGCTGAAAAGATTTAGGGGTGGGTGCCAAAAAGTAAAGGATGGTCCTGGGGTCGCAGGACACGTGTCATTTAAAGTGCATAGTTTCAAGTTCAAGATTTAAAACTAATATTAATACTATTATTATGATAAAAGTGGTTTGGGAAATATCAGAATGACGTCATTTACAGTCCCGGGGACTAGTTTGTCGATGTCTCTTTTTGTTGTAGAGATATCAAAAGTTTTAAAAATATTTAGGGACTGATGACGTAATAACTCATAAAATAAAGTTTATAAATTATATCGATAGAAATAAAACTAAAGTGATCCATATTTCAAACAATTACAATGCTAGGCCTAACATCATTTCTGTGTTCTTTTTTTTGTTGCCATAGAAACACCCTTGTTTCCAGGTCTCTTTCGAGAAATAAGATTAAGCGACATTTTCTGCTTAATCTCGACCCGAGAGAACGACAAAAAGCGACAGTTTAGTTCAAGATGTACTTTGGTTTTCGGCTCAAAAAGAGCGTTAGTCTTTTCTATGAGGAATTCAAATTCAAATTCAAATTCCTCATAGAAAAGAACCATTTTAGAAACAGATTATTATTTACACTGAGATACATACTAGTTATACAATGGTTTCGAGTGACATACCGTGGAATATCCCATGAATCACTTGTAGTTTCTAGTACACACACGAGCCGGATCCGTCCTTGCAATGTTCAACTGATCGTCATTCATGTTTATCTTTATTTTATACTATTCCTTTTTCTTTACAATATAGTTTGCAATATTTCAATCGCTGTCTAGCTTAAATTATAGTTTTCTATTCATCTTAAAGGATCCAAGCAACAGTGTTATCATTATCTGCCATTCGATTTGCGACATCTTGCCGCTCTACCTTCATGAACAGCACCTGAAAAGACATGGAAGACCAACAAAATAAATTGGAAATTCGTGAGAAAATACTTACCCTGGATACCAGAGGTCCTCTCGCTCTGTGGTAGGTCAAAACATCGGAGAGAGAGAGAGAGAGAGAGAGAGAGAGAGAGAGAGAGAGAGAGAGAGAGAGAGAGAGAGAGAGAGAGAGAGAGAGAGAGCTGTAGAGCCTCTGGAACCTAGGGTAGAAAGAGCTAGAAAGGTTGAACATTTTTTAATATTATAAGCCATGAAAAACCAAAAACTTACTTTTCTTGTCGCAGTATATAAGCCCTTTTTGCAACCTCTCAAGGGTTTATTATCACAAATCACTCTTTCTTCTAAGTCATCTATTTGGCACTTATGTTCGAATGACAGGCAATGATGTCCATCTGCACACTCGCGTGTTGCGTGACATGGATCTCCTTTCTTTCCCTTTCTTCTGCAAACATGGTGACCTGCCTCGCATTGCAGCCCAGAACCACAAGGCCTTGTAGCATGGCATGGATCTCCTTCTCCCCCTGGCTTTCTACAAACATGATGGAATGCTTCACATCTCATGTTGCCTGCACATGGACAGAATATGCTACAGCCGCCGCCTGCTCTGTACTGACGACATGAGATAGCTGACTGTGGTAGAAAAGAAACTGCTACCATAATAGCAAGCACTTGATGAAGGCCTACCATACTTTGTTCTTAAAATAACATGAAATGAAATGAAAGAAAAGAAAAGATAAGTTTTGTGCAATTGGTGTTTATTACAGGAGGAATTAACGTCAATTTTGGGCCAATTTGTTAACGTACCCTTGCAAATTTGAAAATTATTGAAATATTGTTGTGGCAGATAGATAGATAGATAGATAGATAGATAGATAGATAGATAGATACAGGGTGATCCTATCAGTAAATATACACTTACTGTTATCAACAGAAGCCCTAACTAAAGATAAAATATGACCCAAAAAAAACAACTAATAAATATAATAAAATTAAGCTAAAACTATATATATATCAATATTAATATTAATAAGCTAAATAAGTTCTAAAATATACATACAAACATAGCAATATATACACACATACATATACTGTTCATGCCTAAATATAGGTTTCCTAATATTACGACATCATAGAAATTGAAAGGAAAAGAAATTGAAAAATAGTAAAAAGGGAATAATTAAAATTAACTATAAATCAATTACTATTTCGTAGTTCTGTTAAAAACCATACAGCCGTGATAGTTAAATACTTTCTTAGCACATTCAGTCCTAACTCTGGGCAAATGAAGCAAAGCACTCTGCCTCGTAACACGTTGAACGATATCTCTATTGTAAGTAAAATAATGCTTAAAAAACGTGGTACGTGTCCAGCAAGGCATTTCCTAACTAACTTATAGACATGTTTATCTCGCCTAATTTGTAATGTATCATATTTAAGTGACTTTAAAGCTTCATCACTGCTCGATTTCTTCATAATAATACATGCTGCGCGCCTTTGTAATCTTTCAAGCAAATCTGCATTAACTTTCCCACAACAATTCCAGAATGTATCGCAAGTAGTCCAGAACAGGTAGTATAAAAGATTTATATATAGTGTTAGCAGTGTTCATAGTCAAATTGTCTCTCATACGACATAACATGCCAAGTCTTTTTGGTGGCAAATCGTAATATACTAAACTAAACTGAAGTAGTGCATATAACAAAGAAAAACATTTGGAAAACGAAAAAGAAAAAGCTTTTGGAATACTGTTCGGGTGAACCAGTTCAGTTTTGTACACACACATATATATACACACATATATGCACGCATCAAGAGTTCCGCGCTACTGCTCTATGCGCATGCTCAGGGGATTAAAAAGTGGGCTAATATTTTGTAAAATATGCTATATTTTAGTTGTGTTTTTCTTGTCAAGCACAATTTTCATTAAATACTCAAGATCACGTACCGTTAAACGAGTTCTGAATCAAATGTACCGCGCGCAAAAATTCTTGATACAAATCTTCATGAAAATTAAGAAATGCTTTACATTCGACTATTTACTTCATGAAGAATCAGTACTGAAAGTATTGTGTCAGGGGAGATATGCAGTTTAATCATAAAAGAATTATAGAAAATAGTGATAATGCACGTCGGTTCTCAGTTATATTAACATAGAAATCCCACACGGGACATTACAAAGATTACCTGGTGATACGATGGCGCCTAATGAGTGATCCTCTTTCCAACTGAACAATCTGTGATTAGGATGAGAAAACCAGCCGTATTTATACAACGGCTTGCTTCATTTTTTTGCATTGATTCTGGTGAAGACATATGGATGGCAGCTGATATTCAGTATCAATGTCTCCCGGGTCGTGGTGTTTCCAGAAGACTGCGAATTTTCTTGTAAGAACAGGAATTCATTGTTACTGAAGATGATGGACAATATTTGATTGTATACAGTGTTTGAGTGTTTGAATCTAATTTTTGTTATACGTTTTTTTTTTTTGAGTCTTTCTTTCTTCACAGTTCCTTCCATCCATATTTCTTCCTCCCTCATTTTTGCCACAATGTTTGACCATGGCCATGGCCAACTTTCCTTCTCCCCCAACCCCCCCCCCCCCCTTTTTTTCCCATGAACAGCTAAACTGCAATCCATGCCAGCCACCACCGAGGGTCTGAAAAGATCCTTTGTTTAGTAAGTTCTGACACTGAACCACTTAGGTCCAGTTCAAAGTCGATCTTCTCATAAGACGAACCTAACAACATCAGCTAACATCAATAAAGAAGACCGCCTTATTATCCATTGTTTTCAATGCGTTCGGGCGGCTTATGGTCTGGGCCTTACTTACTCTTGTTTAGACTAGAATTTTCCAGTTTCTTCTCGCCCGATCTTACAACATCACTATATCACCATGCAGCATGCAGTCTGTATAGTATCTCAGTTTTCTTCTCACAGGTAGCCCAAGCTATGGATCTGAATAGAGAATGTATGGGAGATCGTAAAATGTATATAAAATAAGACGATCAAATTCATCACTTATTGTTTCTTTTTTAGCTTACCTGTATTCATTGGATGAATTGTGGTT